>CM070790.1:37348208-37948208 GCA_036346955.1 Dipus sagitta | reverse complement strand
TAGTAAATTCTAGGTCAGTCTGGTCCAGAGTGAGACCCTACCTCAAGAAAAAAAATATATATATATACATATATACATATATATTACTTATATATAAATATATTTAATATATATTATTATATATACATATATAACAAAATATATAATAAAAATAATGTATAAAATATATTTAATACATATATATATATTAAAATCAGAAAGACAGACCTGAGGTGTTTTTGGTTTGGAAAAGTTTTAATTAAAAAGTATAATAAATTTAATTTTCTTATACTAAAATAATAGTCAGTAATGAGACTATTGTTGGCATTGAAAAGATAACACAATTCTTTGATATTTGTGATTTGCATTAAATAGTGTAAAACATGCTACAACAAGTCTATTTACAATTCAATCTTCCTACTTACAATTCTATCTTTTTACTTGTTTTTATGACTTGTCTCTGAGTTTAATATTTATGATGGCTTAACTTGGTAGTCAATTTGACAGGATTTAGAATCACTGTAGAAACAAATCTTTGGCTATGTCTATATGGAATTTTCTAGGCTAAGGTAATTAAGGTGAGTAGATCGACCCTACATGTGGACAGTGACATTCCGTAGGCTGGGTTTGGGGACTGTATAAAAACTGAAGAGCTGGCTAAGCAACAGCATTCATCACTCTTTACTTTTAACTGTGCAACATGACCAGCTGTTTCATGTCCCTGCCACCATGTCTTCCTCACCTTGAAAGAATGTACGCACTCTAGTGGTGAGCCTAAATAAACCTTTCCTTCTATAAATTGGCTTTGTCAGGTATTTGTGGCAGAATCAAAAAATGAAGAATACATTAATGCCTATGATATTTTCAAGTAATTTTTTTTTCGAGGTAGGTTCTCACTCTGGCCCAGGCTGACCTGGAATTCACTACGTAGTCTCAGGGTGGCCTCAAACTCATGACGATCCTCCTACCTCTGCCTCCCAAGCGCTGAGATTAAAGGTGTGCGCTACCACGCCCGGCTCAAGTAAATTTAAGTAGAAATTACTGTGTATTTTCCTTTATTTTCCACCAATAACATGCTAGAAAACTGTATTTACAATTCATTGCCCATAGATTCTGTCCTACGATCTTGAAGGCAAATGCAGAAATCTAAAGGAGTAAACATTTCTTTCTTTCTTTTCTTTTAATTTTACTTATTTATTTTTCAAATTTCTTTTATTTATTCATCTGAGAGAGAGAGAGAGAGAGAGAGAGAGAGAGAGAGAATGGGTGCGCCAGGGCCTCCAGCCACTGCAAATGAACTCCAGACGTGTGCACACCCTTGTGCATCTGGCTAACATGGGTCCTGGGGAATCAAGCCATAGTACCCCATCTAAGGATAATACCATAGCACCCCCATCTAAGGCTAATATTATAGCACCCTCATCTGATGTTAATACTGTAGCACCACCCTCTAATTACTTTCTGCATTTTTCAGTTAGTCATGGACAATTACACTTCAACCTTATTATTATTATTTATTTTTTAATTTATTTTTTTATTAACAACTTCCATGATTATAAACAATATCCCATGATAATTCCCTCCCTCCCCCCACTTTCCCCTTCGAAACTCCATTCTCCATCATATCCCTTCTGCCTCTCAATCTCTCTTTTATTTTGATGTTGTGATCTTTTCCTCCTATTATGATGGTCTTGTGTAGGTAGTGTCAGGCACTGTGAGGTCATGGATATCCAGGCCATTTTGTGTCTGGAGGAGCACGTTGTAAGGAGTCCTAACCATCTTTCGACTCTGACATTCTTTCCACCACCTCTTCCTCAATGGAATAAATTAATAAATAATTTAACAATGGAATAAATAATTCTAAAATTTTAAATTGCCTAATCTGAATAGCAGAATGTAATCTTGTTCCTTCTCTCTTAAGTCTGGCCTGGGACTCCAGTCATTATTGGTGGGTGCCTTATTTTACTAGATGATGGTCCCAATGTGCAGTAGCAATTCTGAGACTTTTATACTAATATTAACATGTTAGAATCACCTGATTCTACCATTATTGTTAGTATCTTACTGTGTTTCATGTATAAATTATATTTTATTATAGGCATGTATGTATGAGAAGCAAATAGTATCTAAGTGATTCTTTACCAATTAGATTTCAACAATTCCTATAGTTATTGGAGCATATTGCACAAACATAGTAGGTTACTATAATCCATAATGTGAGTTTAAAACTTAGATCATAGTAACTGTTATATGTTTATATGTTGCATGTTTTGATCAGGGTAGATCTATTCAGCACCACTTTTTTCAATGAAAAAATTTAAATATCACAAGATAAATTCATGACTTTCTATGGCTTTAATGAATTTTATGTGAAAATAGCAAAAGGTGACTTTGGCCTTATAATCTCTATTATAGTATTGGTATTAAACAATTATCAATTTCACTGAAGAATTACTGCAGAAATTATATGTATGGAACAGAATAGAAGAGAAAGTGTTTGAGTGTCTCAGTGAAGCTCAGGTCCTATAGCTTATGCATTGGGGTTGGAAGATGGGTTACTTTATCAAGCTAATTATTCTTGCATAGCCTCACACTTCCAGTATACAAAAATGAAAACTCTAGAGATGCTACAGTGTTAAGATTACAAATTATGTATCCTAGGAAGCTAGCATGATATTTGACCCTAGCGCACATTCACTGAATATTAAAAATCACTTCACTGCTCCTCAGAATGACCTAGCATGAGTAAAAGCTATCTTTAAAATTTATCCAAACTTTCATTCTTTTCACATTCTTTACTATTAAATATATAAATGTATTCAAGGCTTTTCTTGGTAAACAATCATTACCCTATTTATCAGGTTCTGGCATCTGTAGCCACTTGTATTAGTAAGAGCCATATCTGAACTAAAAGAGCCCCAAATTAAATTCTAGCCCTCACAACATGCATGCATTTTTAATTTTTTGTTTGTTTATTTAATTATTTGAGAGCGACAGAGAGAAGGAGGCAGAGAGAGAGACAGAGAAAGAGAGAGACAGAGAGAATGGGCACGCCAGAGCTTCCAGCCTCTGTAAACGAATTCCAGATGCGTACGCCCCCTTGTGCATCTGGCTAACGTGGGTCCTGGGGAACTGAGCCTTGTACCGGGGTCCTTAGGCTTCACAGGCAAGCGCTTAACCGCTAAGCCATCTCTCCAGCCCATGCATGCCATTTTAACAATGCTTTCACCAAGTAGCTTTAAACAAAAACCTGGAACTTTCAGTTCAAGATACCAGAAATATTTTCCTGGAGTTTTTGAACAGTGGCATGGTACATAATATTTCTGCCTATTGCTTTGTTACTCCAAAATCTGTCTTCCACAGGGACAGAAGAGTCACCTTCCAGAGGAGAAAATCATCAACCAGGACAAACTCTCAAGAAAGTTAAAAGAATATAGGAATAGAATAAACTGCATAGAACCAAATCCAAATGCATAAGAAAATACACAATATATAAGTGTGATTGCAAATTAGTAAGGGAAAGTTGAACCATTCAGTATATTGTATTGGGGCAGCAGAATCCCTCACTAAAAATAAAATATATGGTTAAATTGATAGTATCTTCTGTAACTAAAATACACAACAAAGGTTTAAATTTACCACATGAATCCAGTAAAAGATATTAAAATTAAAATGTATACATGTAAGTTTTCTTATTGGACTTCTTAGAAAGAACTACATACAAATAAAGAAATACTAAAAGGCTGTGAAAAATATTTAAGAAAGTTATCCAGTATTCATATAAAACAGCTAGATTTTTTTTAAAAAGCAAAGCACAGGAGTATCTGTACTCAGTCATGTTTTCTTGAATGCATAGTTAAAATCTGGGCAAAAGTAGGGAAAAGTGGTTTCTTGGGTGGGGAGATGAAAAGATATAAATAAATATAATAGGAAGCATTTTTTTACACTTTCTTCTGTGGGTGTGCAGGCATGCATTTGAGTGTATGTAAAGTGCACATATAACATATATTATTTTGCATATATTTTAATATTTGCCCTGTACTAACAGGGAACATTTCATGCTAGAGCCTTTCTGCCCTCATATTCTTTTCATGAATAAACTAGAAAAATGTACCTAATAGTTCACAGTTCCTCTGCTGGGATAGGAGTAGTTACATTAGTTATGCTGAGGCTGAATCTTGCTAATATTATCTTTTTCCCAAAATCTAACCACATAAGAATGTGAAGTTCTGAGAACTCGTCTTGGATTCTGTGATCTAATTTGGATGTTTACAGGGTAGGTTTGATTACACTAGGGAGGCCCGACTCCGGGAATTACCTTCTCTCTGCAGGAGGAGCATTGTCTGAAGCCTGCACAGTGAGCGCATAGGTCTTCCCCACGATCAGCTGCACTCCTGGTGCGATGCTCACTAGTCCTGAGGTTCTGTTGATCACGAAGTCCCCCTGAGCCCCCACCAGGATTTCGTAGGTGATCTCCCCATTTGTCCCTTCGTCGGCATCCACTGCAGTGAGCTGTAATTGAAAACACAACCTAAATCCTCCTGGGATTCAGCCTGCCATAGTCATCCTGTCATTTTCCCCCAAACACAAGGAACTTGCTTTCAAAGACACACCATCCCTTAAGAGAGTTCAGGGCTTGTTCATGATCTCGGTTTTGCAGATCTGATGCTTCATAAAACTCTTGACTAAGGAGAGATGGGTGCATACCCTATTTCTATTTCAATTAAACTTTGCACTTAAGAGTGATAAAGTAACAGAAACAAACAAAAAGAGAGAGAAGAGTAGTTTAAGAGATAACAATAAAGACGCCAAGACTGAGGTATATATTTTAAGGAGGAAAGATGTGGCTGCCAAAAAGAAAGACATTTCCTGAAATGATTCTGAGACACATAGCATGACAGACATAGATCCATTCGCAAAGGGGAGGGATAGTATTTGTGGAAACAGTCAAAATGGATGATGTGCATTTGTTGAGAATAGTTCACATCATGCAAATGCATGATCTTCGGTGTGGATAAAATTTCAAAATTAGAGGGGGGTTAGCAGAGGGGATATCAGTTGTGATTATAAGTAAATCACTTAAACAAAATGTCTCAGGATATCTTAATTAAAATTTAGTTCAAATTGGATTCACTATTAGCATTCTTCATGGGAATTAAATCGGCTAAATGGATTTAATGATAAATGGCAGTGTGTTGAGTTAAGAAGAGGGGCTGGGAGTGTTTCAGGGATGCAGGCACTATAGCTTTTCTTATTTAACATTTTCATAATTCAAGTTGGAAGAAGGCTAAGCTGAATGATAATTAAATTGAGGAAGGTGCCCATCTGCGAGGTGCTGTAATACCAAACAGTGCTCTGTACATAGGCAACAGAAACCCTAAAACTCCATAACCAGCTAACCTCAGATAAGCTAACATATTTGCCAGTTGGCACAAGGAGCGCCTCAGGAAATCTTAGCAGGTGGAAAGTTTAACAATTAATCCAAAGAACGAGTCTATGTTTAGGATAGTCAAGTAGCTTTGAGTGATAGTAAGAAGTAATAAAATAGTTGAGAATCAAAATATATTTGTTCATATTCAAACAAGGTTTTTGAAGATAATACCATTAGTCTTAGCTTAGACAATGGGTCCAAGACAATGCTTCTGAACACTCAATTAATAATGTCTTCCTTAAGCCTGAAAACCCATAGCCTTGGCCATTATTAGTGACATTCAGTAGTATATGTTATGCTATGGATTATATCTGGATGTTGGGTAGAGTTGCCAATGTTATTTAACACAATCATAACCCAATGACTTTTTGCCTATTGTCCATGAGGCAGGAGTACATGTTTAATTAATAAATTGCCATGGAATGAAATATGGGCTGATTTACATGAAGAAGCTAAAGTGTCACATGTCTCTGATGAAATTAAATTAACTCTACATTTTTTTTTACCAGTTAGTATTTATTGAGCTCTTGTACTATACAATTTCATTTTATCTTCATATAACCTTATGAAATAGGTATACATATCTTCACTTAAGTGGCTCTCAGAGTTAAGTTTCTGTGCTCCTAGAAAAGAGGGTTTACATCACAGGCTGCTTTGCATGTAGCAGACATTCCATAACTCTACATTTTTTATTTGCTTAACTTAAGCCTTTTGATGTCTAAATGATAAGAAAAAAGAGAGCTGGTGGTTTGTATATTTCATTTCCTGATGTATTGCATCTATTTCCATATTGTTTGCCCTTATGTTCCCACAGTACCCCTGTGATTATCCACAATGTACATTGTTTTAATATATGTGTTATTTTTTGCAAGGATAGAGAGGGAGGGAAGGAAGGAGAGAGAGAGAGAGAGTATGTCAGGACCTCTTACCACTATAAATGAATTCCAAATGCATGAACCCACCACTTTGTGCATATGGCTCTATGTGGGTACTGGGATATTAAACCCAGGCTGTCAGGCTTTGTAAGCAAGTGTCTTAAACCACTAAGCCATCTCTCCAGCCCCAAATGTGCATTTTTTAGAAAGAAAAATGTCCAATCTGGACTCTCTCAGATGACACAGGAGTAGAGAAACTATGGTTAATATAGAAATAATTTTAAGACAGTAAGAGTGTTAGTCAAGTATTTTCATGGGGATAAATGAATTCTCATTAGAAATTAAATTTTGGTTATTTGAGAACAGATGTGTGTTGTCAAAACTAATGTTGTCTAATTGAAGAATGGTATAGATCACAGAACTGCTTTTACATCAAAGAATTTGTGATGTTCTAATTTTCTCCCATAGTAGTTGCTTTTATTATTGTAATTTAACAGCAAAATTTAGCATGTCAACACACTGTTGTCATATAATTTTGTTATGTATATTTGTCACTACCCAATATAAAGTTTCTAGTCATAAAATGAATATACTTGTATAATAGCTATGTTAAAGCAGGGAATTTTCATTTATAAAAACCTGAACTCTATAGCATATAATTGACTCATAAAATTCTTCATTTCAATCACTTCAGTAAAAGAAAACATCACTTCCCTGTTGACACAAGAAGTATTTTTTCTATTTTTTACTGTTGTTTATAGTTTCCTATACTTCATCACAGGATTGTTTAACTTCAAAATTCTGTCTGCATGTATACATTAGCACCTTTCATATCTGATCTTTTATAGCAAAGAGGAACCTATTGGAAAGAAGACTTTGGACAATGGTGGCCCATTATATTAGATAAACCTTTTTCTAAAAAAAATAAGGAAAAAACCCCTGGATGTCATTAATCACACAAGAACTGATTATAAAAGGCAGGTTAAAGACTGAAAATAAGAATCAACGTAAAACTTGTGCAGACACAGTTACACATTAAAAGAAGATTATGCAGATGAGGTCTAGATATGTTTAACATATCCACAGGATCAAAGCTGAACATAAAAGGTTGCAATAATGTTGACTTTTAACAAATAAATGAATAAAAATATTTTTAGCTGGGCATCATGGCACAAACATTTTATGGGGGTAGGGAGTTTTGAGGTAGGGTTTTACTCTAGTCCAGGCTGACTTGGAATTCACTATGTAGTCTCAGGATGGCCTCAAACTCATGGTGATCCTCCCACATCCTGAGTGCTGGGATTAAAGGTGTGTACTTGTTACAATAGAAAAGTAAACAGAAAGGATACTTACTTGGGAGAGTTATCAACATTACCACAACAAAATAGAGAAAGACAGCTCAGTTTAACTCCAGCTAGAGTAAGTGGGGACTTAAAGTAGAGGAGCCAAAGGAAGACCTATACATATAAAAACTAGAGCCGAAGGGATGGCTCGGTGTTTAAAGAATATTGCTTGCAAAGTCTGATGGTCAGGGTTGCCCATGCATGTGGATTCATTTGCAGCCAGTGACAACAGGCCCTGGCATGCCTATTCTCTCTCTCACTAGTTCTCTAGTAAATAAATATTTTTAAAAGATATATTACTCAAATGAGACATAAAAGCTAGAAAGTTTCTTGCTAAAACAACAGGTTTCTTGGTAGAGACAGGCAAGGTGAATTTATATCAAGAGGGCTGGGTGTGGTGGCACACACCTTTAATCCCAGCATTTGGGAGGCCAAGGTAAAAGGATTTTCATAAGTTTGAGGCTACACTGAGACTACAGAGTAAATTCCAGGTCATCTTGGGCTAGAGTGAGACCCAACCTCAAAAAAACAAGAAAAAAACCAGTGGAGTTGAAGGAAAAGATCAGATTATTTTGAAGAAGGGAAAGTCTCTCTAGCTAATTTAGGATTCTTGCCAAGAGCTGGACTAGGCAGGCCAAAAGCCCCAGGCCCAAAAGTTCAGGCTAGTGAAATAGAGCACTGTGGGAGCTTAATGAAAATTGGTCAAAGACAAGATTCTTTGTCTAGATCCAAGACTGTAAGTGTTCCAAAGAACATAAGAAAAAAAAAGGTCCATGTGTCACATAGTCTGATTGCTGGAGAATTAAGTATCTTGAAAACAAGATGAAAAATATCTCATGTTACAAAAGGGAATATTACAGAATTTTTGGCTAATTCCTTTACACAAAGAATGAAAGACAAAAGCAAAACATGCTCAAATCCTTGGGATACAATGCCAACACCTCCTTTCAGCCAATGTCCCCACCCAGCAAAACCACCCTTCACTTAAAGGTAAGATGTACATTCAAACTACGCATGTAATATGTCATGTCAACAATATAGAGAACCATATAATGAACAAAGAGAGTAATTAGCAAAACTCAATATACATTTTATGATACATTCTTAACAAGTTACAAATAGAAGAGTTTACACCTAATAAAAAGCATCCTAAAGCACGCTGGTGGCTACCCATCTTCTCTACTCAGTTGTGGAAGGCTGAGGCTCTTTTCTAAGATGAGGAAAAAGAAAAGTCACCCTCTTTTGTTTTCTCTTAAACATTACAGTGGATGTTCTGGTCAGTGAAATAAAACTCATAAAGGAGCAAATAAAAGGTATCCCCACTAGAAAAGAACAAGTAAACCTGCCACAGTTTTAGAAACAATCATCTATCTACTTGGAAAATACTAAGAGGTCTCCAAGAAACTACCAGAAATAACTAATGACTAGCTAAATAAGAGAATTTTAATTAAATACATTAGCTATAAGCCAATCCAGCAACAAAATAAATTCTGCTTCAAATAACATCAACAATGATCAATTTAACAAAAAGAAAGACTTGTATCCAGAAATCTGTGATATAGGACTTAATTGAAAAGCTGCTAGATACAACTGCCAAGGGTACTTTTAGACCTCTATGCCATCATTTGCATGTCCACCTCTACTCCATCGTTTGCATGTCCACCTCTAGTCCTTCGTTTGCCTGTCCACCTCTATTTCATCGTTTGCATGTCCACCTCTACTCCATCATTTGCCTGTCCACCTCTACTCCATCATTTACATGTACACCTCTATTTCATTGTTTGCATGTCCACCTCTACTCCATCGTTTGCATGCTCACCTCTATTCCATCATTTGCATGTCCAACTCCATTGTTTGTATGTTCACCTCTATTCCATCTTTTGCATGTCCACCTCTACTCCATCATTTACATGTACACCTCTACTCCATCGTTTGCATGTTCACCTCTATTCCATCTTTTGCATGTCCACTTCTATTCTGTCTTTTACATGTCCACCTCTATTTCATTGTTTGCACGTTCACCTCTATTCCATCTTTTGCATGTCCACCTCTACTCCATCGTCTGCATGTCCACCTCTAACCCATCATTTGCCTGTCCTCTTTATACCATAACCACATTGCTCTAAATATAGGCTTAAAGGAGGAAAAAGGTAGGTTTTTTAAAAAATTTCAAATAGTTTATTTATTTATTTGTAAGCAGAGAAAGACAGAAAGAGAAAGAATGGTGCACCAGGACCTCTAGCTACTGCAAACGAACTCCAGATGCATGCATCACTGTCTGCATCTGATTTTATGTGGACACTGGGGAATTGAACTCAGGTTGTTAGGTTTTACAGGCAAGCATCTTAACCCCTGAGTCATCTCTCCACCACTGGATAGTTTTTGTAATAAATAGAAGACTTGGGTTGGCAAAGGCTTCTTAGATGTGATACACACAAATGGGGAAAAAATGATAAATCAAACTTCCTCAAAATTAGAGGAAACACAAAGAAAATGAGAAATAAAATACAGATTATTAGGGCTGGAGAGATGGCTTAGCGGTTAAGCCCTTGCCTGTGAAGCCTAAGGACCCCGGTTCGAGGCTCAACTCTCCAGGACCCACGTTAGCCAGATGCACAAGGGGGCGTACACGTCTGGAGTTCGTTGGCAGTGGCTGGAGGCCCTGGCGCGCCCATTCTCTCTCTCTGCCTCTTTCTCTCTCTGTCTGTCACTCTCAAATAAATAAATAAAAATAACAAAAAAAAATTAAAAAAAATACAGATTATTAGAAAATTACAATTCACTCTGGGAAAGGTGAGTGGGGAAGTGAGGAAACTTTTAACAGAAATGCTGTTACTTAATCAACAAGATTACAAAAGTGGAAAGAAGCTGTAATGAGAGCAGTATTCTAAGATTAAGACAACATATATTTGACTTAGTCAATAGAAGAAAATGTTTTACTTATTTTATCCCCTCTGTAAAAGTGCCTTGAAATTGATACCTGAATACATTATGTAAGTACCATGCCTGTAGCCCTATCACTCCATCTCAATAGTACCATGTGTTCATTCCCTGAATACTGATTCTCTTGGAGTTCTAATCAACTATGAAGCCCTTGTAACTACCCAAGTTCTAACAAATTTCAGGTAGATTAAGCACTAAGAAATGCTATTGAGTTTGACATTTAAAGATAGATTAATGAGGTATCTGTTTTTACATTATTTTAGTGGCATGATGTGAGTGAAATACTGATTATATAATATAGAGATTAAAGAGGAGATACACTGTTATAAATGTACAGGCAGGTGGATAGTCACATAATTTTGACAATGAGGTAGACAGGCTGAGTAGGATTGCAATATAAGTAGCAATGTCTGGGGGGATCAGGCTATAGCTGAATTGACAGTGCTTGGCTAAAATGAATGTGGCCAGTATTTGGTTTGATCCCCAGTATTGCTTAAAGCAAATATGGTGGCACACACCTGCATTCCCAGTAGTTGGAAATTAGAGGTAGGAAGATCAGCATTTCAAGGTGATATATGGCTATACCTGCAGTTCAAGACAGACCTGGGAGAGAGACTTTGTGAAAAATTAATGGACTTTCTTCATGAAAGATTGACGAATTTTCTTTAACTCAGAAAGCTCTGAGGAACTGAAACAATTTGAGACATTCTGCCCTGCAGAAAACCACCAAGACAACTCCTCTGATTCCTTGTGAAAGTTCCAACAAACCAGATGTTGTTGTTTTTCAGTTACTTGTCTCAGACATTAGAAACTGCCATAGTTTCTTATTGTCTCCTCTGTCTGTGGACAACTGGAGGCTCTGCAAAGACCCCCACATATTGTTCCATTTGGACACCCCAAGCATTATGAGTATGTTCCCTCCTAGTCCTTGGATCTTGCTTCATTGCCCTCTCTAAGCCTCAAAGACATTCCTGTTGGCAGAATTGGCCACTCCACTTAACCCCTAGTCCTCCAAAATGGGCTCTAAATTATCTATTCCAAAAGATACTCCATTGGCATGTCTCAGCACTAACTTAAAGAAACTCAAATTAACTAAGCTCCTACCTGAAGGGTTATGACTATCTCTGTAAACTAGAGGGAACTAAAGAGTTAATAACTGTCCCTAAGACTAAAAGGCCTTGAAGGAACTGAAACCATCTGAGACACTCTCCCTTAGAAAATTCTTGATGAAAAAACCTATTCTAAGCAAAGACACAAATAGCTATAAGTTCCTTATCTACTTCCCTTGGATCTGCACCTGGCCCAGTCTGTTTTTCTTAGGATCCTCCTTAGAAGCTTGAACCCCAGCCTAGCTCAGGGCTTCAGCCTCCATCCTGCAGGAAGGCTATAAGCCCTTTGCTATACCTCTCAATAACCAGTCGTTCTGTAGAGATCAAGCCTGGTGTTTTTCTTCACTTTTCTCTTTCACTTTCCTTACACTACCCACCAAAATACTCTTTCTGTTCAATCAAATTTGGCCACAATATTCCCTGGACAACCACCACCACTGGCCAGAGTTCAATATTTTTTATTTCAACATTATCATTGATCTTGATAACTTTCTCTTATGAAATAGGAAATGGCCTGAGGTTCCCCAAATTCAGAGATTTTTTTTTTCTTTTTTGTCTACTTAAACACTTTGTTTCAACACCTCCATGTTTTCACAAATGCCTGTTGTTACTTGGAACTCTGTATGTGCCTCCTAGTATGGTTTTGTCATCCTAGGCAATACCTAGTGTGGTTTTGGAGCTACACATCCACCTCCACCCCATGATGAGAACCATGTGACTGTAACTCAGTCCTGAAAAACCCCACTAACTAGACTAACATATACACTCTGGACCTTCTGTCTCCTGCTATATCTCTTATACCTCCTGACACCTCTATTCCTATTCTCATAACTGCTAATATAAAGCCTAAAAGAGATGTCATTGTTCTCCCCATGCTCACAACATTAAGTATCATTACAGGTGTGACCACAGGAACAGCTAGATTTGGAGTGTCTATACATGAAAAAACTTTTTCCTATCGTGCCAGCTGCCAAAAAGCCTAAAAGAAATAATTTCTTCTGGAATGTCTTAATGCCATCACTCACTCCATTACCTGCCCAGGATCCTTACTGCAGATGTCCCAGACAGGATCAACATCCTCCGTCTGGCTTAAGCCCCTACCCTCTGAAAACCCTGAAAGGAAGCATTTAGAGATAGATTCTACACCCCCACACCACTTTCCAATTTACTTTTGTTTTCCAGAGTCCAGATACGAAGGGTTTAGTGGACTTTCTTCATCAATGATGGGTGAGCTTTCTTTAACTCACAAAGTTCTGAGGAACTGAAACAATTCAAGAAAACCCTACAGAAAACCACTGAGGCAGCTCCTTTGATCCAAGATCCAGAGATCCAACACTTGTATACCCGACCAGAGGACACCTGATTCCTGTCATGTCCTCAGCACCCTTACAAGCTGAGCCCCTTCTCTGCTGAGAGCTTCAGCCTCCATCCCCTGGGAAGGTTGAGATCAATCCAGTTTGCTTTTCTCTTTCACTTTCCTTTCACTTTGTCTAAATAAATAAATAATAAAAACAATTAAAGTCTGTCTGGAAATAATGTTTAAGAAAGGGCTCACAGTCTAATTCTAACCCACTGAAGGACGGTGAAGAAGCCTCTTTATGCTACTACTCCTCACAGTTTTGTTGTTATGTAACAAATTCCTGCAACTGAAATAGTCCCTTCTCAAGAAGATCAAGTCTGGAAGAGCTGAAATTTAATGGGTCACATGTTCACCTCTCAAGGTCATAGGAATGATAAACAATTGTTGAAGGGAAGACTTTGAACAATGTCAATTAGCATTCCCTTCCTGGGAAAGGAAGGAAGTCCAGGAGGCTAAGGAAGTTAACAAGTCTGTGGGAAAGATTGTAAGACCCACCCCACCATAATATATAGATAAAGGGTAAACAATTGCTTTAGCAAAGATAAGGGGCAGCAGAGTGTGGCTTCCATGGATCATCACCTGTGTTGTGTACATTTTTCAGCAATATAGCTTCCTTTGGGTCATCTCTTGGTCTTGTAAACAACCGCTTCACCCTGCTTTCTAAGTAACTCCAATGAACTCAATGTTTTGACAAAACTGGTTTTGATACAATGGTGGTTTTGTGTGTTGTCTGAGCCCTATTTGGTGTGATTACATGTGTGTTCATATCTCTCCAGGGAAAAAGTTTTCACAACACTCATGCATAGCAGGTTCCCTCTGGTCCTTTTTGCAGTAATCAAGAAGATATACATATAATCCCAGAGGTGTAGTTAATAACTGAGAGTCCTAATGATACCTGATTTTCTAGGCAAATATAGCTGTCACCTAATCAGCAGGAGCAATGTCTCAAATGAGTGTAGCAGACCCTGGGCACACTGAAAATGACATTTAATATTTAAACTTGGTACCCAGGATTCTTTTCTAGGGAGTGCTCATCTTTTTTTTTTTTTTTCTAACACATTCAATCTTTGACATCAGGTAACTAAACGCAAGCAGACAAGTTGACCTTTGTTAGTGCCTGGGAGGCCATTGAGAGGAGGGTGAGTACAGAAACTAGTCAGTACCCTTGAAGGCCATTCACATAGCTGAGTAATTTGCTTTGCTTTGAGTTTTCTGTCCCTGGGAAATGCATTTCATTGTATTTCTAGGCCTTTGTAGGATGATTTATTGTCTCACCATTCTTTTGCCATGTATCAGGAGTAGCAGTAGAAATGCTAAATTATGGGGATATTAAATAAGTGAAAACACTTACAAGCATACAAACATAGCAACAGTCTGTCACCATAATCTGCATAGTACAGGGAAATACATAATATAAATCTATAAATGCAAAGCAAGATCTGCTTTAGAAGTAGATACATGAGAGAAATTAACGTTTGAGCTTCCAAATGCCAGAAATAAGCTTTTGACACCCTCTGGCATACATTTCTGAGATATACACCCACCATGTAATTACTATCATTTTCTTAGTTATACTTTTCCATTCCCTGCTGCTGTTTTTCTATACAAACTTACTTTTATTTCCAATTATGTCATTACAAAGATGAGGATCAGAACTAATTAAATAAAACAAGGAAATAATTGTCATGCCTTTATTTGTATAAATGAATTTCCTACCTTTAAAAGTTGTTTTGTTAAAGAAAAATGTAGCTGTTCTGGCCCAGAGTAGAAATAAAGGTCAGACACACCTACCCATCTGATCACATATCCATTCATATCTTTGTCTTCTTTTCTTTTTCCCTCATATAAATATTTAATAGGCATCTACTATATGATATGCAGATGCTCTGTATATAGAACCATATTAGTTATAGTCCTGAATTAGCAAAAAATAATTTCCTCAATGTGACAAGTGCCAGGCCAATATGTAAATAACATTTAGGGTAGCAGTGTGAAACCATTTCCCTCATTACTTCACACACAAGAGGAATAAGCAGATAACTGCTTCAACTGAAGCAATTTTTCACAAATATTTTATTTATTTGAGAGTGACAGAGGGTGACAGAGAGACAGAGAGAGAGGGAGAGAGAGAGAGAGAGCGCACAAGAATGGGTGCATGAGGGTCTCCAGCCACTGCAAATGAACTCTAGACATATGTGCCATCTTGTGCATCTGGCTTATGTGAGTCCTGGGGAATTGAACCTGGGTCCTTAAGGTTTGCAGGCAAGTGCCTTAACCACTGAGTCATCTCTCCAGACTCAAGCTATTGTGTCCCTCCTTTCCATGCAATTCAAGAAAGACAACAGCATCTCTTACACTCCAAGTTGAATAGGCAAAAACTGGCATAGTGTCTTACTATTACATAGTAGGAGGTGGGTACTGAGAATTCTGCTTAATGCCTGAGCTGGCTTCCAAGAGAAGCAAATATGAGACAAATAGAAGCTGGCCTCTGAGCTTTCAGTTTGGTGTGCGTGTGACAGAGGGAAGAAAACAAGGTAATCTCATGTGTTTGTAAAGGGCTTAATCTTTAAAGGTAGGTTGTAATGTGTGTGTGTGTGTGTGTGTGTGTGTGTGTGTGTATACATGTCCCTTGAGGGATGGTTGTAGCACACTTAAATGCCAACTGCTGTGTTTCTTCTTAATTGCAAGCATAGAAGCTACTGTTTCAGGTGTCCCCCACAAATTTACGTGTCCGGAATGCTAGGTTCCCAGCTGGTGGAGATTAGGGAATTAAAGCCTCCTCTAGGGGGTTTACTGTTGGGGGCAGGCTTATGGGTGTTACAGCCAGTTTCCCCTTGTCAGTGTTTGGCACACTCTCCTCTTCCTGTTGTCCACTTTATGTGGGCCAGGGAGTGATGTCCACCTTCTGCTCATGCCATCGTTTCCCCTGCCATTGTGGAGCTTCCCCTGGAGTTTTTAAGCCAAAATAAACCTCTTTTTCCCAGAAGCTGCTCTTGGTTGGGTGATTTCTACCAGCAATGTGAACCTGACTGCAACATTGACCTAAAAGATGCCTTTTTTTACTATACCCCTACATCCTATCTCCTGGCCTCTCTGCTTTTTTCATGGACAGACTCTGACATCTGTTGCTCCCAACTAACCTGGAAAGTGTTGCCTCAAGGGTTTTGAGACAGCTTCACTTTGTAGTCAGGCCTTACAATCAGATCTCGCAACTTTAGATATGTGTCCTAGCACCCTACTCCAATGTGTATATATCACTTACTTCTCTGCAGCCCCCCCCCCCCCCCCCCCCCCCCCCCCCCCCCCGCTTCTGACTGCATAAATCACTCCACTATCCTCCTTAACTCTCTCTGTGTTTGAGGTTACAGGGCATCAAAAGATAAGGCCCAACTTGTCACTTCCTCTGTTACTTATCTAGGAATCATTCTCACCCTTAAACTGAGCTGGATGCTCTCCAACTGAATAGCTTAAATCCCAAATTTATCACTCCCAGTACTAAAAAAGATCTCTTATCTTTCTTGGGATTGATGAACTTCTTTTGAATATGGATGCCCAGCTTCTCCCTCATAGCAAAACCCATTTATGAGGCCACTAATAAGGCAACCTTGATGAGCACATAACCTCTCCCACCTCTCTCTGACACTCTTACAACAAGATCAAACTAAGCCTATCCCAAACCTCAGCACTTCATCTCCCTAACCCATGAAAACGATTTTACCTCCATTTACACACAAAAGGGGGAAAAGCCCTGGCCTTTTTGGGACCAGGAGTAAGAAACACAATTCAACCCATCTCTTATCTTTCAAAATATGTAGATCTGGTCAGAAGGACCGGCCTCTGTGTTTACAACTTTTAGTAGCTGCCGCTACATTACTACCTGAAACTAACACCTTACCCTTGAGCGCCCCCTTCGGGACAGGTCTTGTCACAACCTCAGCAAACAGCCACAAAGCCTCACAAAGTGAGAAAAACACTTTCTCCTTCCTGAGTTCAAATTATACACTCTGACCTCTTAGATCCCCACATTTCCTTTCACAGAGGCATGACTCTAAATCCAGGCACCCTCCTTCCTACTAACACTATAAACCTCGATTCACCTCCCTCTCATTCCTGTGCCTCTGTAATAGACTACTCTCCACCCCTTTCATCACATCCTAGATGAGCCCATTCCCAATGCCTCAACTGATTCACAGATGGGAGCTCTTCAAAAGAAAGCAACAACAACAACAAAACTGACTATGCTATTGTCCAACCAGCAGCCCATCCTAACACCCGAAACGATCCTGCCACTATTATAAGAAGCCTACTCCCCTCTTTTATCCACAACTTCCCAGCAGGCCAAGCTCATAACTCTTACCAGAGCTCTCCTGGTAGCCAAGGATAAAACAGCTTGTATATATATAGATTCAAAATACACATGTAATGTGATTCACTCAAATGCAGCCATTTGGCAAGAACTAGGGTTCCTTATCCATTATAACATCCCAGTTCAGAATGACACATTTATACATAAGTTGTTACAAGCAACTCAAGAGCAAAAGCTGGTGTCACTGCCCAGGACATCAACATAATTCTCAGTATATTTCTGTCTCCAGTAGCCAAACATGCCCAACATGCTGCCTCACACTTCCCTATCATAATCCCCTTTTTAGAACAGAAGAGAACCAGACAAGAATAACCTCTTAGAGTGGCCACCATGAAGGATCCTGGTGGTACTAAAATCAGTTTTTAATCTTATCTGATAATCTCAGATATAAAGCTTTTCTTAATCTTCATATTGTTTCCATCCAGGCTCCCCAGCCCTTGCTCAGTGCCTAAAAACACATATTTTTTTTAAAATTCCCACAAGATAAATAGCTAGTATGACAAATTGCAAAACCTAATTACTAACCCTAACTCTAACATCAGCCCCCCCCCCCACCCTTTCTGACACACCAGGCTCTCAGACTGGCAACTGGATTTTACCCACATACCTCCTTCAGACTTAAATACCTTCTAGTTCTAGTAGAAACCGTCACTGGTGGCTAGAAGCCTTTCCCACAGCTAACAAAGAGGCCTCTACAAGCTTCCCTTCAGTTCTGGTTGAGACAGAAAGAACCTCTAGTTCAAACAGGTTTCTTTCCCTCACCATTTATCAAGATTGCAATAAATGGTTTCTTTCTGTTGCAGTTCGAGTCCAGTGTCTTTTTTTTCAACTTTCCTTACATTTACTGGTGCTGAAACCTGGGACCACCACAAAGGCATTTTAGGAGCCACCAGCGGCTCACTCCTTCAGGAGTATAGACACTGGCCTCACCCACTCAAGGGTTAAACTGCCATCAGTTGCGACCTTATACAGCCTTTGCCCATGTGGGAAGTGCAGGCACTGTTCACCCTTATGGCCCGGGTGTCATTTTGGTGTTTTCAGGTAAACTTAGCCTGAACTCTGGCTCATTGCCTTTGTTTTCACTTTCTGTCTCTCTCTGCTCTCCCCCTCCCCCCAAACCCCAAAGGAAAGGCCATTTGCCATTCAACAACACCTCACCCACCACCTCTAAACCTCTAATCCTCCTCACCTCACAACACTCCCCTGCAGGCCCATGTTCAACTCCTACATAGATTTTCAGACCACTTTGGTACATCCATTCCACTTTCCTTGGTTGGTGGACTCTCCATTACTCCCCTGACTTCCCTGAATAAATACAATAGTTTATAAACTATCCTTTTTAGTCTGTCTTTCTTTCTTTCTTTCTTTCTTTCTTTCTTTCTTTCTTTCTTTCTTTCTTTCTTTCTTTTGTTTTTTTGAGGTAGGGTTTCACTCTAGTCCAGGCTGACTTGCAATTCACTATGCCTCACGGTGGCCTTGAGCTCTTGGCAATCCTCCTATCTCTGTCCCCCCACCCACCCTCGAGTGCTGGGATTAAAGGTGTGCACCACCACATCTGGCTCCTTTTTAGTCTTTTTATTTCAATTTCAATTTTTTATTAAAAACAGGGTTTGGAGTTCGAGTACTTTTCCTAAACCTGCAAAACCCCATTATATATGGATACTATAATGCTTAATTATACACAGTATACTAAAATTTTTAAAAATCAATTATCAACAGGTAAAGCAGCTGTATGTATATAGTATGTCGTCTTTATAATTCATATAGAGAGATATTGAAACATATTTTTTAAAGATTTTTTTTATTACAGATACAGGGAGCAAGCGAGCGAGAAAGAGACACAGAGAAAGAGAAAGAGAGTGAGAATAGGCACACCAGGGCCTCTATCCACTGCAAACGAACTCCACATGCATGCACCACCATGTGCATCTGGCTTATGTGGGACCTGGAGAATTGAACCGGGGTCCGTAGGCATTTAGGCATGAGCCTTAACTGCTAAGCCATCTCTCCAGCCCCATATTTTTATTTGAAAAGCAAACATCATCTTAGTTTCTAAATCTATACCGTGCCATAGTGATAAGCCTGAAGTTTACTTTCATTTCATATAGAAAGCATTGTGTGAATCTCCTGAAAATTCCTGCTTCCAGTATATCCTCATGTCCCATTGTGGTTACCTGTATGACACTGTCTCCAGGGCTCATGTCTGTGTAAACATAGACATCATAGGATATTTCAGGGAAGGCTGGAGTGTTATCATTTGCATCCATCACACGAATATTGACCACAACTGGCTCACTTTCTTGTATGCCATCAAATGCAGTTATCTTTGGATAAAAGAAAGAATGCTTAATAGAGAAGACATGGCAAATTAAGAGTACAAAGCCATTCTTTCGGTCTAGTAGGACTTTTATATGTGATTTGCAATTTCAAAAGAGTGCTACGCTGTTTTGTCAATAAAATGAAATAGTGAAACAATATTACACATATTCAAAAGTGTTTTAATGTGCTAAGAAGCAATCATTGAGGGCTCTATTCTATTTTAATGTATTTGATTCCAAGCACATTTGAAATAATGAAATATACAAAAAGTCTAAGAAAGTTTAAGTGTGCCAATAGCATTGTATTTAAGAGACAACTACATTTTAATTCTTAAAAAATCTGAAAATCATTATTCAGGGTTATAGACTTTGCATACAACACAATAATTTTACAATCAGCATTTTCCTTTTGGTCAAGAAAGCGTGTGCCCTACACATGTAATATAGTTATCTACTAATTCATAAAATGCAGTTTTAAAGGATACATCAATATTCATTGCTCATGACATTTTAATTTCATTATTAACAGTTTAAAAGTATGTAACATACAGAAATAGTGCTACAGCCATAAGACTACTGTACTCTGAAGTTCACTATGAAGAACTCTCAGGTCAGCACCATAACTAGTGTATCAGCTCATTTTTTATTCTACTTCATTCAAGATTATTGCTATATTTGGAACTGGCTTGAATTCCTACTATCCTAGTTCTCTGTAAATATATTTGTGCACTTATACCCTACCTCATGAGAAACATGTGCAATTTGCAACTTTAATAACCTTCACTTTTGCCTTCCAATATGCCTGACCCAAAATTTTGCTATCTAAATATTATCAACATTTTAGACCAGATAATTTTTTTTGTCAGGGCTTTTGGAGTTCAGTAGCATTATTAATTTCTGGCAGGAGTGATACCTCACAGTTGTGATGGCCAAAAAATGTCTCTAGACATTGCCAAGTATTCTCTGGAGGGGAAAATTATAATCAGCTGAAAGAAAACCACTAGCCACAGCCAATGGCAAAATTGAAAATGTAGCCTCACAAAGGTTGAAAAGCATTCTCTATCTGGTGAGTTTTACTTTAGATAATTTATTAGGATATGACAAAATCTAAAAATATTTTTCTTTTATAGAAAAATATTAAAAAGTTGGCACTGACTTACAAATTGCAAAAGGAAAGATGAATGTAAAAAATTTTTATTATTTGTATTTTGTGTTGTACCTGAAATCTTTTCTGTCCTCAAATCATTTGTTTTTAAAAGCTTTAGTGTCTGTTCAGCTATGTAAATATGAATATTTATATATGAAATATTTTTTACCAAAAATGTGTACATTTGCTGTTCTTCTCTGTCCACTGGTTGAAGCAGGGTGAGGTAGCGAGTGATGCCGGTCTGTGTGACGGTGAAGACCGAGGTATAATCGTTCAGGAAAAGGTGAAGCTCTGGGTCTTTTGTCTTTAAAAAAAAATCCGGAAATGTTGAACATATAATGTAATTATTAACTTTGCACATAAAATTAAGGAGTTTAAATTTGTTATATATATTCTTTATGTATTATGTTATATATATGAAGATCTACTAAAACATAAAGATTTAGGTAATATTTACTCATATTCCAAAGTGACATCATTCAGTACATTACAGAAAATACTGAAATAAGTCCTAGTATAATTAATGTGGAAAAGATATAAATAGTAGAAATAAGAGTGGAAAATAACCAATACATATATTCCATATGATCATAAGATATCAATATTTTCTATATAACTTTATTGGATTCAAGATATAAGAAATAATAGCAAAAAAGAAAAATAAAGTCCAGAATTTTAGTGGTATGATTTTATAGTCTTTCCATTTGTAGTAATAAATGGCACATATTTATAGTTCTGTATTATTCTCTCTTACAATGTAAAACAGAAATAAAATTGGCTATGCATTATTCATTACCCATAAATATCATGTTGGCTCTTTCTTATTTTAATGCTGTAAAGTTTCTTCAAAGAGACACATAATATTTATTTTAATTAAAATAGTTCAGAAGTTTTGGTTTGAAATATATGTATACTTAACATATGCTCATTAACAGATTCTTAAAAAAATGATATATACTTGATTCTTTAAAGATTTCAGATTAAGAGGTAATTAACTTCATGTTGCAAACCCTTCACAGGTTTATTGTCCCCCAAATTATTGACATTGTTCATTGTAACTCAGAGATTCAACAGTCATAAAGTGAGAGAAAAGACTATGTTAGCATCTGCGTACAGTGGATCAGGCAGGAAACAGGGTGAACAAAAAGAAAACTTTGAACTCTCAGGAGTTCTGTGCAAAAGAGAGAAGTGGACAGTGTGGAAGTGTAGCACATTATGAATATTATGACTTTAAAATGTTACTCAAAGTATGATTTGAAATTCATTTTAATCAGACAGAAAACTATTCTATGTATACTGAGAATAGAACATAAAAAAACCCTCACAAACAAACAAACAAACACCACAACCAAAGTGGATTTCCCCTTTGTAAAATGCCTATACAGATTAAAAAAAAAAAAAAGAAATACACAGTACTATCAGAAGGCAAGCACACTTTGAGTCACAATTGATTTTATTTATATGTTTTTCTAGCTTATCAATGTGTGCTCATTTTTAATACTCTTGAAATAAATAACTTCATTTGATCATGAAACTCCTTGAGTAATATACAAATGCCTAGCTTCATGGATGCTTCCTATGCTCATGATTTAGGTTTAAAGTTGGTGTGCTATATCTATCTCAGAGCAATAAAGAATAATACTATCAATAAATCCATCAAACTACAAAATTCAAGAGGCTTCATACTCTGTGACATGTTGAACAGGTTCCCTTGTTGACTTCATTGAATGTTTTTTAATTTAATTTATTATTATTATTTTTTTTACTAATTAGCTTTGTACTCAGTGAATACAGTCAAGTTGGTACCATTGTTAGGCTCATCCATATACTACCCCCTCCCTCTAGCCCCTCCTTGTTGAGGTATATGAGTCATGCATTGTGGAGTTAGCCCACAGTTATAGGTAGGAGAAATGTCTCTGCAAACCCAACATGTGGCTCTGACATTCTTTCCACCCTGTCTTCCGCAAAATTTCCCTGAGCCATGTTGGGTTCATTTTTGGTCTGCTTCAGTGACGAAGCGGTACAACCTCTTTGGAAAGCAATATGGAGACTCCTGAAAAAGCTGACTATAGAATTACCAATAGACCCAGATATTCCCTTACTGGGCATGTACCCTAAAACCTTTAAACCACAGTCCAGACAGATTTGCTCAACCATGTTTATAACGGCTCAATTCGTAATAGCTAAGAGCTGGAATCAACCCAGATGTCCATCACTAGTAGAATGGATAATTGAAATGTGGTATATCTGCACACTGGAATTCTACACAGCAGTAAGAAAGAATGACACAATGAAATTTGAGGAAAAATGGTTGAACCTGGAACAGATCATTCTCAGTGAAATTACCCAATCACAGAAAGAAAATCGCCATAGTCTCACTCATCTACAGCACCTAACCTGAATCTACCCAAGATGCTGACATACCCAGCAAGCATCTCGAGGACTAGACAATAGGGTGGGTGGGGAGGGAGAGGAGGGCAAGGGAGGGGGTGGGAGACACAAATCTAGACCCAAATGGCAATGGTACCATCAGATATTCATTGAGTGTTTTAAGCTCATTTACATCCATGGCTAGACTATAGGTTGGTCAACAAAACATGTTACTTTTTATAATGGTATTACTTATATGTCAAACATCTATAATTTGAACCACATTCTTGTGGATTATACTACTCTTGTTACAGGGTAATAAAAAGTTCAGTTATTACTTTAATGATGATCAAAATGATAAAGTTTTATAAGTAAATGCCAGTTTCAGTATTTATTCCTAATTTTATCACATTATAATACTTTTAACTTTTAAAATTGTGTGTGTGTGTGTGTGTGAGAGAGAGAGAGAGAGAGAGAGAGAGAGAGAGAGAGAGAGAGAGGTGGTGTAAATGTGCACACATGCACAACACAGGGCTCATGTGGAGGTCAACCTTCGACTGGGTCCTGCACTTGCCACGTCATTTACAGCAGGGTTTCTTACTTTGGAATCTCACTGTGAATTCTTTGCTGCACTTCCCAAGAGCTTCCAGGAAATTTTCCTTTCTCTGCCTTCCATCTTCCAATTAGCACCAACATACTATTGTTACAGGAATGAACATGCTTCTACTTTTTATGTAGAGTCTGGGAATTAAACTGGAGTACTCCAGTGTGAATATGCCACAAACAATGCTTTCTTGCATATCTTTCTTTTTATTTATTTGCGTGTATGCATGCTATGCATCTTCCAGCCCTTAGCACATCTTACATGACTCATAATTTTAGAGCTCCTGTAATTCAGGTGCACAAACTTTGCCATATTATTTAACTATTTTTTGGTTCAATTATTCCTGTTACTCTCCCCTTGTGCCTTAATTGTCTTAGAATTTATTTTCTTCCACTCACTTGTTGCCTTTCCTACTAAATTGTGAGTCATATGCTCATACGTATGCTTTATACATTTTCACATGTCATGCACTGGATATCGCAGTGCAGTGATAAGTGGTAACTTATCATATGTATGCCCATATGACCAGATGAAAAATTTTTATGCTATATGACAGTAAAGACCACTTGAGTGCATTAGCTTCTTGAGTCTTTTAAAATAATACCAGGCTGTAGATAGACAGTGTTCCATATAGCTACAATTGCTATTTTACCTGCGTGGATAATGCCATCATTTAAGCTAGCACCACACTGGGTAAAAGGCAGCTCTACTTTGTTCCAACAGTTAATTTCTTAGTTGAATAGAACTCTTGAATATTTATGTAATTTAAAATAATAACCACTTTTGTCTATGAATAGCATGTATAGATACTTTTGGTAAAGACACTACTGGTTTTTCTTCAAGTACAAAAGTTTAAGGCAGAGTTAAGGTAGAAAGGTTCACTAAATTATCACTTAAGTTTTACATTTTTACATTGGCTTTAAAGATACTGCAGCCTTTAGATGGTATATACAAAGTATGTCATGCTTTTTATGAATTTTATGAAAATTTCATATAGTATCAATATAAAATTTCAGTGCATGTATGTCAACATGGATAAGCCTATGGCTTTAATCCTTTTACAATTAAAGGTCTTGCTGCTCTTCACACACAATGTGTTCAAGTTCAAAATATGTCAAATATTGGTAAGAAACAATCTGTTTATAAAATCAAATATCCTTTTATTATAAGGCACAAATTCTACCAAGCTGCATCATGGCACACAATGATCTCATAAGTATATGTGAATTTTTCTATAATTATGGAGTCAAGTATAGGCAACAATCATGTGTGTATAATGCCTGTAGCCATGTAAGAGCTACAGGTTCATGAACTACATGGAATAGGACATGAGTGCACACTTTGTTTTCAATAGAGCCAGGAAATTTTTATGTCACATGTATGTGACTCTAAAATGAGCTTTTACATTCTAAATTCATATGTACATAGAGTATTTATCAATAACTGTTATTTTCCTCAATGGTATAAAACAATGTTTATTTTTACCCTAAATAATCCATTCAATATATATCAAAGGTATGGTTTATCACTTCATTGATTTGTATACTATTTGAGATAGGGTAAAAGAAATTCTGACATGCACTCACTGAAACAAAAGAATGGATATAAAAATGATGCATAAGCAAACACAAAGGCAAACAAATATATAAATATAAAATAAAAGCATCTATCATGTAGAGCTATGTTTTCAAATGAGTATAAGATTAGAAAACACTTGGAGACACCTAAAGGCATCAAATTATGTTATCACACCTACACACAGGACATGCATACTTACATATGTGCACATAAAGCATATAGATATTTGTATGTATTTTCAAACATATATATGCATACTTATGTGTGTACATACACATGCTAAAGCATGACAAGGAATGACAAAACCTTAATCTATCAATTTTAATTAATTAGCAGTGGTTTTCTGAAGCATCTAGTTCAGAATGTGTTACTTTCAAATTAACCCTTTTGGAAACAAAAGGCCATGAAGAATTATCAATGTCTGTGATGGACTGAGAAACTATTAATACTTAAACTACTATTAATTCAACATATTATTGGATTTTGATAGCCAATAATATATTAAAATTCTTAGTGCACTTTTAGATGCATTTGGAACCAATAATAAAGTTTTATTAGAAAAGAGAGCAAACAAAGAAATGAATCACAGCACTTGGCAATCAGAAATCAACACCTAGTACCTACAGGAACTCCACCAGGTGGAACCTATATGTAAATAAGACAAGAAATAAACACCTTAAGCATAGAGATCATATCTACATAGCATGCAAATGTATACCATGAGAAAATTTACATTTAAATAACAATTCTGTCCATGATGCATATGTTATACTTAGCACTGTGACATATATGATAGAAAAATATTTATTTCAAAGTATTTACAAGCACATAATTTTTTGAATAATATATTGAATTAAATTTCTTAAAACAATAGTCCTTTATGAACAATCAATGTGTGTTAAATTGTAAATGCATTATTATCTTTTTATAAACCAAATGAGTAGTCTGTGCTGATTACTGTCTGCTGTGTTCTTATAGCTAGAGTTCACTAACCAACTGTTTTTTGGCCCGGATGGCAATATGGAGGTCTCAGATACAATTCTTGCAAACCTTGAACATTTTGTATTGCACTTAGAGCAGGGACTATTTTGAAACTATAATGTTTTAAAGGTCCATTTAATGTTATAAAGTAAATGATTCACATGTATAAACATATAACAATCTCCATATATGTACAAAAAAGCAACACTGGGGCAAGTCCTTTGTCTTTGGTTGTTAGTTTTTCCATGCTGCTCAGGGTTCATTTTCACTAGAAATACACACTTTCAAGAACACTATTACTCAGCAGCCATCCCTGCAAATTTGTCTTGCTTTCTACTTACCTTTTTTTATTTTTTTATTTTTTTTGGTAGGGTTTCACTCTAGCTCAGGCTGACCTAGAATTCACTATGTAGTTTCAGGGTGGCCTTGAACTCACGGCGATCCTCCTACTTCAGCCTCCCAAGTGCTGGGATTAAAGGGGTGCACCACCACACTTGGCTCTACTTAACTTTTGAAGGAACAGATGCAGGTCTGCACTGTCTTTGGCATGTACCTTCTGTTGTAGCTATTTCTGAGCAACCCTAAGGAATCCATGCCTACAGGGATGACCTATTTTCTCCTGCTTGGGGCTTCATCTCCATTTCTGCTAGTGACAGACATCCAAGGTGTCACATTTTGTCTTACTAAACCGTTTGTCCTTTAATGATTATTTTCACTAATTAAGACTTTCCTAACCAGCAAGATTTTACAAGGTAATAAAAGTTTGACTATAAGTCAGTCTTCAGTTTCCCTTTGTTAATATAAAAATTTTTGAAAACTTTATAAATGAACCAAATTGCTAGGTAAGAATAAAGAGTGCTTTATCAGAAAAAGAAAGAGATGAGTGAGATAGACAGATATATACACATCTCCAACTATAATGAGTACATTGTATGTTTATTGTGTGTTCTGGTAAATGAAGAATTCAAAGAATAATGGATGAGTTATTGTAGACTGGCCTCATATCAATTCGATACAGATCTATCTAACAAGTAAATGGGCTATAAAGTCAATTGTTAACTAATTCATATTATTCACATTTATGAAGTATATGTTAGCTCTCCATGTTCCTTTATTCATGGCTGAATTTAGTAGCCTTGGAGAATTATTAGAGAATTATTATCTTTCAAGTGTTAGGAAACATAACAGACATATAGGATAAATAAGTTTTTAAGATATGGGGCCCAATCTACAAGATAAGTGTGATATTAAAGAAATTCACCAAGGATAAGCCTCCTACTCAGCCTGTGCAAGAAGTACTCTGAAAAGGATTGTTGAATGAGGGAATATCTGACTATAAAAACACTGAATATAAGCCAGCTAAGCTGGTCTGTATTAAATATGATGACATACCTCAAAATACATAAAGTACTAAGAGGAAAGTACAGTAGGACATAGCTTGGCACGTATAATATACCAGTAGTTGCTCAATATCATAGGATAAGCAGGAAGTTATAGAAACTGAAGATGAATAAAAATTTAGGTAGCAAGATGCTCAATGTGGTATGCATAAGATTGAATAATTATCTGTAGAGAAATACATGCCACAAAATATCAACCATGATGAACCCAATTACTTTGTATTTTACCCTTTTATATTTTAAATAAAAATAAGTGTGAAAGAATTTTTTTTTTTCGAGGTAGGGTCTCACACTAGTCCAGGCTGACCTGGAATTCACTATGTAGTCTCAGGGTGGCCTTGAACTCACAGCGATCCTCCTACCTCTGCCTCCCGAGTGCTGGGATTAAAGGCATGCACCACCATGCCCAGTCTTAATGCACATGTGGTGTCAGACTTCAGGTCCCCTCTCTTCCTTACCCCATAAATTCCTAGTAGGACTCTATGTTTTCTGTATGTATTTTCTGTCTAGTTTTCATTCCCTCTTGCCAAGGGAATAAATTACTCTGATTTCCACTGCCTGGATCAATTTGAACTCACAGACACAGGGTTAGTACTCCAAAACCAGAGGACAGTTAGTTACATTTGGCATAGAGAAGCCCAGACACCAACAGCTGCTGGCAAATAGTCAAGGTTTCTTTTTTTTTCTTTCTTCCTTTCCCTCTCCTCTCTTCTCCTTTTCCTTTCCTTCTCCCCATCCCTCCCTCCTTCTTTCCTTCCTTCCTTCCTTCCTTCCTTCCTTCCTTCCTTCCTTCCTTCCTTCCTTCCTTCCTCCCTTCCTTCCTTCCTTCCTTCTCTTTCTCAGGTCTTACTCTACCCCAGGATGGCCTTGAATTCACAAGTCATCCATCTACCTCAGTGTCCTGATCAGATAAAAGGTGTGTGCCAACATGCCCAGGTAAATATGCAAGTATACAGTTCCTCCTAAGGTGGCCTCTTATAATGTGCCATGGGACTAAGGGAAATTCCAGGATCACACTCCAGGTTATTTTCATGAGTTTTATATTCATTTTGTACTGCAATTATTTTCCCTATCACAAATTATATCAAATAGCTTTCAATTTACATCAATACAAAATATTACTCTGACAATTTAGCAACTATCAACCAAACCATTCATTATATCCATATACTGAATAGCTCCACAATCTAGAACACATTACATTCACATGTACTTCTTAAAGTATCCTTGATATGGAATTAAATTAAAACACTAATATTTACTCTGGTCACTTTGTTTTTTCTCTTTTGTAGAGTCTGTGTAGCTATCCTTCTTATAATATTTCTTATGACAATGGATATAAGGAAAGAAATGTTAACAAAGCAACAATATACATTTAACTTACATCTTCTATGTCTTTGTCCAGAGCAACAATTCTTAGAGGAGTGGTTAAATTTAGACTGTCTGAAATGGTTGCTCCCACTGGGGCAGATTCCAGGATATACCCTTGGTAACTGGGCATTGTGAAATATGGGCTCTGGTTGTTTTCATCCAGGATTTCGATGTGTAGACTGGCAAAGGCAGGAAGGGGATGACCATTGTCCTGTTCAGCCTAAAAATTAAAAGTAAAAATAGCTATGATGTTCTTTCACAAAGAAGATATCCATGCTGCATGTAAACTAGCATCCTCACAGAGAGAAGAAATGCTCTAAAGAACCATGAGAATTAAAAATGAGGAAACAGAAAGCTAGATAGCCTTAATTCCTTGATTTCTTTTCTTCAAACCTAGTATAAATTTCAAAAAAAAATCAGAATAAGAAGTTGTTATTGTACACAGTAAAGACATAATTGTATGAAACAAAATTAGAGAAATAAGAAGTAAAGACCATTTAGTTGCTGGTAATTGCATGATAGAGAAAAGAAACTTATAACCCAAATAAAATATTATATTTCTTTTGAGCTTTTCAATGTCTTCTAATTTCACATGAATAATTAACTGCCTGCTATAGTGTGAATGTTTGTACTTGTCCAAATATCACATGGGGATATTTTTAATGTGAAGATAATATTATTAAGAGGTGGAGCTTTGTGGAGGTGGTAAGGGCAGATTCTTCATCAGTGGGATGATGTCTTTAAGAAAAAGCCTCCAGGTGGGGTGAGGGTGCTGGCTTGCCATCCCACACTGTGGACAGAGTCAAGGGGACCAAAGTTCCAGATAAGCCTGGGGTACATAGAAAGCACTTTCCCAAGAAATAATAAATAAGTAAATTAATGAATAAGTAAATACACAATTTAATTAAACAGATCAAACAGGTTTTAGGAATTCCTCTCTCCTGCTACCACATGAGGGCACAGCCTGGAGGAATCAAGTATTGAGGAGATGAAACCTCACAATGTACTTCAACTTTGCACATATCGTAGCAGAACTGTGCGAGACACTTGCTGTGGACATGCTGCCCACTTGGTACATTTGGTATGGTAGACCCTAGCAGATTAAGACAAGACCCAAATAATCCACCATTTCATATAGTGAGTAGATGAAAGCTGTATTTATCTCCCACTGAAAATTCTGCAAAGAATTCCACAAAGATCAGAGATAATTTCACTGAAACATTTTAGCCAATACAAAATTATAAATATTGTTTCCCAGTAATATATTACTCAAGTATATCTGAATAAAATGATTTTTAATTTATATTTATTTATTTTTTGTTTTTCAAGGTAGGGTCTTGCTCTAGCCCAGGCTGACCTGGAATTCACTATGTAGTCTCAGGGTGGCCTAGAACTCATGGCAATCTTCCTACCTCTGCCTCCTGAGTGCTGGGATGAAGGCATGCGTCACCATGCCTGGCTTGTTTTCCTCTTTTATAAAGCTTCAAAAACTGATGACAATTTGTATGTATTGTTTACTTTGGAGGTGTTCCTATGGCCACACTCTGAATGGGAATGTTCCTGTCAAGATCTTGTGTTTATTTTAACAATCAGATTTTTTTTTTTATAAATGGGAACAAAATATTTTATCACAACTGATTTCTACAAAGTTTCCTTCAAACTATATTATAGATATGAATCATCCATTAAAGTGGATTCAAGTTTCCTGTATATAATTTTATGTTAGGCTTTCCCACTGTTAGAATGGTTCTATTTGAAATCAAATAAAGTGAAAGTAAAAACTTTACATAATAGGATCTGGGGAGGTGGCTTAGTTGGTAAAATGCTTGCTTCTCAAGCATGAGGATTGGAATTCATATCCCCAGCAACCAATTAAAAGCAGGTTATGGTGTTGTAGCAGACAGATTCAGGTTCACTGAGATAAACTTTCAGACCAGACACAGTTATGGAGGAAGGGATATTTACTGAAGCTTACAGATGCAGGGGAAGTTCCATAAATGGCAGAAGAAGCTGGCCTGCCTTCACAGGTCCAAGCAGAGAGAGAGAAGAGAGAGAAGCACAAGCCTAAAAGCCACACAGCACAGCACACTTCAGGAACTCCAGTTAGGTACACTTTGCATATCTTTAGATTGAAATCTGAAACCCACCACCACACCTTAAGATCCACACAATGGCACTGACTCCAGCCAGGTGGCTGCAGATGCAAACTACAAACAATAAAAAACTGAATATATTGGGGGCCATGTATTCTATTCAAACTACCACAGGTGTTATGTACCTATAATCCAAGTACAAGGAAAGCAGAGGAAGGAGAATCCCAAGGGCTCACTAACTAGCTAGGAAAGCTGAATTGTTGAGTTCTAGGTTCAGTGAGAGAGATTGTTTCAAAATATAAAGTGAAGAATAATTGAGAGAGACACTTCGTGTCATCCTTTAGCCTCCACAGGTATGTACATACATGCATATGTGCCAACAGACATAAACACACATATGCAGAAAAAACAGGAAAAATTATAATACATCCTACAATGATTTTTCCAGATGCAAAAGTGACACTTTGACTATAAAACTTTATAAGTAGTTCAAATAAATATTTTAATTATTTATTCCATAGTCAAAAACATAGGCCTCCTTGGTGGAAGGTCATCCTCTTCAACAGAGCCTTTGAGTAGTACACAGAGTGGTAAGAGGAAAAGGAACACCCTCCTCGTTGACCAGGCCAGCTAAATGCACTATGGTGATCAATGGGGGATATGTGCCAGGGTGCCATCACATCCTAAACTTGGGAAAATAGATATAACTTTCCCTCTTTCTTCTTCCTTTTTTCCTCTCCTTACCCCTCCCTCTCTTCCTCCTTCTTTCTCTTCCCTCTCTCCCTCCCTCCTCTCTTTCTCTCTCTGTCCTTCCTTCCTTCTTTCCTTCCTTCCCCCCTCTCTCTCTCTCTTTCTTTCTTTCTTTCTTTCTTTCTTTCTTTCTTTCTTTCTTTCTTTCTTTCTTTCTTATATAGCCATGGTTGGCCTTGAACTGGATATGCAGCTAGCTAAGACCTTGAAGTTCTGATCTTCCTCTTCAATGTCTAGTGTTCAATTATAGGCATATGGCAGAATTAGCTGATGCAGTGCTAGGGATTGCATGCTAGGTATGCACTCTACCAATTGACATACATCCCCAGCCTTATTATTAATATTTTCTTCAATTAAGAATTAAAGTATGGTATATAATAAATGCATAGTTAGGCAATATTATAGAGTGCATTGAATTTTTATACTTTTAAATATATTTATTTAAATAATATATTTGAATATATTGTTATCCCTAGATATTAGTTTCTCTTTTGTAATATTATTTCATTTATTTTATATGAATATATGACCAGAATTCTTCACTTATTGTGAAATCTTTCTGAGCTTCAGTCTGAAGTCAGGATAGCTCTGGAATAGTCTGTGGCTCTCAGGAACTTGGTCTCCTACACACAGCCATGAGTGGTACTATTATTAGCAGGACAAAGATGTTTCTGCATCTAGTGGTTGGGATTCATTGGTGCTCACCTATGGAAGATCTATGATGTACCTCAAATCTTCTGGAGACAGATGACAATGAAAAGAAGTGCAGTCTATGGCTAGAAAACATTGTTTACTATGAAGCCTACAGTTATAACATAGAGCTCCCATGCAGCTTCTCAACCTGCTGAAAGTACAGATGCACTGTCTGAGGCTTTCGGGCAATGACTAGTTCATACATGCAAGTCATTCTGAACAAGACTTTCGTCTCTCACTTAAGACTTATTCTAATACTCATCATGTCATGTTCAGGACATACTAACAATGGTATGAAAATTTGTAAATTTTATAATCTTTTTCTTTCTTCCAAAACAAACACAATATACAATTTATTTATGGTACAAAGAGAGAGGAGAAGCTCAATTGTATAATAATAGAAGGCTTATATTATGTATTCAGATAAAATGCCATTAATTTTCACTACCAATTGTGGATCCAGGAAAAAAATGTATTTTTTTTTATCATGAAAGAAAGTGATTCAATTAAAATAAAATTAAAAAACCTCAAACTTTATCCTTCAAAACATCTTAACTCTCATTTTATATATCTTTGAAAAATGCCATATACAAGCTCTGTTGGTTATCAGAATATTCATTTTTCTCATAATGACTGTTGTGTATTGATACCCCATGTTTGTTTCATCAACATTAAGAAGAGTGGTATATAGTGATCCATCTCTCAAGCTGGCATTTTTATTCCTGTGACATTTTGCCTCTCTATGTATAAAAACATGGGCTTTTGCACTGGTGTGCATTTATGAATTTAGTTTAATCTTCCATTCCATGCTCAGTTAAGAGACAGAGACCTTGGCAGAGATGTAGATGTTCTGATGTGTGAGAGGCAATGCAGCAACATTTACCAAAAAAATTCTCAAATTTATAGAATGCAAAGGAAGGGAGGGTTGATGAGAAAAATCAGTATGAGAAATAATATCATAAAAACAATCTGAGGGCTGGAGGGATGGCTCAGCAGTTAAGGCATTTGCCTGCAAAGCCAAAGGACCCAGGTTCAATTCCCCAGGACCCACGTTAGCCAGATGCCCAAGGCAGAGCATGTGTCTGGAGTTCGTTTGCAGTGGCTGGAGGCCCTGGCATACCCATCCTGTCCCACTCTCTATCTCCCTCTTTCTCTCTGTCAAATAAATAAAAATAAATAAATAAAAATAAAATATGTTTTTAAAAAACAATCTGACTTAAACGTTAGAATGTGAACTTGGTACCAGCACAAGGTGAAGGAGATAGACACAGAGAACACTCAACTCCAACCAAACCAGATATCCAGAGACACAGAGGCTCCCAAGACCTCATCACTAAATTAGACCTAAAAGGAACCCAACATGGCTCAGGGAAATTCATGGAAGAGGGGGTGGAAAGATTGTTAGAGCCACAAGTTTAGTCATTATGAAGAGACATTGCCTCTTCCCCATAACTGATGGCTACCCCACAATGCATGACCCACATGCCCCAACCAGTAGGGTACCTTTGGAGGGGGGAGGACAGAGAGGAGGCTAAGGATGGTACCAACATGGATGTATACACACTGTGTACATAACCAATAAAAAAAAAAAAAAACACAGTCACATTTCATTCATTAGTGGGCCCGTGCATTAAAACATTCATCCTGTCCTTTTCTGTTCTGTGTTATATGGGGGTTCTAAGAAGTTACATCACCCTGATTTACAGCCATCAGTAGTGACAGGAGTGAGAGGGAGAACACAGCAGGGCAAGTGAAGCAAGGAGACATTTTAAAATCTCTTAATGCAAAAATAATCTCATTTACATCTACAGCATCTATGGTTACAAATAAAAATCTATATTTAAAAGCTGGGTTGGTTTGTAGAATTTCTGGTGACAACATTATAGTAATGGGCCAAAGTAAAACAAAAGCCTAAAATCCAAACATGAGGTTAGGGAAATGGCTCATGGGTACAGTGCTTGCCATTCAAGGATGAGTACATGAGTTTGTATCCCAGAACCCATGTAAAGCCAGACATAGTAGCATTCCTCTGTAATCCCATTGTGCCTATGTTGAGATGTGAAGGAAAGAAGCTCACTAGCTAGCTAGTCTGGGGAATGGCACTTTAGAATAACTATTTCTCTGTAATCTAATGGCAACAATTTCTAATATAAAACCCAAAATGTATGTTGAAAATTGGAAAATGAGAAAGATTATCAATACATTTAAATAAATTCTACAGAAAAATAATTTCCCTATGAAGTTGAGAGTTTTCTGTTCATCAATTCTTAATTTTCTTAAATTTACTTGGCAGGTTTTTGCCCCTATTGCTCAAATTCATCTGTTTCTATCAAGGTCACTAGTGGTGTCTACTTTATGTAAAGCAGTATTTATCTCCAGCCCATATTTTGCCTGTCTCCAGAATTAATCATGAGCATCTAAAACTAGCCATTTGTCTTCTTCTGATCCCACTATTACTTTCTTCTTTTTGTTGGCTTCTCCTTTACTTTCAATTTTTTTTCAACTTTTATTTTCAAATTCTTAAACATGGAGTGGTCCAAGAGTCAAATCTTGGTCACATTCTGTTCTTTTCCTCCCTAGCTGAACTCATCTGATCTCATGTTTTCAAAATGTACATATATGATGAATGGTAATTTACACATACTGAGTTCTAGAGACTACAGCCAACTATGTATATTTTAATAATGTTGTTCATATATTGTGGTGGATGAATGTAGAATTTCTCCCATAGCCTCATGTGTTTGAATACACAATTCCCAGTTGTTGGCACTGTTTGGGAGGATTGTGGAGCCTCTGGCATGTGGAGCTTTGTTGGAGAAAGTGTCTCACTGGAAGCGGGTCTTGAGATTTTATAGTTCAACCATGCTTGTCATTTTTTTCTTTCTCTCTGCTGATACGAAGATTTGACACTGGCTGTGTACTGCTGCCATGCTGTTCCCACCACAATGAAACTTCCCCTTGAACAGAAATTAACCCTTTCTTCCATAAACTGCTGTGTGCTTTGTCCCAGTAATAAGAAGGCAACTACTACAGCTATCTAACAGGTATTTCAGATAGAACTTCTGCAAAAAATAAATTCCAAGTCACACTCCAACTGTATTAGTCAGCCCTTTCCACTTCAGTGATGGTTATATACTAACAGTTTTCAAGGGCCCGGTAGCCAATTTATCCTTGCTTCTTTTCACACCTCAGATCTAATTTTTGAGGAAATATGTAGCTACCAAATACATGTAAGACATGAGTGCTTCTACTTCCACTCTGTTCCCACTGCTCTTTTCTGCTGCATGGATGATTTCAACTGCTTTCTCAGGTCCTAGCTTCAGCTGTATTCCATTCTCACAGCAGCTCAGAGATTTCACAAGATAATAGATATTTAATCTTGTCTTTTCTAGTTCTAAAGTGAGGCCATTATATGATTTCCACTGAGATTTTAGTGTCCCTCACAGTCTCATGGAAATCTGGACTTGGTAAGTGGAGCTCTGACATCTGCCTGTCAAACATGCTCATCCTTTAGCCCTGACGGATACAAATTCCAGTGTCCTGGAAAACATGGGTCTGTCAGTTTTTTAAAATTGGGATGGAGAGGGGCAGTGCAGAGAGGGGCAAGAGAGAGATTTGCATGTGTATGTGTGTGTGGTACATGCACGTGTACATATATGTTGTGTGTGGGTGTACTAAAGATGTGTATGTGCATAGGCAAATGTGGATACGGATTGTCTTACTCTATTGCTCCCCACCTTACTCTTTAAGACAGGGTCTTTCACTGAACTCAGAGCTCACCAATTCAGCTGGATTAGCTAAACAATTAGCCCCAGGGATTTCCTGTCTCTGTACCAGTACTGGGATTACAGGTGACATGACCAAGTACAGTGTTTTTCTGTGCATTCTGGGTGTCCATACTCAGATCCTCATGTATATCCCCAGCCTCCAGATGTGGCACTGTAGCTTGTCTTAGGATGACTTTCAAGTTGCTGATAAAAGCCCCAGCATAATCTATTTAGGTCAACTCTGCTCAAGCCTCTTCTACATATGGTTATCCTCTTCTTTACTTTGAGCAAAGTCTCCAATTTTCATTTGGGCTTGAAAGCTAAATACAGAATGGAAGACCCTCATTTACGTAATAAAATTCTATGTATGACATTTCCAGCTTTACTAAAGCCTAAAATGGTTTTAGGGCCAATGTTCCAGTAACTGGAAAATATTGAGCTTCATTTTTCATGTACATACATTTTCCTTTGTATTGTCTCAGGATAACTTGGCCTATAGTAAGTCTATACTGTCCTGGTCAAGGATCAATTTACTATCACTAATTAATTAATAATTCAACATAAGTGCCCTCTATTACTTCTGCAATGCTTATAAAATCGTGCTGCCTCAAATCCCACAGAAACTCTTATGTAAGCTCTGATGATCTAAAAATTAAAGGCTACATTAAGAGTTTGGGTCTGAAAATATTCAAAAACTTATTAAAATCATACACAGTTGCCTGATAAAATACAAAGAATTTTGCTATATGTAGTAAAGTTGATCTGCTCATGTTCATAAGTACCACAAAGAAATGTTTCCTTGATATGAATTAAATATTTCTGTTTGATGAGAAAAATATTCTCACTACATAGACTGTAGGTTGCATGCTCTCAGAAGTCTTTACAATATGACAACAAAATAAAATCACCATGCTTCTCACCCAAGGAATATTTTTAATAAAATGAAATATATTTTGTCTTTGCATCAAGTAAGAATATGCTCATTCTACCTACAATTTATTACAGTGGAAATAGGTAGCCTCAAAGCACTCATTCATCTTTAAATAATAATAATAATAAAATATTTTCTTTTGTTTAGAATTTGAGATTTAAACTGATACTAGGACAACCCTTGTAATTTTCAGTAATTTGGAGAAGACATATACAGTGTCTGTGGGGAAGAGTGCAGCTTTGGAAAATCCCCACTACTCACACAGACAGCAAATTGTTTCCTAGAAGTTTAAACATGGCAAGCAGCTGGGTTATGAACAGTGTGCTGTATGTGCTGGCGAACCAGGAGTGAAATGATGGGGTGAAAGGACCATAGTTATTTTCCTGTGACTTGTGGTACTGCCTCTGAGCTTGGCCTCACCACATACTACAGCCACCTCTGGTCTACATGCTGTTCTCATTTCCTTCAATCTCCACTGAATATCAGGAAGACACCAGCTAAGTATTATCTGTGAATCAGCCCATAAAATCACCCATCTTGCTTTGCACTAGTTTTACAAATAATCAATATAAAAACTGATACCAAAATAGCTAATTTTTCAGACTTAGCCAGTTCACGAGAGTGAAGTTAATATTTCTGTTTTGTACCAAGCTGCTCTTGAGAAGAAAAATAAGGAGGTCCTATTTGGCCTACAGATTTCTCAGTACTTCTATTTTTATATCAGTTGGCAATATCCAAGAAGCATATGAAGAAGGTAAATTGGGCACAATCTGGTGGGTCTAGGGAAGTTCATGTATGGGGTTGTGGATTGCAGTGGGAAAGTTCTTGTGGGTTTATGAAGTTGGGGGTCTTGGATATGGCTCAAGTGGCAGTTTTTATTTGAACACTGTAAGATGTGGACTTGCTTCTGTGCTCTTACAGTGACCTTTGCAAGCAGAAGGGCCTTGCCAAAATCAAGGTGCTAAGAAGAGCCTGGAGAAATTGCCTCTTTCTCCAAGCTATGACAGGTCACCTTGCCAGGAAGTAAAGTGGTCAAGTAAAATATCTCCTCAGTATGTCTTTTGTTAGCTTACACATTTGGACAGACACTGCATTCATTTGCTCTTCTATTTCTATTCTAATGCTCCTTGTTAGATGAGCAATGGTATGAGACAGGAAGATAACCTATGTTTTTTCTTCCTGTCAATTGAAATAATTAATAGGAGTCAATTAATATAGTTTATTACTTAGAATTTTTAGAGATGTACCAGGGTGAAATAAAATGACAAAAAATTTACTATTAAGAAGTAAAAAATGTTTTAGGTGGTAATATACTAAATAACAAATGAAATAAAAGTAAAATCAGCATTGACAATTATATTAATAGGATCAATGGACTTTAGAAAGTGTATTTATTTTGAAATATGAGGGCAAGATGAGAAATTCATTGCTAATGGCAACTCATGCCTGAGATTTCTGTGGGATCATATTCTTTAAAATATGTAAATTATATTTATTTTTCTCCTAGAGGGCATGGCAAGGCAAAATGTCTTTACTAAGTTGATAATGCAAGTTGTAGTGAGTAGTGGCCTAAAAGTTTGTGGTCTCCAGAACTGAAGTGATAACATCTTAATGTCTATATGAAGGCATTTGGAATGAGGCTTTGTGAGGTACTTAAATAATAGGGTTGAGTGTTCAAGATGGATGTCCCTATAAAAAGTACCACAAAATGGCTTTATTATCCTTTTCATGGAACAGAAGGGTCTAAAGGGAAGTTTTCAATTTGTAACCAATAACAGGGTACCTGATTTCAGACTGCTGGAAGACTGAGGAAGAATCTTTTGATGTTCATAAGTCCAAAGGTTTATGGGGGTATCTGATACATCTTAGCTTACACTAACTGACCAGACGATAGTTTATGTGTACTTCTTTCTTGTAGGGAGAACACATAAAAATAGAATCATTAGCCGGGCGTGGTGGCGCACACCTTTAATCCCAGCACTCAGGAGGCAGAGGTAGGAGGATTGCCATGAGTTCGAGGCCACCCTGAGAATACAGAGTGAATTCCAGGTCAGCCGGGGCTAGAGTGAGACCCTACCTCGAAAAACCAAAAACCAAAAAAAAAAAAAAAAAAAAAAATAGAATCATTAACTTGGGATGAGAGCACTGGCCTGTAACCCCAGCACAGGAGAGGTAAGGGGATCAGATAATTGAGGTCAACCTCAGATACATTGGGATTTTTAGGGCAGTATGGAAAACATGTGACCCTATCTTATTAAAAAAAAAAAGACTAAGACTATGACCAAGAATATGGGTGGACTACTACAGAGGTATGAAATTTACCACTCACACTCCATAGCATACATCTTTCTTGAAGCTGGGGAAAAGCAGCCCTTGGTCTTGTTTTGTTTTATTTTACTTGTTTGCTTTCTTTGTCTTAACCCTGTGTTACTGAGGGATCCTCTTTAGTCTTTTACAAATGGAGCATTCATGAAGTCCTTCACCATTTTATCTCTCCCTTTTTCTTTTAGTTTTTATAAACTTAACAGCACATTCTCTATGGAGGAAAACACAGTAGCCCATATTGCATAATCTAGGAGATTTAAAGAATTTTTACACTTCTTTAACTTTCATGGAGGATTCTATCTTGTATGTTGAGAGGTGATGAATGATGATCAGTGACATGCTCTTTGTGACCCTGACACCTGTTACCCTTAAAGTTGACAGTCTCTGTTGGAAATTTATATGGAGCAGGGAGGGGTAGAAGGTAAAGTGGGTGGAAAGCAGCATGCAGGAGTATGGGACTGCCTGTGGTTTATGTGCTGAAACTGTTTATGGTGGGATACTAGAAAGAAGCTATATTTAACAGAACACTCTTGTGATTGGTAAATTTGATGATAGCATTGTCCAAGGTAGAGAAGCATGCAAAGGTATCTGGATAGGGTTTTGTGAATGACTAGATGTAAGTATGGGAGAAGAGATCTGAGAGAAAATGGGATCTCTCTTGGGTGATAAGAAGACCATAATGTTAACTGAAAGAAAAATCAAGATTAAAGGCATAATTTTTATAATTTATATACATTTATTATATATAAAATATATTATATATAATTTAAAAGGTTGTTCATATTTTGTTACATGATTAATGTGACAAATTGTATAAACTAAGAATCATCCATACAATAATTAGAAATATTGTTATCATCAGAGGGGCAACATATCTAAAAATATAGTCTACATTTGAGCTTGTATTGAACCCTATACATCTCAGTCTCCTCAATACCAAGATAGATGTCAGGCATTTTCATAGGCACTCAGAAAGGATTGTACACATAGAAAAACAGCAACCACCACATGCTTTGAACATATTGGATATGGAGTATCCATAATGGCTTCAACATTCAAGTAGAAGTTAAACATTTTCTATATTTGTGGCACCAAATATTCATAGAGGGTGAGGAGTTCTATTGCCTGTTTGCTTACACCTCAGCTATTTGTCATGTGGAATTCCAAAACTACTCAAGGTAAGCACCTTGCCAGGAAACCTGATCATCAGTGTTAGTCAGGTTACTATTTAAATTTCCTGGCTCTTTTCCTATTTCAAAAGTATAAAATTTCTTTAGAATAAATGTAGCTCTTTGTGATGTAGTCATAAATATTTGAAACTGTGCATTATACAGTTTGTTCAGGGACATTGAATTTCACTGCATCTTTTTTTTTTTTTCTCAAGATAGGGTTTTTCTCTAGCCCAGGCTAACCTGGAATTCACTTTGTAGTCTCAGGGTGGCCTCAAACTCATGGAGATCCTCCTACTTCTGCCTCCGGAGTGCTAGGATTAAGGGCATGTGCCACCACACCTGGCTATCATTGCACTTCTGTTTTTTTATTTGACCAGGATGTATGACAACAGTATACCAAATACAGTCATTTGTAAGTGTATTTACTCGATATGGGGAAGATGGAGAAATCACACATTTTGTGCTGTATGTAGGCAAAATCAGGCACAGGATACAATGTAGGAAAGACATTACAACCTGCCTTAGCTGGAGAGGTGGCTTAGTGTATAAATTGCTTGAGAGCAACAATAAGTACTTGAGTTAGGAGTCCCAAACCAATCATAAAAAGCTGGAATCTATAAATCTATAATCTCCTATATCCCAATGATGCTTCTATAATCCCAGTATGCCTATGGCTAGAAAGGAGGAAGAAACAGGAGAATTTTCTAGAGCCTTACTACTGGAGTGATGAACAACAAGAGACCCTGCTTCAAGAAAAGGTGGAAGTTGAGGATCAACATTAAATTTGTCCTCTGACTTCCCAACATGCATTGTGGTACAAATATATATATATATGTGTGTGTGTGTGTGTGTGTGTGTGTGTGTGTGTGTATTCCCAAATATAAGTAAATCAAATCATAACAATGAAATATATTACAAACTTCCCTCTGTAAGAGTCAAGAAAAATAGTGCATTGAAAATATTTTCAATATTTTACAGCCAGGACCATGAAGGGCCAACTCTGCAAGGAGAGTAGATATATTGAGATTTCACTGTAGCCCTTGCTTAAAAAAGTATAGTCAAACTTTTTAATCAAAAGGACCTAGATAAAATGCAATTATTCTTTTAGGACTCAAGAGACAATGAATTATTAATAACTTATTCATTTAAACTGTTTTAATAATTAAAGGTTTGTAGATTTGTATTAGATGCTTATAGAATAAATATTGTGTTAAAGTATTAAGTCCATAACAATGGATGTCAATTTTCTGTGTTTTGTTCAAGATGCTCTATACAACCTGACCTACTGTGGTGGTTTGATTCAGTTGTCCCCCATAAACTTAGGTGTTCTGAATGCTAGGTTCCCAGTTGATGGAGATTTGGGAATTAACGCCTCCTGGAGGCAGTGTATTGTTGGGGGCCGGTTTATGGATGTTATAGCCAGCTCCTCCTTGCCAGTGTTTGGCACATTCTCCTGTCCCTGTTGTCCACCTGATGATGGCCAGGGGTGATGTCCACCCTTTGCTCATGCCATTGTTTTCCCTGCCATCATGGAGCTTCTCCTCGAGCATGTAAGCCAAAATATGCTTCTTTCTCCCCCCGCAAGCTTCTCTTGCTTGGGTGATTTCTACCAACAATGTGAACCTGACTGCATTATCTACATCTCAAGTGTACTTTCAAGTTTATATTTTACGGGTATTTTGTTTTTATTCAGTGGTATTTTGTGCAGAGCAATAAATATTTAATCCAAACTAGAATTTTTTGAGAGAAAATTGGTGTTATGAGTAATTATTCAAAGACAACAGGCTATAAACATGAACTTCCCAGGGCATATAATGATTCCTCTTAAAGACGCAGATCCTAAGGAGAGAACCACCCCATCATATCTCAAAAGGGCCCCAGCTGAAACTAAGAATAATTGGCGAAACAAGCAAGGGTGCTGCTTTCTTGATGAACCTGGTGCCAGCACAAGGGTGAAGGAGATAGACACAGAGAACAATCAACTCCTACCAAATCAGATATCCAGAGACACAGAGGCTCCCAAGACCTCATCACTGAAGCAGTCCTAAAATGAACCCAACATGGCTCAGGGAAATTTTGCAGAAGAGGGGGTGGAAAGAATGTCAGAGCCACACTTTGGGTCATGATATGCAGAGACACTTCCTTCTACCCATAACTAAGGGGAAACCCCACAAGACATGACCCATATACCCCAACAAAGAGGGGTCAGGGGGAGGGAGGAGGACAGGGAGGAGGCTAACAATGGTACCAACTTGGCTGTACTCACTGAGTACAAAACTAATTAATAACAAAAAATATTTTCTTATTAAAAAAAGGTGCTCAAATGATAGATATTACAGGTTAGGGCAGTGTTTTGAAATGCAACATTCTTTGCTCTTTCAACTCTATGTGTTTTAGTTGTTCAATATGTTAAGGCTTTTGGACTACTCTATTCTGTCTTCCTGGTTTCATGTTTACATTTTGACTTGTCAGTATGCCCATCAAATCACTGGCAGAAGTAGTGAAAAGTTATGGTGATAAATCTCTAATTCATGACACACACCAGCTGGTAAATACACATGCAACTTTTAAAGGTAGAATTCTTCTTCAACGTCTAGAGGCATGTACTTAGTTATGTTTTATCTTTCTCAGCTTATAAAATAGAAGTTCTAAACCAAAATAAAACTTTCATAGGCAATGAAAATAAATGAATTGTGATAGTAGAAAAAAAGAGGAATTGTTGAAAAACTTTCTACAAAGGAGAGTTGTTAGACTGTGGTGTGTCTAGAATACCACAATACAGAGCTATCATCCAATCAAGTTGCTCATTATTATTTTTATCAGATTGATACCCTTGGTTACCAATGCCTTGATTGCACACAAAACACAGCAATTTTAGTTGAATGATATCTGTGAAAACTTGAATTAATAAAATAAAATGTTATTAAAACACATGCATTATCTGTGGCCACTTCAAATTGGATTTAACTTTATTTTTTTCTATATTTGTGGCTGTGTTACACTGTATGAGAGTTTGCCAGGAGACCATACTCCTTCTAGACCATAAGTTCTTCAGGGACAAAGAACTGTGAAACAAATGCATGACCCTTTATGGATACTATAAAAGGTGGTAAGTTATCTTTTACTGTGATCAAAATTTATGCATAAACAATATTTTATAAAGTTGGATTTATAGATAGGTAAGCCAGATAATTGCCTCTAAGCAACTTCATATCCCCTGATGTGAAAGAGCCTGAATTTAGCTTAAATGGAACTAATAATGAGTTTCCATTCTGACCTTAGTGGGCATGTATTTCTGAGCAAATCAACTGTACTTTTTATTAGTTCAAACACTGTATGCACAAATACACATATTAAAGGTGAGGCAACGGTCCATGAAAAAATATACAGGAAGCAGTATATAAAGTTCACATATTTAGTATACTTCCTTGCTTCATTTCTTTTTCCTTTATAAATTTTATTTAATTAACATTTATTTATTTTGTGTTAGAGATTAAAACTATTCCTCATACTTAGACAAATGCTCAACCACTGGGGAGAATCCACAACCCTAATAGTTTTTTTTAAATAAAAGATACCAGCAGGCTTTATTCTTATACATAATTATTTTGTATTGATAGATATGAAAAATCATGTGACATGGGCTAGGTTTACTCTAATTCTTTCTCTGACATGTAATGCCCTCTTTTCAGTCTCCATCTTTACTTTGAACATTTTTCACTCTTTCTTCAATACCCAGTGTGAATCTTACCTTCTTAGTGAAGCTCATCCAAATTAACTGGTATGCAAACTAGAATTCCACAGTACCCATCCCATGATTTCATTATAATATACTCAATATTATTAAACTGAAATTTTGATGTTAAATAGATTACCTTTCATTTGCCTTAAATATACTTTGCAATTTTTTTTAGGTTTAGGTTCATCATTCAACATAAAGAAAATTGTGAGGCATGTATTTAAAAATCTGTATGAATGAGAGCTGGGCGTGGTGGCGAACACCTTTAATTCCAGTACTGGGGAGGCAGAGGTAGGAGGATTGCCATGAGTTTGAGGCCACCCTGAGACTACCTAGTGCATTCCAGGTCAGCCTGGGCTAGAGTGAAACCATACCTCAGAAAAAAAGAAAATCTGTATGAACAATATTTTTTGTTTTATTCTAGGAAGAGCTACAGGATTTTATTATTATGATAAATAATACATGATTAATATCAATAGGACATATCAAGCATACATATGTATATATGCATATATATATATTTAAAAACATATAATTTATTTATTTATTTTGGTTTTTTGAGGTAGGGTTTCGCTCTAGCTCTAGCCCAGGCTGACCTGGGATTCACTAGGTAGTCTCAGAGTGGCCTCGAAGTCACCATGATCCTCCTACCTCCGCCTCCCGAGTGCTGGGATTAAAGGCGTGTGCCACCATGCCTGGCTCAAGCATATTTTTTGATATAGTTATTGTTAATTAGTTTGTGGTCACAGGTGAATTACTTTAATAATGTAAAATGTTAAAAAATAAATGTTCAAAATATAATAAATTTTATTATATAAAACTATATACTTTTGGCATTTATTCAATGGAAATATGTTTAATATTTTATTAAATGGTACTATAAAAGTTATTTTAAAGAAACAACCTACTATTGAAAATGCTTATTTTTATTAGTGAACAGCTTGTCAATATAATTCACATTTATTTTTATTTTTAACATAAAAGTACCTCCAGTAGCCTCTACATGTTTCCTTCATTTGTATTGCATAAATGCCAGGAAATAAGATTTCAGTTCAACTTACCTTAATCACCAAATCAAATTTCTGGTGGAAGTCTCTGTTTACAGGCTCCAGAAGCATGAGCTCTGCTGTTCTAGGGTGCATGTGGAAGAACCTGGGGTAGTCCCCAGGAGTCCCTGCAAGACACAGGGTTCAGTCCCATCAATAGCAGAAAGTGACGTGTTTCCCTTCCTTGACTGAACAACAAAATCACAACTCCATTAGCAAATTCAGTTTCAAAATTATGCACTCTAGAAAAAGCAGACACAAATATGGTATATAATTAATTTGTTTATGAGTAAGAGAAGGGAAGATATTTGGATGATTTCTGATTGTTTTTATTTAAGAGAGCTCTTTAATTAATTTGGAATACCATCATATATAAAAATACATTAAGTGGAGGAAAAGTAAATTTTGGATTATAAAATTGCTTTTCATTGGTACATAAATGTTAATTATAACCTGCATAGTTTTTCAACATATCTTGTAATAAGGAAACACTAGCAAATGAAACCAAATATCAATGCCTAGAAACTAATATTCTATTCCCTCTGGGAAAATTTTTTTAATGATAACTATTCCACTAATTATGTCAAGTTCAGGAAGTCAAACAAAGTCTTGTTTTGAGGAAGTTATCGTAATTGGATCTAGAAAGAAAGCCACATTCAGAGATTAAAGGAAATGTCCCAACTTCCAGAACTCTATCCTTCCTATCATACCATGTAGTTTGCTTCCAATGAGTTAGACAATTATGTTCCATTAGTTTGTCATTTCAGAGGCTTTGTTGTTATAAAACAGAATATTAACATTGCACAAGTATAAACAGAAAATTATAAATTAATATCTTAAGGAGTAATACAATGTAATCTTTTATATTTTTAAAATTAATAATGTTTTCTAATTATAAATAAGAACAATGTTTGTGTATATGTTACAAACTTTTGGATTGTTACTTGAAGGAATAACATTTAAATGTAAAATTGAGAACTGTATTCCCCATCAACAAAATTATGATGGAGTTACAGTGAAGTTCAGAATATAATTATATTGTCAACAGAAAAAAATCACTGACAAAACATTTACTGTTATGTATACTAATAAAATTTTACATTTCCATTTTCATATAATATTCTTGATCATGTCTCTGGGTGGATGCACAATTATTATTTTCTTAGGTAAATATATAAAAATGAAAACAGTAATATGATAGATGATGTATCTAAATGTCTGATTAATTCTTCAGAGGGAGCACAGTTGTAGAAATTTTCAGATGCTTATTATGTTTATGGAATTACCACCACTCTCAGGATGCAGATGATCACATGATCAAAATGTTCTCTACAAATTTATATTTCCCAGAAACCATTGATCTATTCATCATTATTAAATTCTATCTTCCTGAGAACTAAAATTTAAATGGTATAATACAGGATAGATTTGAAAAGTGACTTCTTCAACACATTCATAAAGCATGAAAGATAGATTCAAGTTGTTGAGTCCATTTCATCATTATTATTTTTCATTTCTGAGCAATGTTCCAATGTAGTTGTACCATTTTATGTTCCCCTCAACATGTGGCTGAGGTTTCAGTATTCTCCCATGATCACTTGGCATGGTCAAGTCTTCACATTTTAGTACTTCTAAAGATGTGTAATACTACTCAGTGTAAAACTCACTGAGTCTTACCTTTATTTAAAGGCACATTAAATGAAACAACTTTATCCATACTTATTTACAACTTACATATTTTCTATGATAAAACCTTTTGACAATTTTATAGTTGAGTTTTCTTCTTTCTCATTAATTGTCTGGTTACATATATTCTGAATGAAAGTTCCCTGTTAGATCTATGTTTCTGAAAATATATTCTCCTTTATGTCTCCTGCTTTTAAAGTAAGTTATTAATGTCTTTTGAAGAGCAAACCCTGAAATCAGCTAATATCAGTAGGAACATGAAGCAACCTTGACTGGTCTTTCAGACATCACCAGCCTTATCCTAACATCTGGTCAACAGAAACTTCCCATAGTCTCTAAGTGCAAAAGGATCTTCTGGATTATATGACAGCTGTCTCTGAGTTGCAGATACATTCACTGTCTGTGAACTTAAGAAGAATTAAGAGTCTTGGCAAAGTGCACAGAAGTATAGCTATGGGAATTCTATTTTAGGGTGTTGTGTGCCTTGGTAGCTTTTTTTTTCTTTGCTGATTATGTGTTAACATCAGGTTCTAAACTTGAACAATGTATTTTCAGATGTTGCATTTTCAAACACTGTCCACCTTTTCAAATATAAACTAAAAATAATGTAATTATATTTATTTAGTATAGGATATAATATCCATTGTTTGGGATTATACATTATCTGATAGTTGAATATTTAGGGAATATGACACCATATTCTTATTTTTCTGCTCAAATTATAGCTCCTTGATCCATTCCAAGGAAAGCACAAATTGATAATGTTCTAGCCACATAGAGTGGCCTAGCTCCTCTTTGCTCCTTCCTGTCTACTTTTACCTCACTGCTACAAATATGGAGTTTTTCATATAAGTCATATCCAATAGGGAAAACTGTGTTACTAAACTGCATCATTTATTTGAGATACTTTTTCAAAGAGATTACTGGTGATATTAAATCATAGTAAATACCGACCAACAAGAATGGAGTACAGGATGCCTGGTCTATCTGATGGTGGCTGAATGTTCCGGTCCTGATCAATGGCTTGGATTGGTGGGGTGACAACAATGGGGTTCAGTTCTTCCTGGAAGGAAACGCACAGAGTTTAGTTCATTTGTATCACTAATATTTCATGCTTTAGTTTTTGGACAGCAAGCTATTAGCCAAGCATATAGTTATACTAAAATTTACTAGGTGTATAATTTAAGTTACCCTGGTTAATTTTAAATCAGAAGAGGAATTGAGTTTCTCTCAAATTCAGTATGAAAAGCCATTGCAATTATGTGCATAGAACTTGATTTTGGGGATTTTTCATAAGAGAAAAATCAGGGAAGAAAGAATACATTTTTTAAAATCTTCCTAGGGAGTTAGTCAAAAGAATCTGTTTATTTTGTAAACTTTTGCTATCTGTTTTAGAAAAGATGGACTACCTATATTCTTCTCTTCTTAAATCACTATATATTTTTCCATTTAAAATAATTACATTAAAATTTAAAAATTCAAGCCGGGTGTGGTGGTGCACGCCTTTAATCCCAGCATTTGGGAGGCAGAGGTAGGAGGATTGCTGTGAGTGTGAGGCCACCCTGAGACTACAGAGTGAATTCCAGGTCAGCCTGGGCTAGAGCGAGACCCTACCTCGAAAAAAAAAAACATTAAAAATTCATTGGGTTGCAGTGGTTCTTGCTTATTTTCTCAGCACTAGAAAGGCTGAGGTAAGAGGACCACCATGAGTCTGGATGACAGAGTGAGTTACAGGTTAGCTTGGATTAGAGTGAGACAAGCTTCAAAAAAAAAGTCTGAAGCCTCCCCAAAACAAAATAAAAATAATACATTCAAAATAGATGTTTAATTCAACAGTAATACAAGCCACAGCATTTTTGTCATTTTTTGTTATATTTTATTTTACATATTTGCAAGGAGAAAGAGAGCAAGAGTGTGAGCAAGAGAGAAAGAGAATGGACATGTTCTAGACTCTGCAAATATGCTCCACATGCCACTTTGTGCATCTGAAAGCCATGGAATTTATGCTTTTAAAATATTTTATTTACTTATTTATTTGACAGAGAACGAGCGAAAGAGAGAGAGAGGAGAGAGAGAGAGTGGGTGTGCCAGGGCCTACAGCCACTGCAAATGAACTCCAGATGCGTGCGCCTCCTTGTGCATCTGGCTAACGTGGGTCCTGGGGAATAGAACCTGGGTCCTTTGGCTTTGCAGCAAATGCCTGAAGTGCTAAGCCATCCCTCCAGCCTGCATTTAAGTTTTATATGATTAAAATTAATTATTGTGACAGCTAGGTATATTTAATTTATAATGGTCTGCAAAATGATTCTGTTTAAAATGAAAATGGATATATTTAACCAGTGTTTCTCAATTCAATGTCCAGTAGAATTCTGTTATCAAGATTGGCATACCTTTTTTGGCAAAGGACCAAGTAATAAATGCATTCAGAATGTACCATTTATAGCTGTGGGTGGTAACTTCTCAACTTTGCATCATAGCATAAGTTTCTCAGGTGGTTGTAAGTTAGGTAAAATGAGAAAAACAAACAAGAATATATGTACTGCACTTGTAGTAAATGAAATGCTTATACAGTTAATCTTAGGAAATGTGATGCTAAAGGAGATGTTGGAGCTGATTTACAAATATTTCCTACAGGTCTTTTCCACCACTTTAGAAAGTATTATTACATGAACATGTTCCAGAAACATTCTTCAACACATTCTTTAACAGATGCCATTAGAACATCATTTGGTAAATGCAACTTTAAGTTTTATCAGCCCTCACTTGAAATATACAAATGGCAATTTCAAAGAGAAATAATGACCTCTTCACTATCTGTCAACTTCATATTCTGAACAATTAATCTAACATTCTTCCATACTATTTCTTATGAAGTGACAGAACATTAAAATGTGTCGTATATTCTAATCTAAAGCTAATAGTTTAAATTTTCATTAGAAATGCATAATGGTGACATATTTTATAAGGAATAGTTATGTTAAGCTAGGTTATTCAATAAAAATCCAATTATTAACCATAGGGGCTTTATTATTGGTCACAGGCTTCCTGACTGGTTTCACAATATTTTCCTATATACAATGTCAAATTTCCAATGAATTGTAATAATTTACCAATACCATGTTCTCTCTTTTAAATGTACATCCTGAACCATGAAAATACCAAATCAATATCAAAGTTACACAATTAAATACAAATTATGGCCGGGTGTGGTGGCGCACGCCTTTAATCCCAGCACTCGGGAGGCAGAGGTAGGAGGATCGCCGTGAGTTCGAGACCACGCTGAGACTCCATAGTGAATTCCAGGTCAGCCTGGGCTAGAGTGAAACCCTACCTCGAAAAACCAAAAAAAAAAAAAAAATAATAATAATAATAAATAAATAAAATAAAATAAAAAGTAGAAATTATTCCTTTCTCTATTGTACAAGCAAAACTACTTGTGTTAAACTTATCTCTGTCTCCCTTGCTCTCTTCATCTCACTTTCCTTCTCAATCTCTCTCTGATACAGTACCTTAATACTCAGTTTGCTTCATAAATGTCTTTCTCCCTATACTATCAAAAATCTGAGGACCTTCAAATTTATATTTTAGGGGAAGATCAAAATGTACCTTCTTGTCAATTACAAGAACTGCATCAAAGCCATCTTATGTTTAAACTACATTATCCCTAGTTGCACTAATTAGCTCTTGAATAGCTTCTCCACAGAGTGGCTGGAGAAATATTTTACATCTGATGATTCTCAGAAATCATTTTTTAATTTTTTTAAATATAGTTTTTATTATTTATTTGTGAGAGAAAGGCAGAGGCAGAGAGAGGTAGACAGAGAATGGGCAAGCCAGGGCCTCTAGCCACTGCAAATAAACTCCAGATGTATGTGCCACCTTGTGCATCTGGCTTATATAAGTACTGGGAAATCAAACCTGAATCCTTAGGCTTCTCTGGCAAGTGCCTTCACCAGTAAGCCATCTCTCCAGCTGCAGAAATCATACATATACATACATACATACACACACACACACACACACACACACACACACACATATATATATATATATATTTGGTTTTTCGAGGTAGAGTCTCACTCTAGCCCAGGCTGACCTGGAATTCACTATGTACTCTCAGGGTGGCCTTGAACTCATGATGATCCTCCTACCTCTGCCTCCCGAGTGCTGGGATTAAAGGTGTGTGCCACCATGCCTGGCCAGAAATCATATTTTTAATAGTCAGGTAAATATTCCAAGGAATACTATGTAGTCTCTAACCTTTGGGAATAAATTATTTCTTACATACAATTTTAAGAAATGGAAGCTGAACTTCTCTTTCAGAACATTAAGTGCAAATAAATTAAGATGTTGAGGGTTACTTCTGTTCACTGCCTTCATTCTCCTATTTCTGTAGCTCCACTGAGATACCAACACACAATGAGTTTTACTTTTGATAATCAGTTATGCAATTTAATCAACTACGAGAACTATCTAGAGTTCTTGAAATAAGCAATGGGGTTTAAATTGTATTATTTTTAAGTTATACAAATAATATACAAAATGATACTAATACAATAAATACAACCAAGAGACTCCTTGGTGCTAATTGGATTCCTTGTCTGACTTAGCTGCTTATTAATAATAAATGCCGTATAGTGACAAGTAAAAAGGTAAACTATTCAGGAATATGCTAATCATCATAAGAATTAAAACATATATGGAAAAGCCTGAATATATCAGGAGATTGAATCTGGAAGTAAGGGAAGATGAAATAAAAGATATTTAATGTAAAGCCATTCAGTATTATTTGACTAGGTCATTACCACACATGTACTATTTTAATATCATAAAGAAATGATTCATTTACAGTAATAGTAATGAAAGTAAAACTCTTGGTAAAGGCTTTAATACATTTCTAGAACTCTAGGAAAAGTGCTATTATCAGATATATTATTACTACTGACAATTGTTCCTGTCCAATAGAGAATATAACACAATAACTGTGATTCAAAAACATAATTTTCCTATTTCATCCTGTGTGTGTTTTGCTTTCTCTTCAGTGTGAAGGATCCCTTCAAGTATTTTCTGTAGAGCTGGTTTAGTTGTCATGAATTCCTTTAGCCTGTTTTTGTTGTGGAATGTCCTTATTTCTCCATCAGTTTGGATAGATAGCTTTGCAGGATAAAGTAACCTTGGTTGACAGTTGTTATTTTTCAGACCTTGGACTATATCATGCCAAGTCCTTCTGGCTTTTAAAGTTTGTGTTGAGTAATCTGCTGTTATTCTGATGGGCTTGCCTTTGTAGGTGACTTGCTTTTTCCTCTCTAACTCCTTTCCATCCCTAGCCAAGTAAAGACTGCAAGGGCAGACTAAAGAACAATCTTTGCTTTTATTTTATTTTATTTTATTTATTTTTAAAATATTTTATTTTTATTTATTTGAGAAAGAGAGGGAGGGAGAGAGAGAGAGAGAAAGAGACACAGAGAGAGAGAATGGGTGCATCAGGGCTTCCATCCCCTGCAAACAAACTCCAAACACATGACCACCTTGTACATCTGGCTTACATGGGTCCTGGGGAATTTAACCTGGGTCCTTTCGCTTTGCAGGCAAGTGCCTTAACTGCTAAGCCATCTCTCTAGCCCCTTATTTTATTTTATATTTTTTGAGGAGGGAGGTCTATTACCCCCTAAACTTTCTCATTACGTTTTAAGTGGATTTAGTTAACTGGTGAAGAAACAATGTTTTGTGATTCAGTATGCAAGGAAAGTAAGGTTTCAAATGGAAAATAATTCAATCTTTCACAGGATAATTAATAACATCACTTTTAAAGGGAGATCAGAGAGACAGCTTCATTTAATAATAAAATCTATGAGATAACTGGCATTAATCATTAGCTAACAACATCTTATTGAAAATAAATGAATGTTGGAAGGTAAATCGACATTTATTGACATTCTACTCTGGTTTTGTAGGTGTAATTTTCATTATTCCAGCATTATGGAACCTTCCAGAATCTAGAATAGACAGTGAGATTCTTGGAACTGTGCTTGCTAGGTCTTGCTGATCTCTTACCCTCTTGGGCACAGGGCTTTCACTTCCTGTCCCTTGGCTCGCATGCCAGTGTGCCTCACACATTGTTTCTCATTTCCTGTACTTGCCATCTCAGGTATATATATATTTTTAATTAAAATGTGACAACTTACTCAGTTCTAGCCTTTTCCCATTTAAAAAAATTTCTTTACAATTCCTTCCCATTAAGGATTCTCTCAGAGTATATTACCACAATCTATAATTTCTGTGCACCTAAAACACTTTCCTGTTACTAAATATCTCTCTCACACACATACCCTCTAGATGATAGATAAATAGCCATGTCTAGATACAGATATGGCATGCATAGGTCCAGAACTGAGAAATTGATATTTTAAGGCGTTTTCTCTGGTTAAGAGCTTAGATAAGTAACTATAAGACAAGACTACTTAATATGTGATATAATTAATAATTTAAAATATGCATAGTTCTAGATTTCTACTGAATTACATAGAGATCAGAGGGTTGAGGTATAATATAATGCCCACTTCCCTATTGCTAAAGGGACTTTATTTCAATTAAAAGTTATAGGAACATTGTAAAATATAGAGAATGAGAGGATTGTAACTTTTCTCCTCCTCCTCCTTCTTCTGTAGTTTTTTCAAGGTAGGGTCTCACTCTAGCTCAGGCTGACCTGGCACTCAGTAGTCCCAGGCTGGTCCTGAATTTGTAGTAATCCTCCTACTTCTGCCTCTTGAGTGCTAGGATTAAAGGCATGCACCATCATACCCAGCACTTTTTCTTCTTTTTAACAGAGGTGTTTAATGACATTTCAATACACAATTCCAGTGGCAAGAGTGACTTCCTAAAGAAGATAGAAGCTGTGAAAGATACTATTCTCTTATTACTGCTTCAGAAATATAAACTATTCTTAATTAAGAAAGTTAGTCTTAATGAAGAGCTTAAAAATCTGCATCTATGATTACTTGCATGATATTTTCATAGATCAGCTTTCTAAAATTAAAAAACGGCTGGGTTTATGTGTGCACGTTGGGTGCATATATATATATATATATATATATATATATATATATATATGTACTGCACATAGACTAGCAAGTCATTAAACATAGAAGAAAATATAATGAAATTATAAATTTAGCAATATACTTAAACTAAGCTAATATGATAGAAAGATTCATGTTTTTCAAGACTGGGTCCCTACTTAGAGGAAGCAGTCACTTTTTTAGCAGCATTATTTCTCAATTGACTTTAGATGGAATAATATTTTCATATTTTATATTATCAGATAAGAGGGTGCTCAGAAACAGTTTCTATATCACAAGGATTTGCATGAAGCCTAACTCCATATACATGAAATTAAAAAAAAAAATCAGTGATAGCCATTCAATATTGGAAGACTGGTAGTTGGCATGATCTCATCAGTACACTCACAAAGGATAATTGGTAAGTTAGAGAATTCACAGTCTCTCAGCCATTATTCTCTCTCTCCCTACCTCCCTCCCTCTCTCTCTCTCTCTCTTTTTTTGCAACATTCTTGGTGCTATGACTTTCCCCCAATATTCTAGAAGCATTTCTGCCAGTGAGGAAACCTGGATATGAGGTTGCTTAGATACAGCGAGCCCTACATAGCCAACAGAAGCTGAAGGTCAAAGAGTGGATTAGATTGATGTCTTGTTTTTGCTTGAAACAGAATTTACTTGTTTTACTCACAGAGGCAGAAAATATGGACAGTTCAGAAAGGCAAAATATTGTTTTACAATAAAATGACTTCACAAAGAAATTCAAGTATAAGGAAAATGTAGTGTATATTATTTTAGGACCACTCACTTAGAATAGAGTGCTTATGAACTGAAACAACTGCTATATCTTCTACTGCAATAGATCAAGTGATCACTTCTACTAGAGGAAAATAGTGAATCCCAAAATAACATAAATAGAAAATTATTGTGAGAGAGTAAAAGGTCACTCATGACAATGGTTTAAGGGCAGTGCCAGAGGAACTATGAAGCTGCACCCTGAGCTCTCCCGCTAAAGACAGTCATTTATAAAATGTACATCACAGTTACATTCTTCAACTGAACTCTGAGACACTTTTTGAAGTACTTAGCTATTCTGTAAAAAGATGAAATCATGAACTTAAAAGAAATAAACATCAAAACATCATATAATAACCAAGAGGAATAAAGTCCCAATAGACAGTGGAAAATATTTTCCAATAATGAACATCCTATTTATATAAAAAACTTATTGAGTAAAATATTCATGAACATCAACTTTAATGATATAGCTCACAATATAAAATCTTGATATAGAATACAGAATGCCTTATAACTTTCTGTTTAACAATGTTTCTTCATGTTCTTCTATATGAGTTTATTAAAATAATACATCCTGAGCTTGGCGTGGTGGTGCACACCTTTAATCCCAGCACTCAGGAGGCAAAGGTAGGAGGATCGCCATGAGTTCAAGGCCAACCTGAGACTACATAGAGAATTCAAGGTCAGCCTGGGCTAAAGCGAGACCCTACGTCGAAAAAACAAAAACAACAACAACAAAACATCCTTTTTCTATCTACACTTAAAACATTTTAGTTTCTTTGAATCATACAGCATGTATGTATTATATGACAGATCTATGAAAAATTACATAACCTCTGTGTTTAAGGTGAAAATTACTTCGAGTTACCTTGCAATTAATGTTCAGTCTCATGGGATGCCACAGGACAGGTCAGAGTTTCATTTTTAGAAAATAATGGGTTGCACAGCATTTAAGAGTTGTGATTTATTCAGGCAAAAAAGTCTACTTGGCAATGTGACAAATTCCCTAGCAAACAGTTATATCCCTTGACAATAGTTGCCTCATGTCCAGTAGCTGCTGTCTCCTGTGGCCTAAGGAGATGTAGAGTGAGAATCTTGCCTGTGGTAGCAGATATGAGCAGAAAAAAACCATGAATAGCATAGCCAATGTAAGGGTTTAATGAATGCAACTGGGTCATTATTCCCAAGAGTTCTGGGTAGAGTATGGCCATCAAGCAGAGCAGACAGTACTTGAGTAGAGTTCATTTTTTTAAAATGAAGCATTTAACAATCAAATATGGAATAGACTATGGTGTGCACAGGAATCATCCTCTTTATGGGTGGCATATATTAAGTTCAATTATTCAAACTTTGTTATCTTGGTAATATGGATTGAACCCATCACCTGCAATTTGCCCTTTACCACTGAGATACTTCCACCCCTTTTTAAAATTTATTTTGAGACAGAGTCTTCCTAAGTTACCCAGGCTGGACTTAAACTCACCCTGGTGCAGGCAGGTCTTTCAATTATGGTTGTCTTTCCTAAGCCTCAAGAGTAGGTATGATCACAGATGTTTTTCACCATAGCAAACTTAAGATTCAATCTTGTTTTCTAAAATTACTTTTTGTCTTCTAGTTTTGTAAACTCTACCATTTTCCAGAAATTCCTGCTCTAAGAGGTAACTAACCAATAATCAGCCTTAGACTTTTTTCCATAAAAAAGATAAAATTATTGAAATGATGATTATTTCTTTATGAAAGATAAATGGACCTTTATCTAAACCACATTAGTGAGAGTAGTAGCAACAAAATTATAGGAAGCCACCATTTTCATTCATTTTTGTAGAATCATTACTTATGAAATAACAACAGTGCTATATATCATAAATATAAAAATTATGATAATAATTCAATAATTTTAGGAAACAGATAAAATACAGTTTATCAGATTTCCATAACATAGCCTACTAAAACTGATCATAATTCTGTCACAATTATTAGATTATGCTTGATCCTATTACATAGAGAGACAGCAGAAAGCTATCAAGTTACATATTTTTTAAAAAAATTATTTGTTTTTTATTTTTATTTATTTGAGAGCGACAGAGAGAGAGAGAGAGAAAGAGGCAGAGAGAGAGAGAGAATGGGCGTGCCAGGTCTTCCAGCCACTGCAAACAAACTCCAGATGCATGCACATCCTTGTGCATCTGGCTAAAGTGGGTCCTGGGAAATCGAGCCTCGAACTGGGGTCCTTAGGCTTCACAGCCAAGCGCTTAACCACTAAGCCATCTCTCCAGCCCAAGTTACATATTTTTAAATGTTTAATGTTTAGGTATCTAAGATCTACCAAATTTTGCTCATTTCATTATTATTAACTATACAAACTTTAAAAAAATAATCTTTGAATTTTCAGATATACCATTATATCATGGACAAAATTTACCTCTTTGCATAGTGTTTAAAACAGAAATTCACCAGATACTACCTTCTTAACCCTGGTATTATAAGTACGTATTCTCACACAGCTTTTTAAAAATTTAACATGAATTCTGGAGATTGAACTCAGATCCTCTTGCTTACAAGACAAGTTTTTATAAAGCCTTTCTTTTTATATTGTGCATACTTTACATTTTCATATTTTATTTGCCTAGATACATACAGTAAATAAAATTTTCTTATTTCTAAAGATCCTTAAAACAGAGCCAGAGTCAAGTCTGAGTCATTGTCAGCAATTTTCTTATACTGGCAATGTTGCCAAGTTCTCTCAATATCATAATCATGAAAAAGTGGGCAACTGGAAATTTAATTTGTTGAATGTGTAAGAAATATATTCAATTAGACTCTGTTGTTTCTTGGAAGCATATGTTCAGCTTTTAGTGAAGGTGAACAAAGGAGGATAAATAAGAAACTGAAAGGAAACAAGAAAATATGTTTGTAAGAAACACAATTTCTAAAGAGCATGTGTTATTTACTGAACAAAAGCAACCAACTTTTTCCTCAAATTAGGTGGTAGTGAGGTATGTCAAAATGAGTTTGTAAAGAACAGTTAATATAGTTTAATGAATTGGCATTAAGATGGAACAACAAGCTTTATTTTAGGAATATCGTAGGAATGAAAAAATAAGGAATTCTATAGGTATTTGATCATGGTACATATTAAGTTTCTATTCCTATCCAAATGACAAGCTTTATAGAAATGTCTCTAACAAAATAATTGTTGAAAGCCAAATGAAAGGCAATGTGGAATGTTGAGTTTTCCTTGTTATTCTGTAAGGTATAACTGCGTGTACCGTTTAGACCTCACTGTGGGATGCAATCTGAAAGTTCCATTTGTTACAATTTGATGATTGTGATTAAAGAACCATAAACATTTTCGCTTTGACATTTCATTTTTCCTTCACAAAAGCTACTATAGCAATTTTCTTAGGTTTCTTTCCTCTTAACTCTGATGCCACATATAGATGTTGGATATTTCATAATAACAAATCCTCAGAGAAGCATTTTATTTTGCTGTAAAGAGTTCATAGATACTTCAGTTATTCAAACATTATACAGAGATTTTTTTTAAATGCCTAACAAGAAAATTTAAAATAAAAAGGTTGTGATCATTTCAGTATCTGAAAAACATGTCACTTGAATTGTTACACAATTTACCTTGGAAGAATTTACTTTATATTTGAATTCTTAATATATAATTAATGTGTAATTAAAATTGAAGTCTGCCTCGCTGCATATATATATAACCCTTAATAGAGTATGATTCCATTGAGCTGGTGGATTTGTCTCCATCACAGCCTCTACAGCAACCATGAACACATTGCCCAGAACATGGTAGATATCTGGTTATTTTCTATTGACCTCAAAGACACATTTTAAATGTTGATAGTTATCATTTTGGTATCTTGAACTAAAAAAATCTTGAACCTTTCAGCTATTTTATGACTAGACAAGAATTATTTGAAAATAGAATGGGATATTTTGGTCCTGAGTGTAAAGGTATTAGTTTTCTTCCCAACACTCCTTCAAAGAACCTTCATTTTTATTTGTTTGTTTTAAAGCATCCTAGACATCTATTGAAAATAATTATGTCAATTAGACTTTTTTATTTTTATTTGTTTATTTGAGAGTGATAGAGAGGCAGAGAGAAAGAGAGGGAGAGAGAGAGAGAGAGAATGGGCATGTCAGGGCCTCTAACTACTGCAAATGAACTCCATCCAGATGCATGCACCACCTTGTGCATCAGGATTATATGGGTACTGGGGAATTGAACCTAGGTCCTTAGGCTTCATAGGCAAGCACCTTAACCACTAAGCCATCTCTCCAACCCAAATTAGATATTCACGTGCATCTAACAGATTAAGTGTTATATATTAATATTAACATATAGTATTTAATCTGTTAAAAACCAGACAATGGAAAAGGTGTTTTTTTTCCTTTCTTCCCATAATTCCTCAAAGCATTTTCTGGTGGTTATATAACAATATTCAGTCCACATTTTGAACAAAATGTATCTTGCACCATTGAAAATTTTATATTAATACGTTTCATGATAAAATTCTGAAAAAAATTAATATAGGAGTAAGAAGGAAGAGTGCTAGAACGGCGATGTTAATAATAGATTTTCAGTTATTATGTATGGCCACTATTTCCACTATATTGTATATGATATTTGTTAGGGAACTACATACAGTGAACCAAATTTTCCCAATAACTTAGGTACTTAAAACACACAAACAACAAAAAGAAAGATTTTAGTAATTTTCCACTACCGCTGCAGCTGTGGTTGGCCTTTGTGTTTATTTTAAACTGTAAAGCTTTATACCTGAGTCATATTAATAAGCAATATTCTAATATTTAAGTATCAGGTGTCAATAAGATTCCCTTCTTCCTGCCACAAACAAGGTGCATTTTCCATAGGCACACATTTTAGTTTGTATTTATGTTTGGACTTGGCAAATTGTTCCTTAGCATTCATTGAGTTTACACATTTTAACAACAGAAGGGGTATACAAGATGGATATGAATAAAGTATAGTGGTTCTCATCCTGTTTTGTCATCATGTAAAAACTCAATAATATGTAGTGTATATTGCTGGAACTTAATTAGATGAGGGTACTGAGGCAAATTTACATTAAAATATCACATATCTCATACATCTGCATCTCAGACTATTCTAGTAGACAGTACTGTAAGATTAAATCATTTCTCTTGTAAAAGTATGTCACATAATCTCCTCAAAATCTTTAGAGGCTGATTGTGCTATTCTTATTTTCACATAAGAAAGACAACACGCTATTGGACACTTTCACCAGTAGAAAGAAATATGGATCATCATTTAAATCATGCCATTTAAGGAACCCAAAGCTCTGAGATACAATGTTAATTTTGTTTACAGCAGTCCATAGACTTGATTCTATTTATAGTTCACTTAAATTCAGTGTGTAGCCTGTTATTTGATTAATTGTATGGCTGTCAAGTAACTCAGGACTCTGTTGCAATAACACAGTGAAAAGTATTATTCTACTCACTGTGTACCAATATGCAGTTGTTTGTGGTCTAAATTAATATGCTGGCAATTGACATTAAAATCATTTCTATTAGATCCAGTATTTTGATTAAAATAGAGGATAATAGAAGTGAGAAATCATTTGTCTAGTGAGATCTTTTTATTAACTTAAATGATTTATCAAAAGGGTGCTATCAAGTAAAAAATGCTGGAATCTACAGAAAGTAGAATCTAAAATTAAATTAATTTGATAATTAGTAAATAAAGGCAGTTTTTTAAAAGTGGATGATTTTTAAGAAAGTCGAATAGATTTATATGAGATTTCCTATTGCTTTGTATCCCAAATATGCTAAGTTGTTTCCTCCCTGGCTTTCAGTGACAAAAGGATTTGCATTCCAGGGAACTAGTTATCAATCTTAGTCCATGCAACATTCATATTAGAATAATTTAAAAAGACAGTACAATTATATGGGAGTTCATTTTGTACTTTTATTTCATAGTTAATAAAAATATTCAGTATTTTTTAAGAGCAATAAAGGAATAAGTTTGCTACATGAATGAAACAAGCTTTTGTTATTTAATTAAGGTTATCAGTACATTCTAAGTAAATTTACAGAGATATTCAAGATTAAAAACATTTTACACTGACTATATTCTATGAACAAAATGTGAGACAAAAATCACTGGGAAAAAGTCAGGGTTAGAGGAAAGGGTAATTGCTACACTGCTTAGAATGCATAAAGTCCTAGGTTCAATTCTCAGTGCCACATAAACTCAACGTGGTGGTGCATGCTGAAACTCAGGAGGCGGAAGCAGGAGAACCAAAAGTTCAAGGGCTTTCTTGAAGGCCACCCTCTGACTCATAAACTGTCTCAAAAACAAAACAAAACAAAACAAAATGAAACAAAACAACCCAAGAAAACCTTGAATACTGAAAAAAATTGTTAAAATAATTAATGCAATTTAATTTATAGTGCAAAATATGAATCAAAGTAAGCTATATTTAAAATTTAGTGGCAGTGAAAATTTATGTATAGAAAATTTGAATATAGTAAAGGCTGAAACTATGAAAGAACCATAATATCACAAAAAGTAGAAGTAATAAATAAAAATTTAGTAAAGACAGTAATAATCCTCTAAAAACTATAGTTTGAATACTTCAAGTATGGGTAGGGCCTGAGTTAGGATCTCTACATGCACATACAAAGCCAAGAATTGTGTATGCCTATAATCCTCACCTGGGGAAATGGAGGCAGCAGGGTTCCCAGGACCTGCTGATAAGCTACTTAGCTACACTGATGAGCTGTGGATTCAATGAGAGACCAATCTCAAAAACAAGGTGAAGTCAATTCTGCAGAATAAAAACAAGGTGAAGTCAATTCTGCAGAATATACATTCTTCTTATCAGCCCATGGAACCAACCTTTTCCAAAATAGATCATATATTAGGCCATATAGCATGACTCCATGAATTCAGAAAAATTGCCTTAACTTCCTGCATCATATCAGATAACTGTGCTTTAAAGCTAGAAATTAAAAACAAGAGATACATCAGGATTCCACCAGATCCTGGAGACTGAAAAACACTCTTTTTTAAAAGCTGTTTTTAAAAATTTATTTGAGAAAGAGAGAGGAGAGAGAGAGAGAGAGAGAGAGAGAGAGAGAGGGAGAATGGGTGTGCCAGGGCCTTCAGCCACTGCAAATGAATTTCAGATGCATGCACCATTTTGTGCAGTTGGCTTGCATGAGTCCTGGAGAATTGAACCTGGGTCGTTTGGCTTTGCAAGCAAGTGCCTTAACCTCTAAACCATCTCTCCCGCCCCCAAACACACTTTTAAACAATGAATGGGTTGTGGAAGAACTCAAAATAGAATTTGTATAACTTCTAGAATTGAATGATAATGATAATACAACTTCCCTAAACTTATGGGACACAATGAAGGCAGTCCTAAAGGGAAAAATTCATTGTGCTAAGTGCCTTCATAATAATGAGAGAGAAATCTCAAATTAATAACCTAACCATCCATGTAGAGGCATTGAAAAAACAAGAAAAATCCAACCCTACGAGCTCCAAATGGAAATAGGTAATCAAGATCAGAGCAGAAATTGATGAATCAGAATCTAAGGTAACAATTAAGAAAGCTGATGAAATGAATAGCTGGTTATTTGCAAAAATAAACAAGATAGATATAACCTTGGCCAATGTGATCAAACACAAAAAAAGAGAAGTGTCAAATTAACAAAATCAGAAATAAAACAGAAAGGTCACAACAGACATTAATGAAATTGGAAGAATTATGAGGACATGCTTCCAAAACCTCTACTCCACAAAATTGGTTAATCTGGAAAAAAAGGTGAATTCCTAGGCATATAACTCTTATAAAACTAAACTCAGAGCAGATTAATATTCTAAACAAGCCTATCACATCCACTGAGATTGAAAAGGCAATAAAAAACTTCCCCAAAAAGAAAAGTCCAGGACCGGATGGCTTCTCTGCTGAATTCTATCAAACTTTCACTGAAGAACTGAAACCAATTTTTCTCAGGCTGTTTCACATAATAACAGGGAATCCTCCTCAACTCCTTTTATGAAGCTAGCACCACCCTACTGCCAAAACCAGACAGAGATAGACAAGAAAATAAAACTATTGGCCTACCTGGATCAAATAGGATTCATCCCAGGGATGCAGGGATGGTTGAACATATAACAAATAGTCAATGTAATACTCAACATAAATAAACTTAATTATAAGAAACACATTGTCATCTCAATAAATGCAGAGAAGGCCTTTGACAAAATACAACATCACTTCATGGTTACAACACTGGAGAGATTAGGCATGGAGGGTTTATATCTCTACAAAATAAAGCACCTAATGCACAAATAATATTTAATGGGGAAAGCCTCAAAGAGTTTTCAGTGAGATCTGGAACAAGACAATCGTGTCAACTCTCACCACTGCTCTTCAACATAGTACAAGAAGTCCTAGCTCAGGCAATAAGACAGGAGAAGGAAATAAAAGGGATACGAATTGAAAAGGAAGTCGTTAGCCCTATTTTCAGATGACATGATCCTACGTGATCTGAAAGTCTTCACCTCAAAACTTTTAAAGGTGGTTAATTCCTTCATCAAAGTGGCAGGATAGAAAATCAACACACAGAACTCAGTAGCATTTCTATATGTAAAGGACAAATTTGCAAAAAGAAATCAGCGAAGCTGTCCCATTTTCAATACCTACAAAATAAATCAAATGCCTTGGAAAAATACTAACCAAGCTTGTGGAAGATCTATATAATAAAAACACAGAAACACTCAAGAAAAACTGAGGTAGACATGAGAATTGAAAGACCTCCTATGCTCCTGGATAGGGAGAATTAATAGTGTGAAATGACAATTCTACCAAAAGCAATACATAGATTTAATGCAATAAAAATAAAAATTTCAACATCATCCTTCATAGAGATAGAAAAAATGAGCTCAAAATTCATATGAAATGGCAGCAGGCCTATATTTAAACATCACCTCAGCAAAACAAACAATAACACTACCAGAAATTGGTGAACTGATCAGAGCTGTTGATCACAAAGACATAGAATGTCCCCCAAACAAGACATGCTTCTGCCAAAGCACAGAACACAGAGAGAACTGGCTGGAATCCAGAAGAGAGCCAGTCACCAGACAGTTAGCCCATCCTACCACCTACCAAAGCAGAAACCCAGAGTCTCCTAAGAGCTCATCACTAAAGTAAACTTAAAACACACCCACCAAGGCTCAGGGAATTTTGTGAAAAGGGGTCACAAAGTTTGTAAGAGTCACACGTTGGGATGCCATACCCAGAGGCATTGCTTCTCCCTGGTAACTACTGCTGCTCTCACACTGCGTAACTCACAAGGCCATAGGGAATACCAGCAACCCCACTGAGGAGGGCCCCTAGCAGAACTGGGGCTGGGAGGAGGGAAAGGGTAGTACCAACAAATGATACATCCATACAAACTACGTTCTCAATAAACAAAAATTAAATTAAAAAGTAAAGTGAAGATCTATAGTGTTGTTTAATCCCATTATTTCATGTCACAGTTGATTTTCTGCTTAGATGATCTGTCTCATGATAATAGTGGAGTATTAAATTTTCCTACTATAATTGTGTTAGGGGTTTTTTCTTTATTGTCTAACAGAATTTGCTTTATAAAACTTTGTGCTCCTGTGTTTTGTGTAGGGTTTATTCTTTTTTTGACTTTAATTAATTAATTTATTAGAGAGAGAGAGAGAGAGAGAGAGAGAGAGAGAGAGAGAGAGAGAGAATGGGCACGCCAGGGCCTCCAGGCACTGCAAACGAACTCCAGATGCATGTGCCCCTTGTGCATCTGGCCTACATGGGTCCTGGAGATTCGAACTGGCAACCTTTAGCTTTGCAGGCAAACCCTTTAACTGCTAAACCATCTCTCCAGCCCCCCATAGGTTTATTCTTGTAATATCCTTTTGTTATATTGTTCCTTTGCTAAGTGTGCTTGGCATATGTTACATGCAATATTATACTAAAATTATAATTAGCTATAGTAATGAAAAATATTGTTATTTACCTCAAAATTTAGTTTAACTAGAAGTTCAGTATTTTAACTGGCATTTAATCAATGACACACCATATGGTGAATATTCAAACAATCTTTTAGAAATTTAGCACATAATCTATGGAAATAATCTCCTTTGTTTTTAACATGTGGGGAAATCTGGCTACGTGTCATTGTGGTACTTTTAGGCGTGATTTAAGAAACGTAATGCCATCATCATTTTGGGAAACCTGGATGACATAGTAGGATGAGGTGGAGTGGCGACTCTTTTTTGAAGTACAATACTTCATTTGGGGCATGAATGCTGACGTGATTTCATCTACAGACGTGGCCCATAGAGTCCCAGAACATGCTGTATATGTATTTAAGAACAAGCTAACTTCCTGGTTTTGTCATGTTATTCTTTTGCTAATAATGTTAAGATCTCTGCCCATCCTACAAACCTGGATTTCAGTTCTTCCTGGTTTGAGTTCCTGTCCAACCTAACCAATCTTTAGTTTCCTATGCTTACTTCTTTTACTTCCAGCATTACACATTTATGTGTTATGTATGCAGTGTAAATTTGAACTTGTTTCTAAGTTCTGTTTTCAATATGTATTTATTATCATTTTACTACTAATGAATATTAGTATGTGACAAAATAAAAAAAGAATATTCTAAGAAAATATAAAGCAAAGTATTACTGAACACAAATAAGAAAACTAGGTGAACATTTGTAAAGTTAGGCAAAGTAGAAGAGGAATTTGGGGGCATGATTTTTATAATTTCAGCTTCAAATTCCAACATTTTACAGTATGGCCTGTTGAAAAATCATTTCTTGTTTTCACAAGAAAACTAAATATGTTGATATTCATATGGCTTCAATTTCTAAGAATGTTTTAAATACTTTAGATTATCTATCATCTCTCCTAATAAAACCTAAAGTACAATATTGCATTATCTAGCAATAATTAGGCAGCTTTGGTCACATATTTGCCAAAGAAATAGTTTCATTTTCACAATGTCTTGTAGTGGAGAATGTATATAGATGGCATCACTTGGGGTAATAAGGAAATATATTTTAGATCAGCTCTATTAATTTGCCATCCAATGTTACAGAAGTTAGCTCTTGTTTCTAATAAGTATTTGCAGACATTGCACATTTCTCCAAGGGGAAGTGGCAGTGACTAGCCTCTCACATCTCATTCATTTTCTCATCACATTAGTAGTAATTTCTTTAATTATGTCTGCTTTTCTTAGAGACATCTTAGATATATAAAAATTAATTATTTGGAACTCACATCTTTATAATTTTAACCTTTTTATGTTTCAATTGTTTACATTGACATTTATTTAAATCACATTTAGGCGACTACATAGGGTACAGATCTGGTTTATCAGAGAAAGGGGAGATGAAAGCAATGTAAGATATTAGGCTTTTTATAGTGATTGAGACTTTCCTAGAAATCATGGACTAATCAAAACTTGTTTTGACATGATTTTAAGACATGACTCATCAAAATGATACTAATGCAAGATTACTGCTGTCATTAGGCTATAATAATACAAATTATACATTAGCTGCTGACAAATGTATTTAACTTCTTGGTCCCTTACATTTTAATTAAGATGAGAAACTTTCCAGGATTTGGTGGAATAATTCAAGCAAATGGAATCAGGTCATTTACAGTCATCCCCCCCTTTCTTCAAGACATCTTTCTGTGCACTCCTCCTGGGGCCCTGCCCACCCAATTGCTGACACCATCTCCACTCTTAACAATTAGTTGCTATATTCTTTCTTTTATTGTTTTTTTTTTTTTTTTTTTTTTGAGATAAGGTCTCACTCTAGCCCAGGCTGACCTGGAACTCATTCTGTTGTCCCAGGCTGGCCACAAACTCACAGGGTTCCTTCTAGCTCTGCTTCTCAAGTGCTGGGATAAAAAGCCATGCACTAACATTCCTGGCTTTTATTGTTAATTTTTAAATGAATAGTCTAGAATAATACCTTAATTAGCTTTACTTTACTTTCACATTTTTATTTTCTAGTTCTTAGTCCACTGATTGCTCCTTTATCTCACTTAAGGGATCATTGTCTACTTTTTGTAGATGTTCCTGCATCTACAAAATCTACCATCAGTTATCACAGGCATTATCATATGCAAGGATTTATTTATATTAAGCATCTGTCCTGTTTCTCTGTTTGCTAAAGGGTTGATGAAGATGTATGAAAATAGTGATGGCAAAGTAAATTCTCTGTACATAAAACTAAGTCTGTCTCCATGGAATATTATAACAAAAAAGCTTTTACCTTTTCTGTAATAATCAAAAAAATCCCATGCTTAAAAATGAAAGCAATTAATTTCTAGTTCTAAAGACATATACTTGTAAATTGTTGACAGTGCAATGCAAAATTTTTAAAATTTGTTTATTTGAGAGTATGAAAGACGCAGAAAGAGAGAGAGAATGGACACACCAGGGCTTCCAGCCACTGCAAACGAACTCCAGATGCACGTACCCGCCTTGTGCATCTGGCTTACTTGGGCCCTGGGGAATGGAACCGAGGTCCTTTGGCTTTGCAGACAAATGCCTTAACTGCTAAGCCATCTCTCTAGGCACCAATGCAAAATTTTAATTTGTCAAAGAGTCCCAAACCTTGACATGAAGTTAATTATATGAAAGATCACAACCTTGTCTTCATTTACATGAAATTTTTAGCCTGTGTAATAACTATTCCCAACTTAAGAAGGAGGTTTTAAACTTTTTGACATTAGCAACTTTATCATTTTCTGTAAATAACAGGAAAATAAAAATTTCAAAAAGTTTCCAGATTAAGAATGCCACATGGAATCTTGTGAAAGTAAAATTGGGAAGATCTTTGGATAAGATATTTAAAATATTTTTCTTTGCTTCCAGCTCTTTATTTTTATTTTTATTTTTTGGATTTTCGAGGTAGGGTCTTGCTCTAGTACAGGCTGACCTGGAATTCATTCTGTATTCTCAGGGTGGCCTCAGACTCACAGCGATCCTCCTACCTCTGCCTGCCCGGTGCTGGGATTAAAGGTATGTGCTACCACACCTGGCTCCAATTCTTAATTAATATGCTTTATCCTTAGAACTAAATGAAAACATGAGCTTTAATAGTAATAACACTCTGCCTTGCAAATCCAAATTATAAGTGAAACATTCTCCCATAAAGAGCCTCATGAGACCATAATATCTTAAGTTATAATTAAATGTATTCAGAGTACCCCATGGAAATAAAGCTTGTGTGTAGAAAACATGGACCATTTTGTTTTAGAATTTATTTGCCAATTTCCTCAGGTTAGTATTTTAAGTCACACGTAGATATCACAGATGCCAAGATAGCGGCAGAGAGGAAAAACACTTTCACCACAGCTATCTACAAATGAGATTAATAAATCTGGAAGTCAGGCACTCTATAATTAAATTGTTAGTCTTGTGCTAGCACAACCTATTATATAATTGCAGATAAATATCAGACCTTTAATTCAAAGTAATATTGAAAGTATTAAAGAAATAATTATCTAGCATTTTTTTTTCAAAAATGTCCTCTTACCAAGGTGATGAAAGCAGTGACACTGTGAATTTCAGTTTTAAGAGATTTTAATTCGGTTCTTTAAAGGAGTCATGACCACAATCTTCAATTATTGTTTGATTTTTGGAGCCAATCATAGCAGTTGATTTTGTGGGCAGACTGGATCCTCTCATATTTAGCACTAAAAATCTTTGTTAAGTGCAGCTTCACCCTTCATCCATGGTATAAATGATATATCTAGTTACTCATGATGGAGTTAAGGTTGTTGTGTCACAGGGAATCTTGCAAATTCTCTGGCTTTTAACCTAGGTCCACCGAATCTGAAATCTGTTTACAACCCACCCACTGATGTTTCAATAAGTTCTCCAAACCAGTCAGTGGAAGAGAGAGGGGGTTGATGAGGTAGTGAGGAAGAAGAGAAAAGGGAAAAAAGGAAGAGAGATTGGAAGAGTAGAGAGAACCACACACACAGAAAAACAGACAACTCCCAGACTATCCACTGCAGTAGAAAACAAAGCAAAATTTTGCAACAGGTTAAAAAATTTAGAGATAAATAATATCTGATTTGAGCACATGAAAAGGAAGTTCCTGTGAATATAAATACCTTTTTCTCATGTTATTCAAAATTACTTTTAATCCTGAAATGGTTTTCTACTACCAAGTAGTGTAAAAAAAAATCAGTCTGGAGAGACAGCTTAGCAGTTAAGGTGCTTGCCTGTGAAGCCTAAGGACCCATGTTCTACTCTCCAGATCCCATGTTAGCCAGAGGCAAAAAGGTGAGGCAAGCACAAGGTTGCACATGCCCACTAGGTGCACAAGCATCTGGAGTTTGATTGCAGGGGCTGAAGCCCTGGCATGCAACATACACACTCTCTCTCCCTTTCTTGCTTTCTCTAAAAATAAAATAAAAAAAATTAAATCTACTGGGCATGGTGGCACACACCTTTAATCCCAACATTGGGGAAGCAGAGGTGGGAGGAGGATTTCTGTGTGTTTCAGACCAGCTTGGGTCTACAGAGTAAGTTCCAAGTGAGCCTGGGTTAAAATGACAACTTACCTCAAAAAACAAAAACACCTCCCCTCCAAAACAAAACAAAACAAAACAAAACAAAACAAAACAAAAGAACAACAAAAAAACAAAAAAATGCAAGCAAAACCCCCAAACCATTAGGGACTGGGGAGATGAATTAATAGATAAGCCCTTGCTGCACAAGTCTTCATATCCTAACAATAACAAGAAAGAGACACTGCCTCAAACCAGGTGAAAAGTGCAAGGCCATATCCTGCAAAATTGTCCTCTGACTTTCATAAGTACACTGTGGCAAGTGCATCCTAACATTCATACACATGAACACACATACATCATACACACACAACAAATAAATAAATAATAAATAACAGACATTTAAAATGACTTTAACTTTTTTCCATCATCATCATTATTGTTATCAACATATTTCGTATGGATACATCATGTGTTGGTACCCTCTTTTTCCTCGTTCCTGCCCCTGTTCCACTGGTGACCCTCCTCAGTGGGGTTGGAAGTATTCCCTATAAGGTTGTGGGTTATGAATTTTGGGAGCAGCAGTCAGTTATTTGGGGAGGCGTGTTTCTGTTTAAAACATATTTTTGCTCTCCTCAGCTGCCGCCAAGGTGCTCTTCTTCAGAGGAAGCTAAGGCTGTGTTGGGGTGAGACCCTCACTTCATCCAGCTGCGACTAGTGTGTTGGACAGTCCGCACCTTGGCCTCAGTCTCCAAGCTGGCCTGCATCTACTCAGCTCTCATCCTGCGCTATGATGGAGTGACCCACAGGGAGGATAAGGTCAATGCCTTCATTAAAGCAGCCAGTGTGAATGTTGAACCTTTTTGGCCTGGCTTGTTTGCAAAGGTCCTGGCCAATGTCAACATCGGGAGCCTCCCCTGCACTTTAGGGGCTGGTGGGCCTGCTCCTTCAGCGGCTGGTGCTGTGTCCACAGGAGGCCCTGCTCTTGCCACCACCGCTGCTCCAGCTGAGGAGGAGAAAGTGGGAGCCAAGAAAGAAGAGTCTGAGGAGTCTGATGACGACATAGCTTTGGTCTGTTTGGCTAAACCTCTTGTAAAACATTCAATAAAAAGAAGCCTGTTGTTGGTCTTAAAAAAATATATATTTTATGCGTACTGGTTAGGTTTTGCAAGCAATACCTTAACTCTTAAGCCATCTTACCAGCCCCTTCTCTAATTTTTTTATGTTCATAAGATTTAAGTTAATCATAACATCTGAATTTATAATTAAGGACATGAGTCTCCACTTGAGGTAGAAATAAATATTTTATTAGATTTGTCATAAGTCTGCATAGTTTGAATGGCTTACTGTCTTCTCCAAAAAGAAGCAAATAACTATATTGTAGATAAAAGCATTAAAAAGATTTAGAAGTTCTTTAGAGTGATATTATGCTTAAGTATAGAATTATGATAGGTGAGCAGTAGTCAGTGTCTTTGGGAACAGAATAAGACAGCTTCTATGATTATAAAAATAAAATGTGGTATAAGAGAATAAACCTCCTGGCAAAGAGAAGAGGTAACTCTCACTTATAGTACAAGACAGGAAACAGAGTTTTTTTTTTTTAATTAATGGATCGGTGTAAGTAACTACTAGATGGTAGGAATAGAGGGACTAACCTATTATTTGCAATATTTTTGAAGAGTGTAACTCTACTGCATTAGTATGGATAATATTTTTGCTAATCAGGGCTCTGACATGGGCCCATTTTCTTCATCTTTAGCTTTAGCTTTTCGTTTTACTTTTTCATTTTTAATTTTCCTTTCATGATGCATGGGAAATAACTGAACTGAAAAAAATCCCTTAATGTTATACATTTAATCATACTTTCTGTTTAAGTAATACACTCCTCATTATGCAGAAAAGTGCTGTGAAGTAAATGGACCCAAGTATCAATACTAAATGGGTGGCTCTGGAAGTCCAGTCTCAATGAAGGAAGATTTTAAGGAATCTATCCATCTGTGTTGGCATTTTTCAATAGCAGAAGTAAAGGCATATTTTTATATTATAAAATTATAGTAATTAAAATATTGACTAACAAAAACAAGAAAGGAAAAATATGAACAAAAACATCCTATATGTGTTTTATCTTGGAGTTTTACACTAAAGTAACAGCTGGCAATTTGGCATTCCCAACAAGATGAAATAGATGAGTCAACCTGGCTCATTTGGCACTTCAGATATCAGTAGAGCTGTGGGGGATACATGAATTAAGTAAAGAAATGCCAAAATTTAAAATTATAATCACGATTTTAAATGAGCTTTAATAATATGGAATAGAGCCAGACCTGGTAGCTTATATCTTAATCCCAGCACTTGGAATGTCAGGAGTTGGAAACCGGAAGAACAGGAGTTGAAGACCAGCCTATACTACATGAGATCCTATCTCAATAAGCAAAGAAATATATAAATAATAAGAATGGGTAAATGAATAAGACTGGATTTCAAAATTTTCACTACATTTGAGCGTATTTATATATACATGTTTGTTAAATATTTTCTTTTCATGTGCATGTGTGAGTGCTGTGCCTGCATGTCTGTAGGTCCTTGTGTGTGTTAGTATGGATGTACCTGTGTGCAAATGCATGTGTAGAGTCTATCTGTAAACATCTGGTCTCTTCCTCCATCACTTTCTACCTTATTTTTTGACAGGTCTTTCACTGAACCTGGAACTCACCAACTCAACTAGACTAGCTAACTAGCAAACCATTGAAGTCTCCCTGTCTCTGCTTCCCAAGTGTTGAGAATATAGGTCATGCCACTATACCCATTTACATAACTCTACATATTTTATGTGGGTGCTGAGGATCCCAACTCAGGTCTTCATGCTTATGCAGCAAGCGCTTTGCCCACCTAGCCATCTCACCACCTCTGCACCTTTGAGAAAACTAAAACATTGTATTGTATGAAAGCTGCTACCTTTTAGTTGTAATCATATTTTAAAATAGCAGAGTCTTCTCCAAATTTCCCACATTCTGTATTTATATTACATTGTTTTGGTAACTAGCTGTAATGACTAATGTGGTTAGGCAGGTTTGGAGATTCTTTGGCAATGTATCAAAAACCTACTAATAAATTGATAATTTTACAGATTTAAGCAGGACTAAAAGTTCAAAGAATTTATTACTTCATTTCAGTGATAGCTCTTTGATACCAGTCATCCAATGTTCATAAAGATCAGATATGAAAGTTGAATTCTTGTCAGGAGACTTTTATGATGCACTGCAGAATATTCTGGTCCTCTTTCAGGATTCTCTGAACCCTGCTGTACAGGATGCAGTACCCAAAATTGTGAGAAACAAATGTGTATCATGTAATACCCACCCAGATTAAGTATACTTTTAATGATGTCCTGAACACACTAAAATTAATTAGAACTGTATTGTAATAAGATATTTTGTATAACATATATCATACATAGTACAAATTCTAATAATAGCCTTTTTCTTTGACCTCAGGCTTTTGTTTGGGTCATTTTTATATTTTTATTTAAATTAGTTTTAGTTCACTTTAAAACTAAAGAAAATATTAAAATGTATCCTATTTAAACTGATTTTAACTCTATTGAGTAATGAAAGGAAAATTTATTGTATGATGAGATTTATTTATATCTAGATTTTTCTCTGGTATAAGAACATGTACAGGGGGCTGGAGAGGTGGCTTATCAGTTTAGCACTTGCCTGTGAAGCCTAAGGACCCCGGTTTGAGGCTTGATTCTCCAGGACCCCCGTTAGCCAGATGCACAGGGTGCATGCATCTGGAGTTTGTTTGCAGTGGCTAGAGGCCCTGGTACACCCATTCTCTCTCTCTCTCTCTCTCCCCCGCTCACTCTCAACTAAACAAATAAAAATGAAAAAAAAAATTAAAAAAAATATGTACAGGCATAGAAATAAGAATTGTTATCACCCTCGACTCAGAGTGACACCTCAACCTACTAGGTGCAGGCCTATTTTACTAGCCAGAGAACTAATGAGGATATACTGTCAATCTGCTATTCCATACCTAATCTTGGAATATGTTTTTACTAAAGTAAAATGTATAAATTTCTGCAGACTTAAAAAAATCTAAAATCAGCTGGGCGTGTTGTCGTACACCTTTAATCCCAGCACATGGGAAGCAGAGGTAGGAGGATCACCATGAGTTGAAGGCCACCCTGAGACTATGTAGTGAATTCCAGGTCAGCCTGGGTTAGAGTGAGACCATACCTCAAAAAAACAAGACAAAACAAAACAAACAAACAAAAAAACTAAAATCAATAGTGATATTATTTCTAAGAAAAAATGTCCTATTTTCCAAATACCTAATTTACAAACCAATTATTGGAGCTTAATTATTTTGAAAGTAGGTTACTACCAGCATTTGTTTTAGTACTGATATGCATATATGCCTAAAATCCCCTGCAGATTCCAATGTTTGGAAATATGTCACTATTTTATAGTAACAACAATTTAAGTTTGAGACTAGAAAAACATAACTAAACGTCATATCACACTTGCTTTATTGGTCATCTATTTTGCAATGTATTAAAAAAATAATTCTCAGGGCCCAATGTGAGTTACCAATATGACATATCCCATCATTAAATACTATGGGATAAAATTGCATCTGAACACAAGAAATATTTATAATCAAAGTATTCAATTAAAGACCTTCCTTACTGTGACACCTCATATCAAAGCAACCAGACTGAGAAACGAGTGTAGATAATAGGGTTTTAAATAACTCTCAAACCCAAAGCATGCATGTAGTACTGATAAGCACAAACTTTTCTATGACCTTAAGTCATATCAGAGATACTTCTTGCAGAAGCCCACTTATGTCATTTATATTTCCTCCTTTTCCTCTTCTCTGAAAATGTCACCTTATGGGCAAGTTTTCAGGAAGAAGTTTCTTCATATAAATTTTCTGCCAAAGTTCCTGATTAGGGATGTAGAGTTCTTGGATGCTTACCATAACACTTTGGCATAATCACAATAACTGCTTACAATGATTTTGACAATTATTCTTTGATTATCGAGTATATCAAGATTTTGTTTCAATTTCATGAAGATGAAATCAGCTGTGTTATGTATTATTTGTTGACTTAGATCATCAATGTTACTATGAACCCACTTCAAGCATGACATATTTAAATTATAACAGAGATGTCATGAATTCTGTTTCTTTTTATATAGCAATTGAAAATAAATACAATCTTTTAAACAATTTGGATCTTTTTTGCTGCAGTCTACTTTAGAATGGTTGTCAGGAAACTGAGGGCATGATACTGTTATGTGAAACATGATTTCATCATGAGAATATACTGACCACTGGTCAGACTCAGCATAAACACAAAGTATGTGAACATACTTAGAAAGTCCATGGAACAAAATAAGAGCCATGGCAGAAGAGGCATGGATTAAATTGTGTGTTGCCCAGAACCCTTATTTTAACATTGTGACATCATTCTTGCTGTAACTGGAAGCAATTAGAGTTTAACCAGGCATAGTATAGCTATAATGTTCTAATTGAAATATCCCTATATTGTCCCCAGTGGGAGAAGAAGAGAGGTTCATAAGACATAGAAAGTTAGTTGAACCTGACTCAGGAAGCTCAGCAAGCTCTAAGACTCACACTGTCCCTCTCCTAAAGTAATAAACAATTGCTACAGGAGACCTTTCCATACAGTGTACTGAAAATTAGGCAGGAAGCTCCAGAGAGGTATCTTTCATGAGCCCCCATCATGTCTGGATGGGTCTTTTCAGTAATGTTGCCTGAGTCACCCATAGTACTATAAGCAACCCCTACCCATGCTTTGTAAATAACTCTTTAGCCATGTTACTGTAAGTAACCTTTTTTTAAACCATTGTTCCTATAAGTAAGACTCTCTCATGCTCCTGTAAGTAGCTCCTCATCTATGTTCCTTGAAGTAACAACCTCACCCATGTTACTGTTAGTATTCCCAATAACCTCATGAACTCAACAAGCTAGACTCGAGTGAAATCATTTCTTTTGTTTGCAATTAGTGCTCTATGTGAGGTAAATAGATATTTGTTTATGTTTTCTCATAAAAAGTAACACAAAATGAGATCAAGTAACTTGGACTAATGTATGCTGTTAACAGCATAGTCTTGTGTGACAAATGAGCCAAAGAAACAAAAGTAGAAGAAAGGACAAGAGTAGACCATGGCTAATATGTAATACGTCCTCAAGGTCTCAAAGTCATCAGGAACTAACAATACAAGTTGAAATCATTATGGTGCCTCACCTAGAGTCAATTTATTATGCATCCCTGTGTTTCTCTATAGGATATATTAGTACACAAACTACAATCAGAGGGATCTTTGTTCTGCAGCTTGAAAACCAAATAAGTTTAGAACCACTGCATCAGAGAGGTAATCTGTTTTCAGTAAAATAGCCTTATGACTCCCAGGTAAGATAGCAGGCTAGAAACTGCCTAAGTGTGACCTGGTAAAAGACAGAATCAGAACAATTAAAAATGGAAACAATTCTTTGAGCAGATAGAGAGGAAATGAAAGCGCACCAGAAAGTTCAGAGGAAATGAAGGAAGCTGAAGACAACAAGCCATACACCTCCCTCATGTGCAGGAGGGCAGGGCAGCAACACAGACACTTCCCAAGAGTGGCCACCAGTCATAGTCAGCCCTCCCCTCAGAAGAAGCCATAAGTCTGAAGACAAAAAGAAACTTCCACTGCTTCTTCCCTTTTAGCAAAATATTGTATTTTCTTTTTACCACTGTAGTTCCATTATTTATTAATTTATTACTATACTCCAGTACTTGGGACAGTGGTAGAAAAAATAAGCCTATTTTTTTCATTCTACATCACCTGAAAGACAACAGACAGGTAGTCTTGAGAGAAAAATCGTTATTAAATCCTGAGCTGATTGCGGAAGAAGTGGGCGTGCGGGCTGAGCCATGGGGAAGCAAAAGAAAGCAAGAAAGTATGCGACTATGAAGCGAATGCTTAGTCTCAGAGATAAGAGAATGTGAGTGTCCTGATTCAGCTGGCCTCTACAAACTGTAAACAGATAATAGGAGTCACGATGGGAGTAAAGAAAAGGACAGATTAAAGCCTAAAAAGAAAGAAAAGAAAGATCCCAGTGCACTTAAGGAAAGAGAAGTCCCCCAACATCCTTCCTGCTTATTCTTCCAATACAATACACAGCTGGGTCCACCTTACCACATTTTGGTCGATACCAACTTTATCAACTTTTCCATTAAAGCTAAACTGGACTTAGTGCAATCAATGATGGACTGTCTGTATGCCAAGTGTATCCCTTGCATAACTGATTGTGTAATAGCTGAAATTGAGAAACTGGGACAGAAGTATCGAGTAGCACTAAGGATTGCCAAAGATCCACGATTTGACCGATTGCCCTGTACTCACAAAGGAACCTATGCAGAGGACTGCTTGGTACAGAGAGTAACTCAGCACAAGTGTTACATTGTGGCCACAGTCGACCGGGACCTTAAGCGAAGAATCCGGAAGATCCCTGGAGTTCCTATCATGTACATTTCTAACCACAGGTACAACATCGAGCGGATGCCAGATGATTATGGAGCCCCTCGGTTCTAATTCTTACCAGACGAAGTTCCCCCTTGTAAGAATCCTTGTACCAACTTTCTCTGGTGCTGGTCATTAAGCATGCAATAGCCTGAATCATTCTCTTCATCCATTTGCTCTATTATGTGCTAAGCATGATTAAATACACTCATTTTTTGATGCTTTTTAAAAATAAATAAATAAATAAATAAATCCTGAGCTATCCCAGAGGCCTTGTATCAGGGATTATCTACAGGAAAGGGAGCCTTAATTTGTTCTGCCACAGCCCAGGGGTGGGATAAGGCCTAGAGAGGCAGTTCTGGTGAACTAGAGGGCAAACACTAGTAAGTTATAGGCAGGAAGAGCTCAGGCTCATACAAAGAAGTGCACAGAGAAAGACAGTCCCTACCTTGGTGGCAAGGCACAGGTCTTATCAGCTGAGAATAACCCTGGGGTGTGATGCTCTGAGGTTGAAGTGAGGGAGAGAGGCAATCAATCATGTTGATATCTATCTATAGATCCCAGAATTAGAGTCTGAACACTATGAAGTCCCTGTGCTGTATTGATGCAACAGAAACCCTGAGGCAGCTCTGCAGAATGAGAGGCTTATTGGGGTAATTTCAAAAACTTTATTAAAATCCTTTGTTTTTATATTTCTTTAAAAAAAGGAAAGAAAATGAGCAAGATGCACGCTTTCCAGGATGACATGTAGAATGTGGTTCATTGATGCATTTTTGGTATTAATCACCTTGTGGCATTTTGCATCAGTCATTGCCTCTGCACAAAGGGATAATACACTGCATAATTAGTTCACCACAAGTAGTTATAGTGCCAAACCTGTTTATTTTTTTAAAAATACTGTTAATGATCTTCGCAATGCAGGTAAAACATTGTTTCATGGGGCTAAAATTATACTGAATTAATTACAAATATCAACAAAACTCAGTTTCTGAAGTAGAATTTTAAAGAAATACAGTCATGTATTTAGAAATTAATTTGAATTAATTACTTTCAGTGAGTTATCAAGTAGACACACAGCCAGATGATAAAGTTCAAGCATCATTGATAATAGTAACAATAATTGTTATTAAACTCTATATGTTTGCCAGGTAGTAGTTGTGTTACATAAATCTTTCTGAGTACTCATGAAAATCAATGCTTACTTATACAAAGCAACAATTCCAAAATCACACAGATTTCCTACTCATACTGGGTTCTTATAATTTGCCCTACATTGTGATAAGAAAAATCTCTAATTTGTTTCTTTAAGTTTTGGTAAACCACCAGAGTTTCAGGATGCATGTGTAAGAAAAGTTAAAAACATTCACCACAAGTTAAATGACTTGCATTTTTTATTTTCCTGTAAAATAGAGAAGCATAGTATAAATGTTATTGCAAATTAATACTTTGAGCTATCCTTCATAAGAAAATGGTCTTATCCCTCAGCAGAAGAGTTACTTCCATGATTCACCTATTGTAACAAACTCAATTCATCTATTGTTTCTCATCCTTTAATTGGTCTACTGAAAATTGCTAATATTTTTCATTACTATAAATTAAGATATATTGCTGTTGAATCTATTCATGTTTTCAGACTATTGATCACAACAATGGATACTCTTTCTCCCTGTGATTCACACAACACTGGAAGAACTGTACAATTACTTTACATCGGTATCATGGTTGACTGAATTCTGCTCTAGTTGTTTAGATATTTGTTTCCTCAGCATGAAATTGAAGGTGCAGGCTTATGGGTGTTATAGCCAGTTTCCCCATGCCAGTGTTTGGCACACTCTCCTGTTGCTATTGACCACCTTATGTTGGCCAGGGGGTGATGTCCACCCTCTTCTCATGCTGTTGTTTTCTCTACCATCGTGGAGCTTCCCCTCAAGTCTATAAGCCAAAATAAGCCTCTTTTTCCCACAAGGTGCTCCTGGTTGGGTGATTTCTACCAACAATGAGAACCTGATTACAACAGTAAAGTGGTACCGAGGAGTGGGATTGCTGCTAGACACCTGACTATGTGGCTTTGGTCTTTTGGAGCTGATTTTCAAGAGGAATGTAGAAGGATTTGTAACCTTGGCCTAACAGATACCTTGCAGTGCTGAAAGTACAGCTTGATGGACTATTCTGGTCAGAGTTGAAAGACCTGAATGTAGTAAGAATTATGGACTGTGAGGAGAAAGAGCTTTGCCTGGACTGGGCTAGCAGTTTGTGTGGGAAGCTTGCTATTATGCCTGTGTGCTGAGAAGTTGTGCAGGGTTGCTTTGCATAGAAATGAACTGATGTGAGCAGAGGGATATGGCACAGAAAGAAAAATCTTTGGGTGAACTCTGCCCGTTCAGCTGCAATTGAAAGATTACAACCATTGAGATTGGGCCAGCTGACCTGTACTGAGACAACAAAGGAATGTAGACCATTTTAAAGGGGCCTGAGTGCTCAAGGACTGTCCTGTTCTTCAAAGTCTGCTTTATCCCCCCCTGGATTAACAAATTGGCACCCTACCTGGTATTGTGGAGTATAAGAAATGCAGGAAAGAGAGGGTCATTGAGTTTGCAACACAGTCTTGTGTTTTGGAAATGGCCATGAGCAGTGTGAAGCAGGTTTTGCTGGTTCTCTGTGGAGGCCCCATGGGGCCATGAGGATGAACTGTGGGTTGCAGTGGATACCCAGTGGAGATGCTAGGACCATGAGATGGCTGCTCAGGAGAGCTGCCGGGTCCAGATGAAGTTTTCCAGGACTGTGAGTAGCCTAGCTGGAGGGGCAGGATTGGAATGCCAGAGACTTGTTGCTGGTTGGAATTATTGGACTTGGAGATTTGTCACTGTCTAGAGTTGTTGGACTTGAAGCTACAGAGTTTGATGTTTGCCCTGGTTGTTTTAAATCTTGTATTGGCTGAATATTTCTTTGCTATGCCCAATGCCATCTTCTGCAGTGTGAGTGTTTATTCTGTGCCATTATGGGTTTTTTGAGGTTAGCTTTTGGTTATTATAGCTCAGTTAAAAGATCTTGGACTATGGGGATGTTTGAACATCATTGCAATTGATAAAAACTATGGGGACTTTTAAAGTTGGATGAATGCATTGCATTTTACATCATATATGGTTACCAGTTTATGGGGGCCGGGGCAGAACGTGGTGGTTTGAGTCAGGTGTCCTCCATAAACTTAGGTGTTCTGGATGCTAGGTTCCCCAGCTGATGGCAATTGGAAATTAGTGCTTCCTGGAGGCAGTGTATTGTTGGGGGTGGGCTTATGGGTGTTACAGCCAGTTTCCCCAAGCCATTGTTGGGTACACTCCCTATTGTTATTGTCCACCTTATGTTGGCCAGGGGCTGATGTCCACCCTCTGCTCATGCCATCATTTCCCCCTGCCATCGTGGAGCTTCTTCTCGAGCCTGTAAGCCAAAACAAACCTCTTTTTCCCACAAGCTGCTTTTGGTTGGGTGATTTCTACCAGCAATGTGAACCTGACTACAACATCTACCAATGGCTGATGAATAATCATCAGTGATTTTCAGTGGCTCTCCAGAATTCTTCCAGAGCTTAGCATCAGACTGAGTCTGCTGAGGCATCCAGCTTCATGTGCTGAGCAGCTATCATATTCTCAGACCCTTCAGCCTTTACACAGCTATTGTTGGACAGTCCAGCTCAGCCCAGCCCATATCTTCTAAGTCAATTTAATAAATACCCTTTATAATATATGTTCATTCTATCAGTTCCTATAGAAAACCCTGACTCATACACTATCTATGGATCATCCCTATTCAAGGAAAAACAGAATTTATGATTAATTCAATATTATTGAAAACTGTAGTAACAAAAAGTTCCAAAATGTACAATATTAGAAAACTCTAAAATTTTATAAGAAAAAATACATTTAAGGGGTTTCAATGAAACGTGAATAAAATCTATCAAATACTTAAGATGATAAACCTAAGGTCACCAAGGGAAACATAAGGAGAAATAGTATCATGAAAAGTAAAGGATGAGTGAATTCCTAGACTACAGCATATTCAAGACTATTCAGATCCTGGAAGAAAGTTAAAATGTTAAAGAAAACTAAAATTCTCACCATTCCAATAACTAAGGCAGCATCTTTTGAAGAAGCTTCCACCACAAATATACTCAAGGAGTGACTTCTGACAGATACATGGAAACTAGACCTTGTATATGACAAAGGTTTGAGGGGAGGTGTTAGTGGCTTTAGGTTACTGGGATTGCATCTAATGAATTGTAAATGGGAAGAGAATAGATGTCCATTTCTTGTTGGCAATTAATGCTTCAATACTGAATAGTATGGCTACTCAAGCGAGATATACACAGCAAATACATAGATATTGTGTCAGTAAGTCAGTGGTTCTATTTTGATAATATACTGAGCAGAATGTTGCCAAACACCAAATATTCACTATTTTTCAATTTTGAGAAATATTTAAGGATTTATTGAATCTTGGTCTATGTTTTACTACAATAGAGAAAATGAGTTCCTTGCTCCAAATTGCACATTTTTAAATGACTCTAAAAAACATAAACTTTATAGACATATTGGCATTGAAAGAGTCAGAAAGTAAGAATAATTTTACATAATAATACATTTGCAAGTTTTTGCATCATTCCATTTGGACAGGCAACCCAGTTGGCAGAACCTGGAATATATTAACAGTGCAAACTTTAAAGCTAATTTGTAAAATGTTCTGTTTCCTTCTCTTGGAAAACTTGATGATGCATGATAAAATCCAAACATTAGCTCAGCTTACAGCCCTGGCCTCATATCAACCAACAACCAGAACCTCCCTGCTAGCTACCAAGTTACACTCTGTCTGTGGTACTAAATCATCAGTTCAGGTGCTCCATAATTTGAAATGATATAGGGTAAAGCAACCAATTTTTGTTAGATTGCTATATTATGATGGATAAACTATTTGCTAGTTTTATAAGCAAACATATTACAATTTTTCCAACTTGGCAAAAAGATCACCCTGTAATGAATGACTATTAGCATACTTAGCTTTGGATATAAAAATGAGCTTGTGATGGCTTGAATCAACTGTTCTCCATAAACTCATGTGTTTTGAATGTGGCAAGTTGGGAGGCCGAGCCTGGTCAGGTGTTAATGGAGCAGCCGGTTATAGCCCAGCTTCTCCCATGACAGAAATGAGCTCACCCTCTTACTGCTTTCTGTCATCTGCTGTGGCAAGAAATGATGTCTGGCCTCTGTCTACCATCCTTTCCCTCCATGCTGAAACTTCTCCTTGAGACAATAAGACACAATAAACCGTTTCCTCCCATCATCTGCTTCTGGTTGGGTGTTTTGTCACAGTAACATGAAGGTGCCTACAGAACTGGATCAACCTCCTAAAGGATTATGAAGTAAGGATGGATCGTTCTGGAATTTTAGCATGGTGTTTAACTCATGAAGCATAGCTTTAAATTCTATCACTAGAGTGCTTGTCTATGAAACTTAGTGTTGATATTGTTTTAAAACCTCTTTTGTTTGCTAGCAAGCATCCACCACCTCAGAATCTCTTGTGTGTCTGGTATGAACCTAGTATTACAAGGGATTAAATGCATATTGGGTTTCCTGACAGGCTACTGTCATTCTCCTTGCTGGAATAGTCCATTGTTATGAATGGAACAACTTTTCCAGTTGAAGATTGAATGACTTTTAAGTTTGGGATGTTTTCTTCCTTGGGCACTCCAGAAAATATGAATAAAACAATTCAAAACTAGAAAGGGCATTCAAAGGCATCTCAGGCATTATAGTGTCCAGCTCCTTCTTAACATGAACTGCAAGAACATGCATCTATCTATATAGTGTGTGTGTGTGGAGCCAGTTCTCAAATGCATGCTAATTTTCTTACCCTTTTTAAATCTAAAATTACTTTTGGTTTTCAATGTATGCATATATACAAACATTTACACATTAGTTGTGTGATCATAAGTCATATAAATTCTTTCTCTAGGAACTCTTCTGTAAAATTTGATGAATGGCAGAATCTCTGCACAGGGGACACAATATTCACTCAGTTAACATTTGTGCAGATTGTACTACATTTCAGGGCAAATTGGACATTCTATATAACTTAGCTGTTCCTATCATGACACAAACCCCATAAGAATAGGAGAAATTTTCAGTCACTAACCTACAATAGAAAAGGAATAATTCTCATTGATTCTTAACAGAATTAAATCTGTGTACTCCTCAAACTGGTGGCTGTTTTTCCTCATTGCACCAAGCCCTGTTAAATAGCCATTAGGTTGATTCACTGAATATAATTATTGCTGTACTTTATGCCCTCTTAATCTTGAGTTATCAGTGGTAAACTAGTTATATAAAATGTCTCATAAATATAAATTAATATAAAAATATACTTTTGTAATTCCTATTAACTTTACAAAGTAAATACAATGTGTCCCACTATTAGTAGTTTTGTTACTAGCATCCGAATAATAAGATCATGACATACATTTTTAAGTAACCCAAATCTATTTATCCAGACAAATTCTGATTATAATTTTTGCCTTCAAAATGACTTCTTTGGGGCTGGAGAGATGTATTAATGGTTAAAGCTGTTGCCTACAAAGCCAAAGGACCTAGGTTCAATTCCTTAGGGCCCACATAAGCCAGATGCACAATGTGGTACATGTGTCTGGAGTTTGTTTGCAGTGGCTAAAGATCCTGGCATGCCCATTCTCTCTCGCGCTGTCTCTTTCTCTCACACACAACTAAATAAAAAACTGAATTTTGGGCTGGAGAGGTGACTTAGCAGTTAAGAGCTTGCCTGTGAAGCCTAAGGACCTTGGTTCAAGGCTCAATTCCCCAGGATCCATGTAAGTCAGATGCACAAGGTGGCGCATGCATCTGGAGTTCGTTTGCAGTGGCTGGAGGCCCTGGCATGCTCATTCTCTCTCTCTGTCTCTCTGTCTCTCTCTCTTTCTCTCTACTTCTTTCTCTCTCTGTTTGTCACTCTCAAATAAATGAATAAAAATAAAACAAAAAATTGAATTTTAGGTCAATATTTATAATATTATCTTCATTCAATGCAAGTAATAGCATTAGTATTCTATGATGATTTCTTGTTCCTGCACCAGTGGCCATTTGTATTTCAGACACAACAATGATTCTCAGATATTTAATGTATACCACAAGTTAAGGCTGTAGGTATGTTGTGATATTGAATGAGCACTGTGTGAAATGAATGAAATACTTTGTAATTTACTGTGAATTTAATAGAAGCCAATTTCTGTTTTATTGTTAAAATCTAAAATACAGACAAGATACCCAAAAGTTCTCACATATCTTGAGAAATTTTTTAACAAATTCTGACATTGGAATTTACATTGGGAATCCAAACCTGATGTTTTCCATAAAAACAGCAAATAGTTGACATCTAGGTATTTGATGCCTTGAAAAACAACTAGTGTACATATACTTTTAGGAGAATAATATGCTGTTTTTATCATAGAATTATACCTGCTTGCTTTATAATTTTTATTACTCTTTTTAAATTCTATCACTGCATATTTGTTGTATAGAACAATGGGTATCATTGTGACATCTTCACACATTATTTTGAAAATGTTCACTCCCAGTTATCTTTAGCTTTCTTGATGTTCTTTTCCCTTTCCCAAATAATTCCTCTTCTTCATGTGAAAGAATGTCAACAGGATCCCACTCATTTAAAATCAATATGAAGAAGAAAAGATGTAAATGTGTTTACCGGAGTTCTCAGCTCAGGAATAGCTGCTTGATAGGTCAGTGGCCTGCAGTCACGAGTGTTTGGCACAAGAACACAAGGCAGAAACATTGGACCCAGGTCATCTCCATCTAGAACATCTACTGTGAGGGTGGTGGTGGTAGTCCGCCTCTCATTCAGATTTTGTGCACGGTCCTTAGGTAGGGTAAAATCACAGAAAACTATAAGTATTAGGCAAAAGTTAACTTTCCTTTGTTTTGCATTCTCATTCCTTTAAATGAATCAGTTACTTGTTTAAAACTAACACTCTGAAGTAGGAAGGTAGGATGTGAACTAGCCTTCCAAACTAGATTCATAAAAATATGTTATTGTAGATAAAAGTTTATAGCTTCATCCTTTCTATAGTATCAGAAAGACAGTGAAATACTTTTGTAATGGGCTACTGCATACTTAGCAATTTACATCATTGAGTCTGAAGGACATACAAAAAATGTCTAATGTTGATTCTAATACACATTAAAGCCAGTCTAGGGGGATCAAATCTTTCTCTCACCAAAGTTGAATAAAAAGGAGACAGAAGTACCCTATTATTAGTATTTATAGCACTATCCCAGCAATGTTTTAAATGCATTTTAAAATATTTTGAAGCAGTTTTAGATTTGTGGAAGATATATGAACTGGTTTCCTGAGAAGCGACAACTGTTGTAGATTTTTCAGACAGACAGATTGACTGCAGATAGATCAGATGTCCACAGATCAATTATCTTGGGCTCTCTTTAACTCTCTTAATAACCATTTATTACCAGCCTTTGTATCTGACATAAGAGCTCTGTGAATATTAGATAAAAGTTTTAGAATTCATTAACTTAGCTGAGAACACCATCGCATAGCAACTGAAACCCATGATAGAGATTTCCCTGTTTTGCTATATCCTGACTACCTGATGTGCTCAGCCTTGTATTTGGTAAATGTTGACTTATGACTTTCATTTGTTCAATGACTAAAAGTATAGTCAATTTTTGCTGTGGAACATGTTCTTCATGGAAAATGCAATCTCTGTTCTTGCTTTGGTCACTCATATTTGCCTCAGAATAAATTATCTTTATTCTTTGTGCAAGAGCTTATTTTGTTATAGACTTTGGAAAGATAATGAAGTGAATTCCCATATATCCAAAACCAGTGTCACTACTTTAAAAAAATATTTTATTTACTTATTTGACAGAGAAAGGGGGGGGGAGAGAGAGAGAGAGAGAGAAAGAGAGAAAGAGAGAAAGAGAGAATGGGTGTGCCAGGGCCTCCAGCCACTGCGAATGAACTCCAGATGCATGTTCCCCCTTGTGCATCAGGCTAACGTGGATCCTGGGGAAGCAAATCTGGGTCCTTTGGCTTTGCAGGCAAATGCCTTAACCACTAAGCCACTCCTCCAGCCCCAGTGTCACTATTTTGTGAGAAAGACACAACATTTGTATAGACCAAGATGGCCTAAAAGTACTTTCTTCAGGGAGCCTTTATTTCAGAAATATTTTCCTCCCTATAGGCATCTGACTAAAGTGTTCTATCAAACCTTCTTCTTAGAAGGCTTACTTTAAAAGCCCTTTGATTGTAAATCCCTTCCCTTCTCCTTGTGAATGTAAATCTCTTTCCACCAACTTGTTAGTTTACCAGAACAAACCTGCCATTTTTCAGTGACCCAGAAGCTATGCCTTTGGAATATAAAGGACAAAAACTTTAAGGTCCATACTCAGTTTCTGTGGGTGTGTAGGAACCTCACATGTAATATGTTAACTACTTAATTTCTATGAAAGGGTTTCTTTTTTTTTTCTTTTTTTTGAGGTACGGTATCACTCTAGCTCAGGCTGATCTGGATTCACTATGTAGTCTCAGGGTGGCCTTGAAATTAAGGCGAACCTCCTACCTCTGCCTTCTGAGTGCTGGGATTAAAGGCATGTACCACCATGCCTGGCTGAAATATTTTAATTTTTTAGTATTTTTTTTGATAAAACTTATAAAAAATTTTACTTTTTAGCATTTAACACATGTTCTATGTTTAGCAGCATATAAAATAAATAAATATTTATCCTGTGAGATGGTGCCAGCAAAGACGTGGACTCCAACAAATACAATGTAATTATGTCAAACTTCATCTTAAAATGAGTGTGAGGAAGAAATGCTTATTTTCTGGTTTTTGAGGCAATGTTATAGAATCCTCAGAGTCTCTATCTAGCATTTAAATATTCAGTATTAAGGTGGAAATTTAGCAAATGGCTAGAAGCACTTAATAGGCATCCATAGATACATATATTAAACCCTATGTCATCATTTTATCTGCTGTGTGCAGTAGAAAAAGAAAAAAAAATAGGACATAGTTAGAATATTTTGACCTGAAGCCAGATCTCCAAGACCACAGGGACATTTGTATTGCTTCTGTTAGTCAAAGACAGGTGGAATATTATACACTGAAATTTTGAAAGTGCAACTCAGTAACATGACTGTATTATATTTCTTTGATTAAAATTGCAAACTGCAGGAATAACAATATCTGTTAAAATTATTTTAGAAGAATGTCATTAATTTTTTCTTAAAACTATTTTTATTTGGTATGTTTTCCTGTATTTTATTATGTTATGCATATAAGTACATAGAACAGTAACATATTTTACATTTTTTACTATTCAATTATTTTTTTAAAATTTTTTTTGTGTTTATTTTTATTTATTTATTTGAAAGCGACAGACACACAGAGAGAGAGGCAGATAGAGAGAGAGAGAGAATGGGCATGCCAGGGCCTCCGGCCACTGCAAACGAACTCCAGACGCATGCACCCCCTTGTGCATCTGGCTAACGTGGGTCCTGGAGAATCAAGCCTCGAACTGGGGTCCTTAGGCTTCACAGGCAAGCCCTTAACCACTAAGCCATCTCTCCAGCCCACTATTCAATTATTAATTACTATTATTTTCTTTACTATTAAACCAATGTATAGATATATCTTTAAACAATCAACCCATCAGCTTCCCATTTCGTTCTCACTCCCAAAAACATGTCCAAAAAACCTGGCAGAACAGAAAAAAGAATTAATATGCACTCTGCATACTTAGAGGACGTAGAGGTAACAGGTCAGTGTTGGCATTATTTCTGAAAACTTGTTTGAGTAAGTTGAAATTAAATGTTTAGAAAGTGATGTTTACATATACAATAAAATGCAGATATTTGGGGCTGAGGAGATGGCTCATTGGTAAAGTGCTTACTGGTGCAAGCATAAGGACCTGAGTTTGAATCCCTAGCACCAGTGTAAATAAAGGGGGGATGTGGTGGCCTTCTGCAATACCAGTACTCTGATGCAGAGACACGGAATCCCCAGAACATGTTTTCTAGTGAAACTGGTGGGATCAGCCATTTCTGAGTATAAGTGAGAGAAGAGACCATGCCGCATAAACAATAGTGGAAGCAGTCAAGGATGACAACTGAGGTCAACCTGTGGAACACACACACACACACACCACGCACCACACCAAAAGAAATGTAGATATTAGGGGTTGGAGAAAAGGTTCAGCAGTTAAGGTGCTTGCCTTCAGAGTCTAAGGACCCAAGTTTGATTCCCAGTACCCACATAAAGCCAGATGCACAAAGTGGCACATACATATTGTTAGGTCAGGACACAATGGAGTCACAGCAGGATGGTGACAGAGACATAAGGAACTGGGTCATCCACATTTCTCAAGAAACTGCCCAGCCATTTATCCCTTCCTTGCCTAACAATGCACCAGGTCTAGATTTCCTGGCCCCTTATCTTGTGGTCACTCTTCTGGTGTCACACCCTGGCTATCTTAGATTTCCTCTAAAGAAACTTTTTTTTAAAACTTTTCCCGGGCTGGAGAGATGGCTTAGCAGTTAAGCTCTTGCCTGTGAAGCCTAAGGACCCTGGTTCGAGGCTCAATTCTCCAGGACCCATGTTAGCCAGATGCACAAGGGGGCGCACGCATCTGGAGTTCTTTGGCAGTGGCTGGAAGCCCTGGCATGCCCATTCTCTCTCTCTCTGACTCTTTCTCTCTCTGTCACTCTCAAATAAATAAATAAAAATGAACAAAAAATTAAAAAAAAAAAAAACAAAAAAAAAAACCCTTTCCCTTCCTCACCTTCCCCCAACAGAAGAACCCTGTCTGGAATTTCAAGTTGGCTGTACTCTGCTCTTGAGAGTCAGTCCTCGCAGCTCATGTTTTCCCAAATAAAAGCTTCCATCTTTGATTCAGAGTGGTCTCTATAGCTTGGTCACTCCTAAGCCTTACATCTGGTGCTCATGACTCAGAGGAGGCTCCTGATCAACCTCTTGGGTAGCCAGACCTCCTTTCCCTGACCAGACCACTGAGCTACCATTTGACCCTCTGAAGGCTTCAGACCATCTCTGCCTCATACAGGCTCTCACACCCACCACAATTCGGCCTCACTGTTTTTTCCTTATCCATCTCCTCCCTCCTTCTTGGTAAGCGTCTCTCTCAGGTTGGCCTGCTCTCAGGTTTCATCCCTCCCCGTAGAAGTGGCTGCACACCAGGCTACACCCGTCAGCCATTAGACCCCAACCCCAGGTCTGAAGAAAGATGCACTCTTGACACCTTGGGTCTCACTCTCTGGTCTACTGTACCCTAAGGGGTGTCTTTTGGTTCAGTTACCATCACCATGCCTGGCTAAAACTGTGTAATTTTAAGGTGGTTCTTGTCTTGTTCATGCTGGTTTTGCTACATGATTATCACTGAGATTATAATCTAAGTCTTATAAAAAGTGATTTATCATTATTTTGTTCTTAGAAAATCTGAAAAAGCTCCCCATGTCTTAAAAAAATCCACTGTATACAAACAATGTTAATATAGTTTGTCTAAGTGTTATGTAACAGTCATAAATATTTCTTTAGTTAAGCCTTAAAATTGTTCAATGCTAATTTAAGAAATTGCTTTCAGTCTGTCATATTGTCTCTAATGCATGTTAGAATCAGGCTTGCTTAATTCAATGATGACCAAGTTTTATTTTATTCTTGAGCTATGTATAACTAGTCTCAGTCAAGGTTTCATTTAATTGTCTCATTTCTGGTATCTTAAGTTCATTACTTATTGTGATATTCATACATAAAACATGTTTCCTGCCCTAAAAAAAAATCTTAAATTGCTGTTCTGCTTCCAGTTTTGGGGGTAGTTGGTACTTGCATTGATCTACAGACTAGCCAGAGCTATTTTCAGATGATAGGTTTTTATACTGTCTTGCCTTTTTCCTGACATATGATTTCTAGATTAAATCAATTGACTTAAAGTTATTGATGAAATAATTGATAAAATATTATTTTCTGGGCTACTAAAATGTTCTGCCTATACTTATAACTGACAGATACATAAAAGATAGAATGTGTATGCTTTCTATGTCCCAGTTATAGCTTATACTGTTACCTGCCAACAAACTTAAATGTTAATCAGAATGATTTTAAATTATTGTGTCATTCTCAAACCAGATCTGCTTTGCTAACCAGATATGTTCTGCACCCTTTTTAACTAATCTGTTTTTCTAATTAGATATGTACAGTCTCTCTGAGTGAGTAATAACCATGTATAGAAGCCAAAATCATTTGGAAACATTGGAGTAAACAAATAACCAATATTTTGGCTCCTGCTCCCAGGTCAAAAGACCACAGGAGATGATGGGACACTTGAACTTCTAGCCTCTGGTAAGTTACCTGTCTTCTTGATTGGATAGGATGTGAAGACCCAGAAATGAATTCCAAGTCAGTGTATCTGTAACAGGAGAGTCACATTGGAGGAAAATCAGTCCTCCAGGCTTCCCAGAAGAGGGAGGGCCACTTAGTCAGCACAGCCTTGACTTATCCTAGCAGATGACAACGCTGAAAGTCATAGAACTTCTCACAGGTCCCTGAAAGTCTCTCCTACAGTGCCATTATCAACCTCCAAAATAAACAGTTAATTCTGTCAGCCTACATGGTCTTAATCACCCAGTGAGAAATATATAACTACAATATAAACAATGATTCAAACTAATAGGCTCCCCTGCCTGATGCTAACTTACAATATTAGACTCTAACCTTAACTCAAGTCTTCTGGCTCTGCCTGACCCTGATTAACTTCATCTACCTTGACCCCAGCTTCTCCCACTTGCCTTAGCCAAAATCAAAGCTATTCCTTGGGCTCCCTCCTTCCTTAGCCCTTACTCTATCTCATCCAGGGATAAGTACACTTCCATCCCAATGGACACTCTCAAACTTAAACTCTCTTGTGTTCCTATTCTTCCCCTGAACAAGCTCCTTTATTCTCCCTTCTGTCTTCTCACAGTGTGCACAGAGCCCATTTCCTTCACCTTCTCTATGACAGGTGTCTACCAGCCCTGCCCTGAAGCCAGCTCAATACAAGGATGGTATGAGAGAAGTGTCTGCTTCACTCAGGACCAAGTCATAACAACATTCTATAATGGTGTTATTGATCTCACCACTCTGCCACCTCTAGCCACCATGAAACTGCCTCCTCATCACCTGCCCTAAAGAGAGACCCATGGACTACATTATCTAGCCTCTCCCATAAGGATTCATCAGGCCTAATGGCCAACATAAAAAAATTAACCTTTGTCTCTTATCATTAACAAAAGGTGGAATGTTAGGTCAGGACAATATGGAGTCACAGAAGGAGGGTGACAGAGACATAAGGAACTGGGTCATTGACATTCCTCAAGAAACATCCCAGCTGTTATCCTTTCCTTGCCTAATAATGCCTCAGGTCTATGTTTCCTGCTTCCTTATCTCTCAGGACACCTGGTCACTGTTCTGAGGTCACACCCTGGCTATCTTAGATCTCCCCTAAAGAAACCTTTTTTTAAAAAACTTTTTCCTTCCTCAACTTCCCCCAACAGAAGAACCCTATATAGCACACTATCTGGAATTTCAAGTTGGCTGTACTCTGCTCTTGAGAGTCAGTCCTGGCAACTCATATTTTCCTGAATGAAAGCTTCCATCTTTGCCTCAGAGTGGTCTCCGTGGTCTTGGTCACTCCTGAACCTTACACATATGGAGTTTGTTTGCAATTGCTGGAGGCCCTGGTGCACCCATCCTTTCTATCTGTCTCTCTTCTATCTCTCTCTGCTTGCAAACAAATAAATAGAGCCAGGCATGATGGCACAAACTTTTAATCCCAGCACTTGGAAGGCTAAGGTATTAGGTTCACTGTAAAGGTTAATAAATCTGGGTTCCCAGTAGACATTAGAGTCACAGAAATTACTGGGACATGCTGGCCCTGGAACAGGCTTTAGCATAGAGGAAATTCTTTTGGGTTGTAAATAACTTTCCAAACCACAGCCTGATAAAGTGAACCCTGGAGCAGGAATTTTGTAAACGCACTATCATCATAGAACTAGCCAAAACCTAAGAGTCCCACCTGGACTCAACAAGTCAACAAAGGAATTGGCCCTGTTATAATCCGTTTCCCCTCTTTTTCCCCCTTTTTGCATAAGGTGTCACTCAATGCTCCCTACCCCCAAACTGTGAAGAGGAGATTAAAAGTGAGGAGTTGCTCCTTTTCTATATGCCACACCCAACAAAGTGCACCTTTCATCTTAACTGTATTCCTACTTATAATTTTACCTTGCCTTTTAAATTCTTTACAAAGATCTCTCCTACAACATCTTAATACTGTCACATGATCTACTACTTGAGAAGAAATAAAAACAAAGCTCACTCCAAGTTCATGGAACTTCACCCACTCTCAGCAAGAAGAAATAAAATCTTGAAAAATTGTCTCCCTACTCCTATCCTATAAAAGCATTTGCAATGAAGCAGTTAGCATACTACTGGCAGGTGCCAAGAAGCTTGTCATGAGACAGCCCTCTGCTACCTTGAAAACCCCAGGGGAGTCAAACACCTGGATGATTATCTCCAAAGGAGTTCAAAAACCCCATTGTCTTCACACTTGCTAATGCTTTTCCCATCCTACTCTCCTCTGACAATAGCACCCCCATCCCAATGCTAGGCAGACGCTTTACATTTCCAGAGACGTGAGATGTCCCTCTGTGACTATGGCTTTCCTCCAATAAAGCCTAATTCCTCTGTTTTATTCTTATTTGTCATTTCTTTTGACCACTATGTCCTGAGGCTTCTTGGTAGACCTTCCCCCTGTTTTCTCCTTTTGTGCATGACCAAAGATGCAAAAAGTGACACCAGACTCCCTATACCAAATTGGGTGGAAAAAATTAAGGTTTCTTTCCTATGCTAGAGGACATACATCAGCCTCTTAATATTATACAACCAGAACTGGCCAAGGTCTGCTGGCCCTGCCTCAAGCCCAAACACCCTTACTATGTAGATCTTATTTATCAGACAGCGAGTCAACTGTAAAAATAATGTACCTCAGCACTCCCTATGCCCCTGCACTCACAATAGATCACTTCTAGTAAATAATCTGACTCTTACCTCCTATCTTTTCACAGGGCTAACATCAACAAACAAACAAACAAACAAACAAACAACAAAACAAAACAAAAAAATATTCCAGAATCCCCCGACTCAAATGGGCATTAGGCCAGATCTGACTCAAATGAGACTCTGCTCTGATTCAGATACCAAAGACACAGGACTACCCTGCCCCAACTCTGTCCCATTGGTCAGCAGGAAGCAGCTTAGAGACCTAATTCAATGACCTCTTTCATTTTACTTGTTCTCAGGGTCTGGTATGTTAGGGCTGGGGTCCCAGCAATTATTTGAGTCACAGAAGTTATTGGGACATGCTGGCCCTGAAACACACTTTAGCACAGAGGAAATTCTTAAATTCTTTTGAGTTGTAAATAACTTCCCAAAGTACAACCTGATAAGGTCACCCACAGAGAAGGAGCCATGCAAACCAACCTGCTTTTATCAAAGAACTAATCAAAACCTGAGTCCTTCCCCAAATTCTGTTCCATCAGTCAGTGTGAGTTTGAGGACAGCCTAAGACTAATTCTAGGTCAGCCTGGGCTAGAGTAAGACCCCACTCAAAAAACAAAAACAAATAAATAAAAAAAAGTAATGTTGATATTAGACATCCATCCTCTGAGATTTTAAGTTTTTTTGTAGTAGCATCTGGACTCCTGCTTTTTTTGTTTTGATTTTTTTTTGTTGTTGTTTTTTTGTTTTAAGGTAAGGTCTAGCTCTAGTCTAGGCTGAATTGGAATTCATTATGTAGTCTCAGGGTGGCCTGGAACTCACTGTGATCCTCCTACCCCCTCCTCCCAAGTGTTGGAATTAAAGGTGTGCACCACCACACCTAGGCTCCTGCATTTTTAATATGCCTCAAGGTGACACTACCACAGATATTTAGTGGATCATAGTTTGTGAAGTATGTTAATGTAGGTTACAAAAACCATTAGTGGGCTGGAGAGATGGTTCGAGGCTCGATTCCCCAGGACCCACGTTAGCCAGATGCACAAGGGGGGCACATGCTTCTGGAGTTCGTTTGCAGTGGCTGGAGGCCCTGGTGCGCCCATTCTCTCTCTCTCTCTCTCTCTCTCTCTCTACCTTTCTCTTTCTGTCACTCTCAAATAAATGAATAAAAATGAACAATTAAAAAAAAAGCCATCAGTATGAAAAAGCTATCAAACAATTTAGATTGTAAAGAATATCGAAAGTAAAACAATACCCCAAACCTCAGTCCATCACCTTTCCCACTGAGAAAAAATACATAAATTCTGCCTATGGCAGGAATGCTCTGTTGAGTACATAATCACACGAGCCTCATAAGCTCACCAAGCACATTTTAGATGCATACACTCCACTTTGCTACTTCCTGAAGGAAGACTAAGTGCTCACATTGGCTTGGACGATGACGTAGTAGCGAGTCTTGTCTTCATAGTTGAGTCTCTTCCTGAGCACCACATTTCCAGTCAACATGAGAGGGATCTCAAAGGTGTCATTGGATGCCTGAAAATGTGACATATACAAAACTCAGATCACTTGGGTGGGTAACAAATGAAGGAACGGCACTGTAATTCAGTACTCTTTAAAGGTATAGTGGACAAGCCTATCATATGACAATAAAATATAAATATTAGCTTCAAGTTTAATACTCATAATTTCTCAAAATGATTTTGTGCAATGCATTTCCTCACTCTGTTGATAATTACAGGTCCTCAAAGCTTTTCATATATTACTCAGATTATTCACCAATAGCCCCAGATAGTTCTGAATCACAAGTCTACCAAGGGCTGGAGAGATGGCTTAGTGGTTAAGCACTTGCCTGTGAAGCTTAAGGACCCCGGTTCGAGGCTCAATTCCCAAGGACCCATGTTAGCCAGATGCACAAGGGGGCGCACGCATCTGGAGTTCGTTTACAGAGGCTGGAAGCTCTGGTGCGCCCATTCTCTCTCTCTCTCTCTCTCTGCCTCCTTCTCACTGTCGCTCTCAAATAAATAAACAAAAAAAAAAAATTAAAAAAATGTCTACCAAAAGAAAATCTTCCCTGCTATATTACCTATTATTATTATTATTTTGAGGTAGGGTCTCACTCTAGCCCAGGCTGACCTGGAATTAATTCACTATGTAGTCTCAGGGTGGCCTCTAACTCTTGGCGATCATTGATCCTCCTACCTCTGCCTCCCGAGTGCTGGGATTAAAAGCATGAGCTACCATGTCCAGCCCTTTTATTATTTTTTATATAATATAATTCAAACATTTTCAATTTGTAATTTGTGTCAATTTCACTTTCCAACACTTGTGTTCCTTTTGTATTATAAATATGTTTTGGCCACAAATTTGAACTGAAATGGTGTGTAGTTATGTTTTCTTTAAAAAATTGTGATATAGCTTAACTTTTTTCAGACTGCTGCTTATTTCTTAACTTGTCTATGCCGAAACTGAGTTATTTTCTGGTAATGTGGAAGTGAGGCAGCAACCCCCATGTGGCCTCCAGCACTTCTAATGCCATAATAGTGCAGCCCTCTGTATTTGTGCATTTGCATGCTAAAATAGTATCATTTTCAAGATCAGTGTCTTGCCCTTAAAAAGACATTACATCACTTATTTATGTTAGGGGCATGGATAAAATATTGTCTTAGTAACCACAACAACTGTCTGACTTTCAGCCCCTCAAGTCTTTTCTGTTTATTTAGTTCAGTTGAGCTTTGTTGTAGTGGGCAAGGGCTGAGTAGCAGTTTCCTCCAAATGAAAACAACACCTTGTGGAGGGAGGGGGAAAGCTCACAAGGCTTCTCTGGTATGACCCTGAAGGTGAAGACTCTACCAACAATCTGACAAATATTTTCTTTTGTTTGGCATAATGTAAACTGAGTTTTAAAGATTCTCCAAGGCCTATCTGAGTACTTCCTTTTAAAATATATTTTTAGCAAATTGCTCTGTCTAATCAATTCAGGAAGAACCTTTCAACCTTGATATCTGCTTGCCTTCCATATCTGATATGTGATCAGATAGCTCATTCTCTATCATGCTCAGGTGATGTCTGATCACTCCTGATTTTAATAAGAAACCTGTTATCTGTGTTCAGCATTCCTCCTGAAAAGAAGAAACCTCTTAATAATTTTTTTTTTTTTTTCCTCAAGGTAGGGTCTTACTGTAGCCCAGGCTGACCTGGAACTAACTCTGTAGTCCCAGGCTGGCTTTGAACTCACAGCGATCCTCCTCCCTCTGCATCCCAAGGGCTAGGGTTAAAGACTTGTACCCCCCACACCTTGCTATCCTCTTTATAATTTTTTTTTTTTAACCACTGATGGCCATTCTGTGCTTGCTTATAAAGTTTCATTTATCCATGTGAGCTAAGTCCATTCTCTGTCTCCATTATGACACTTGGTTGTATCAGTGGCCCCTATGAAGGAGGATAGAAGAAAGATCCCTTGTCCCTTTATACAGGTAGCCAGGTAGGGACAAAGTCCAATGAAGATTCTACCTTGCCTGCCCTGGCAAGACTAGAACCCACACCTTATCCAGTCTCAATAGAGATGACTATAAGCAATTCCTCTGCAACAGCGCTTCTGGCCCCTTCCGGCCCCTTCCTTAGCTTAGGCACATCTGTGGGCTGAATGTTCCTGGGTAAGCCTCTTGAGTCCACTAACCAATCAAGTCACTCCTTAAACACCTGAGCCTGATGATGAGGCTCATCCAAATTGAATGTTTGATCCATAAATGAGTCTGGCACTTGTGTGTAAATCTCTGGGTGATTCCTTTCCATTTTCCTGCTGCCTAACTCTCCTGTTCCTTGCTTTGGTCAGCTCTTCACCTTCAAGCTAGGCTGGCAGTGGGGAGAAGATTTCTTACTTTCCTGCTCCTTTTTCTACAAGTATTTTTGTTTGGATGCTTTCCTGGTTTACTATATGTGATCTTTCTTTAAGTTCTAAGTCCTTTATTATTCAATCCCCCTTCTCTCTTTCCAGCTGGGCATGGGGAAGAATTTTCTTCTGACTGGAGCCTTTCAGCTAGCCTTTCATCTGGATTCTAATTCTCCCTAAAATAAGCCTAATGATTCATAATTTAGCCTTATCAGAGCCTACTTTTTCAAGATTCTTTGCTAATCCTGAGATCTGTGTCTTAATGGAATTTACTTACATCCTGGACCCAATAGCCCTTCATCACCTATTCTTATAGCAAATATCTAAAATAAAGTTTTCTCTAGACCATGCATTAGTGACTTTTGCAATTCTGTGGCCAAATGCCTGACACCAACAAATTAAAAGAGGAAGGATTCATGCTTTCAAAGGGCTCAGCCTGTGTTTGAGTCAGTCTATGGGCTTGGGTACACACTCAGGACTCATATGCCACTTTGTGCATCTGGCTTACGTGGGTCCTGGGGAATCGATCTGAGGTCCTTTGGCTTTGCAGGCAAACGCCTTAACTGCTAAAGCCATCTCTCCAGCCCCTCATATATGCTCTTATAGTCAAAGCATTATTCAAGGCTCCCATTGATCTCTAAACTCCATTTTCCAATGTTTTATTACCAGTAGGTCAACTAAGGGAAATGCACAGGGAATGGAGACTTTAGCTGTGCTCAAAGGAAGTTTTGAAAGTTAGTTCAAGCGGTTCTCAACTGTAACACTAAACAGCAGTAAGATTCATACTTCTCAGGGGAATCAAACAGAATCAAGAGTTTCTCCATATCAGAATCTTCTCTTGTTATTATTAGAATAGGGCTATCAGAACTAGATCTGATGAATACAGAGGCATGGTCCTTTTTTCCCAAGAGAATCAAGGAAGCAATGTTGTGCCAACCACAGGAGGATTCAATTAGCTGTTATAACAATGCCTGTGCTAATTTAGGAAGGTAGGAGAAAGCTAGTTTCTTTTAGGAAGTTTCATTTAGAAATTGAGGTCCAGAAAGAACCGAGAGATGCCACCCACATGCCACCTCGTCCTGGCACAAGAAAGGAACTTTTGTCAGAAACGGAACTCATGTCTGATTGAGAGTGATCTACAACACCTCCTTGCTGCCCACTGTCTACCTAACAGCCCAGGTGGCTGGCTCTGGGATCTGCCCTCCAAATTTACAAACCAATTGGGACTTCCCCTTGCATACCTCAATCTGGTGCTATAAAGGCTGCAGCCTTCTTTCCCTTGGCTCTCTCTGGATTCCCTCTCATCCTTGCTTGGATACACCAAGTCTGGCTGGGTGGGCGGTAGAATGTTGTTTCTTTGTCTGGATAGTTTATCTACTTTAAACTTTGAGGTAACATCTCACTTTAATTACATGTATGATTTTCCTCTGGTCTCACAATCTGCCATGTGTGTATATTCCTTACACTCTAGCTCTACCACATGGGTGCTTTCTCTAACTCTAGGCCTGTTACCTGTGTAATTACTCTAAACTCAGGGTAACCATGGGTATATTATTTACTACTCACTTCTCATCTGAATATATTCTCTCTGCTATTCTTCCTTAAGTCACCACCATTTGCACTTTTAACTCTCTTCCATGGGAAAACTCAGGGTGGATACTATGGGTGTTCCTTCTAAGTCTCCCTATACAAGCTCCTAAATTCTCTCTTCCATGTGTTTGTTCCCTGAAAAACCTCAACTTCTCTTAAATGAGTGTCATGGGCTTTGCTGCGTTTTCCACACAAGCGTGTTTCCTGCCTCCCATGAGCACAAGACTCTGCTCCAGCCTTCTTCCTATATCCCAACTTTCCTTAAACAAACCTCACCAATGGTGACTTTTTCCTAAATAAACTTCATAATTCATAATTTATCTTTCTTAACTCCATCTTTGCCAATTATTTGTTAAAAGTAGGACAGAACCCAAGTGGGGTTCATACATTTTGGGGATCCCTTCTGAACCTCAAAATTATGCATCACTAAGATATGTAAAAATGTTCAGAATAAATAAAGTGATGGGAAATCTTGTCTTTCTATAGCATGTGAGGAAATTAAGAATAGAAAATTATCAAACATTTAGGTCCAACACGTGAAATTAAAAAAAAAATAATACAAAATCAGAACATAGATTTAACAAAACAACAGAATGGAGATGGTGGACAATGTAGTAACTTTGCACATATACCAATAGAAAAGACCCAATTTGTAGACAAAAACTTAAAATATATTAAAATACATTAAAAAAGACCCATCAGCACATGGAACAGAATATAGATGTCCAATGTGCCATAATTAGAGCCACAGAGGGAGAAGAGTAAGCAAAAGAGGAGAATTAAACAAATAATGACAGGTAATTTCTTTACATTATGAAAGACACTCAGAAATTCAAGAACCTTCAATGTGGTTCATGAGTCATGTCATGGAACACCCACAATTAACTAAAAATTAACTTGAAACCAGAGAGAGAAGAAATGACACATTGCATTCAACAAAAGAAATTAAATCTGTACCTGCTTCTTTCCTTAGAACTCTGATGTGAGCAAATTACACCTGTGATGGCTACAGAATAAAGCACATAAGTGGGTGTCTTGGGCATAGTCGCATACACATTGCTTCAGAAGCACAGTATAGAGCCTCACACAGGCAGGTTTTATTGCCTCACTGGAAATCAAGACTAGTGTTGACATGTTTTTATCTCTTAAGAAAGATTGACAAAGCTACATTTTAATGTGATATTTCATTGTTTTTATACATTGGGTCAAAATTCCTTAAATTATTGTACAGCTAATTGTTCTGTGGGTTAAAGAGACTTTACTTAATCATCAGCATTCAAGTTCTGAAGAATCTGACTTCATGCATCTGGTAGGAAAATATAAAAAAACAAACAGATGGGCTTTCAAATAGGGAACACCAATGTACCTAGTCATGTGCCACACAGCACATGAGTGATTCATAGGTAAAAATTGCAATTGTTCTGACCAAAAGTTAAGAGAATCTCTGATCTTTTTAAGCCTCTAGATCCATCCCTTGTCTTTCTATTTGCCAGGGCAGTGTGTCCCACCTGGCTTAGACTGGTCTGATGTCTTGTGTAATGCTTCCACATTGTGTATTTATGTCATGTTCTACTTGATTTTCTGTTTCTAGGATTCATGGACTCAGCCCAAAGGCCTAGTGAGAATTTCCATTTTAGGGAGAGGCACAAATGAAAAGAAAATTTCTAGTGACATCTTTGAAACTGATGGACCAATGAGTTTTTGTTTTAGGTATTCCTTTTTAATTCTCATTTTACAAATACCTTGAAAATTTCCACAAAGGTACCACAGCTACCTTGTTTAGAACACAGTAGATTTGAGTGCATGTAAAATTAGAGGTTAGGACTCAGAATTGGGTGCATGATGAACTTGGTACTGTGTGCTATGCAAGAGAGACGTTCCACCTAGCTGACTCATGAGAGTAAAAAGCCAATATGACCAGTGTGATTCATTTAATTCTCACCATAATTCTGGAGGTAGATCTAATTGTGAGTCCTCAGTCTCTCTAAACTCTTTTTTTGTATTTTGTATTGTAAACCACTTTTTGTATTTGCAATATAAAGAGAAATAGATTGAAATTAGGAAGCTTATTTAAGACATAGCTTAAAATTTTTTTATTAATTTCTTTGAGAGAAAGGGAGAGAGAGAGAGAGAGAGAAAAGAGAGGGAGAGAGAAAGAGGGAGAAAGAATGGACACACCAAGGACCTCTGGCCACTGCAAATGAACTCCTGTGTCACCTTGTGCACCTGGCTTATGTGGGGCCTGGGAAATTGAACCTGGGTCCTTTGGCTTTGTTGTCAAGTGTCCTTAACTACTAAGCTGTCTCTCCAGCCCATGACATAGTTTTAATCCTGTTTGGGAGAGTCTGTGACAGTTCCAGATTCTCAGGGAAAGAAAGGAAAAATGGCAGGCAGGAATTCCTGGTAGAAAGCCAATTAAAGAATTCTGGTTTTGTGTGGTTATGTATAATGTCACTAGAAAATCACTAGAAACAAGTCATGGCCAAAAGTGCTTTGGTGGTAAAATTAGAGAACAAACGCTCCTTCCCACAGCCAAGCATGGTCTATGCCTGTGAACTCTGTCTCCTACACTTCCTTAGGACTCACTTTTGACATGGCTGGGACATTAGGGCTTCTACATGCTGGGCTTGTATTCCATGTGTGTTAACCTGTGGTGCAAGCATGGGAACTGAATTCTGAGTGTTAAATGTGGGCCTCTTCTGGGCTATACATTTTCATATAGATCACTTAGAAGGTTTGGAAGTCCATGGTATCATAGAAATTTAGTAGGAGTGGTATGATATAAGTACAAGTGTATGTTTGTGTGTTTGGTTGAGATTGTCTCTCATTAGCTTGTCTATTCTGGCTTTAAGCTCACAGTGATCCCACTGCCTCAATCTTTCAGGTATCAGAATTATAGATACATGCCACTAGACTCAGCTTTCATAAACACATTTTAAACACTTACCTACAAATATCTCTAGATTAGGAACTTTTAAAAATATAAGCATATTGCAGATTGGTTGTATTTCCATTGAATTATCTTCTCACTTCCTCTCCCAACCCGTCTTCCCCCAAGGGCCCACTTTAGTGGGGGTATCTGTCATCACCATGGGGTCATAAATGCAGCTTTTGTTTAAAAAAAATCACCAGTACTAAAATAACTTAGTTTGGGAATGATTTTAATTATAACCTCACTGTTAATGAAGCCCCATTAGGTAGGGGAGTGTCAGCAGCATCAGCACCTAAGCAGTTGTCCATCTCACTCCTCCCATGGAGGACACGCGCCTTCAAGCACGTACCGGATCCTCTGGGTTGTACTGAATCACATATTCTATCTGTCCATTTGGGCCATCATCTATGTCCGTAGCTCCATTTTCTCCTGAAAATCCAGTAAATATCGTGGTTCCAACAGGAGTGAGCTGAAAGGAAAAGAGAAACCCTATAAATTCCAATTTCATAATCTGCTTGTGCTCCAGCACACAACCTACCCTTTATTAAATGAAGACCGTGAGAAGTCAGCTGCCCAGATCCAAAGAACTGAAGCATTAAAAAATTAGAGTAATTGCAGTCTTTACATAGGAATCTGACAATGTCTGAAGTTTCCTTTATCATGAGCATTGCTTTGGGTAAAACAGGTTCAGAAGACTTTATAGCCAGTAGCATCTTAATACTTGTGGAGAAAAGCACATCTGTCATCCTCCTTTAAAAATTTGATGTACTGGGTTGGAGAGATGGCTTTGCAGTTAAGGTGCTTGCCTGAAAACCCTAAAGACCCAGGTTGGTGTCTCCAGTACCCATGTAAGCCAGATGCACAAAGTGGTGCATGCTTCTGGAGTTCATTTGCAGTGGCTGGAGGCCCTGGTGTTCCCCTTCTCTCTGTCTCTCTTCTCTGTACTTTCCTCTCTTCTTGAAAATAAATAAATATAAAAATTGCTGTATTAAATGATTTATAAGCTAGAATCTAAGTCCTGTAAGAAAGTTAGTTTCCTTATTTTCAAATAAATCATTTCAGGGAGAGTTAAATCCAAGGTTGGTAATTATATGCAAGTGGTAACTTTGGAGAAGAGGGTTGTAAACCCTGTTAATCAGAGAAGAAAGCAGGGGGGTTCTTCAGTGCTTCCCATATTGATCAAGGAGGAGTTAGTCACATGAAAAGAGGTGAAGAGGTAGGCATTTCTTAAAACTTTTGATTAATGTGTGTGAAATTAACATATGTAGCATATAAAACAATGATTGTATTTGACTTTTATGCCTAGCCTAATTCTTTCTCATCTACCTAAAACACCACTGCTGCTTTCTCCTGCCTGTAGGTCTGTGAACTGTGTGTTTATTCTCCCCTTCCTCTTTGGTGAACTGTGTGTTATTCTCCCCTTCTCATCCTCAGGCTGGAGCTGAAACACTACTCATTGGACAAGCTTCAGCTAACGAGACATCACCTCTGCCTGTAGCATTCCTGACAAAGTCTCCCCATTCCAGGTACAAATGTAATGCCTTTTTGGTGCATGCATTTTTGCCCATTAGTTCTATAGTCATGCATTATTCCATAACTCCACACACTTTAATAGCAAATATAAACTCTGTACCTCCACAGGGCAAATACTTGTAGTTTTATTCATTTTTTTCTTTTTGAAAATTATTAACTAGGATTCTGTCATGAAATAGTATAAGAGTAGAGAAGAAAAGAGAGATTATGTAATTTTCTTGTCTGTTTAGGGGACACACTCAAATGTCCATGAGTATAAAAGCAGAACAAGAGTTAATTTGTACTTACAAATAATGTTTAATTAGTAGAATAACTTGCAAGCAAGGAAGCATGCACAATGAGACTTACTATGTATAAAGAAGACTAGTAGGTTTTAACTGGTAGCAGAAACACCCAATTGACCAAAAAATGTTTGTGTATTATCTCCATATCTATTTGGTTATGTGATGTGTTTTTAGTTTTTAATTGAAATAACATTATATATATTTATACTGTGCAAGGCTTAAATCCAACTAATTAACTAATTAACAAATGTGAATATTAGTGCAAGAATTTCAATAGTGAGAATTTCTTCATTTCAATTTAACTTATTTATATATGAGGGGGGCCAGATAGAGGGAGAATAAACATGCCAGGGCCTCTAGCCACTGAAAAGGAACTCCAGACACATGCACCACCTTGTGCAACTGGCTTTATGTGAGTACTGAGGAATCAAACCCAGGTACTTAGGCTTTGCAAACAATCACTTTAACCAGTGAGCTAACACTCCAGCCCTATTTTTTTTTTTAAGAAATATAAACCTCATACCTTATAATGTGTCTTAGATGCCCAATCTTTGTTCCTATATCATTATTATAAAGAGAAAGCCCTATGACATTGACCTGAGCACTGAGATTTTGGGTATCATACAAAGGCATATAAAACAACTAAAAAAATATAGGGTCATATTAAAACAAAAAGCTTCTGTAAAGCAAGGGCAACAATCCTCAGAATAAAAAGAACTTAAGAATAAAAGAGAATCTTTCCAAAATGTACATATGATAAAGGATGTATAAACAAAATATATAACAAATATATCAATAGCAAGAGAACTACCCAATTTAGAAATGGGCAAGTGACCTAAGTAGATGCTTATTAAAAGAAGGCATACATATAGTCAGTAGATATATGTGAAATTGTTAGTGAGAGAAACAAAAATCAAAATAAAATTGAGATACCACATTACTACTATCCTCATAGCTTTTATCAAAAAGACAAATGACAACAAGTCTACACATGGCAAAAATGCCCTGTGGTAGTTTGAATGTCATAGTTGAATGTATGACCCATAGACTCAGGTGTTTTGTTAAAACTGAGCTGTCAACTTGAGCCCCCAGTAGGCAGATCCTTGCTACAGGGGAGGCATGTCCAGCCCTAAGGTGTGGAGAGCAGTTTGGCTCTCTGGCCGTTCATGTTTTGTGGTGTTTCCCTGGTGTTTGATGATGTCTCTCTGCTGAGAACTATGATAATGAGCCAGTTTATTCCACCATTGATGATGTTCCCATGAACTTTGTAAGTCTGAAATAAACCTTTTCCTCCCAGAGGCTGCTTTTGATAGCATGTTTGTCCAGCAATGGGAAGCTAACTGCAATAGGACCTTTCACCCACTGTTGTTGAGAATGAAAATTAGTATAGTTACTGTGGTGAAAGAGTTGCCTAAAAATTAAAAATATATCCTCAGAGCCATTCTTTTTTTTTCCCCACATCCAGCTTTTATTTATCAACATCACAATGCATGCCTTCTCTGAGTTGTTACAGCTCTTCAAACATTGCTTCTAGAGACTGAACCTACAGCCCAAGCATGCTATGCTGATGGCTCTATCCCTGAGCTAAATCTCCAGCCCATAAGTGGCATCTTTGTTTGCTGTGTGTCTGTGTAGAGTATGTGTGGTATGCTGTGTGATGTGCTGTATTATGCAGGTGCACATGCCCTGCACCTGTCCATGCAGAGACCAGAGAACATCTAGTGCCCTCCTCTATGGCTCATTCATGGCAGGGCATCTTGCCACTGCAAATGAGCTCCAGACATGCTCCACTTTGTTCATTTGTCCTTACATGGGTAGTGGGGTCTTGAACCTGGACTAGCAAGCTTTGCAAGCAAGCTCCTTTAACCACTGAGCCATCTCCTGAGCCCTAAATCCATGTACTTTTTTTTTCTTTATTAGTCAGTTTTGTATTCAGCAAATACAGTCAGTTTGGTACCATTATTAGGCTCATCCGTGACCTACCCCCTCCCCTTGGCCCCTCCTTGTTGAGGTATATGGGTCATGCATTGTGGAGTTAGCCCACAGTTATGGGTAAGCTAAATGTCTCTGCATATCATGACCCAACATGTGCAGAGCCATTCTTTACTAGATATATATGCAGCAAAATAATAAAATCAGTGTGTCCAAGAGATATCAGTAACACGAAGCAATTGCAGTAAGTATACATCAGCTAATAAAGAAAACATGTTATTTATATACAATGGAATACTATTCAACCAGAAGAAGGAAACATTTTCATTTGTAATAGCATAGATGGAAGTGGAGGATATTATGTTAAAGGATAAAAGGCATGCACAGAATTAAATATCAAAGGACAGCATTCATGTGGAATCTAAAAAGGTTGCCCTTGTAGAAGAGAGAAGTGAAGTGAATATTAACATAGGGTACAGTAGTTTAAGGGGGGCACAAGCAAAGGAGAGGTCACATGATACAGTCTTAGTGAGCAGGAAGACATCTAGTTTATATAGAATCAGTAGTCACTCTATAAATTAATAAAATTTCCAAAAAAAGAAATTAGGAAATCATTCATCTTTATAATATGATAATATGTACAAAACATAAAATACTTCAAAGAAAGTATTCCAGAAGATGAAAGATATCCAGATTGAGAACTATAACACTGATGAGAGAAGTTACAGAAGACACAAATAAATCAAAATATATCCCTTGTTCATAAATTGAAAGAATTAATTGTGCTAAATGTCCATATACTCAAAGTCATCTACAGATTCATTGATATACCCCCAAACACTAATAAAATTCTTCAAAAAAAATTCTAAAACTTATAGCAATTTTGATCACAAAAAGGGCAAAACCAGAGACATTACAAGAATAGACTTCAAAATATACTACAAAGTGACTATTACACATGCAGCCTGACACCGTCATTAACAACAACAACAATAATAATAACAAAAGCATGTAGGGGGGCTGAAGAGATTGCTCAGTAGTTAAAACCACTAAGCCTGCAAAGCCTGATAGCCTGGGTTCACTTCCCCAGTTACCATGTAAATCCAGATTGCCAAAGCGGAGCATGCATCTGGAATTTGTTTAGAGTGTCAAGAAGTCCTGGCATGTCCATCCTATCTATCTCAATCTTTCTTTACCCCTCTTTCTCTAAAAATAAATAAAATACTTTTAAAGGATATAGAGTAATAGAAAATAATATAGAGGGGCTAAAGGAATGGCTTAGCACTTTAGGCATTTGCCTGCAAAGCCAAAGGACCCAAGTTCAATTCCCCAGGACCCATGTAATCCAGATGCACAAGGTGGCACATGAGTCTGGAGTTTGTTTGCAGTGGCTAAAGGGCCTGGCATGCCTATTCTCTCTCTCTGTCTGTCTGTCTGTCTCTCTCTCTCTGACTCTCTCAAATACATAAATAAATAAACTTAAAAAATAATATTGAGACCAGAAATAAATCTACATGTTTGTTGCCAAATGAATTTTTTTAATCAGGCCCAAAATTACACACACACACACACACACACACACACACACACACGGAGAGAGAGAGAGAGAGAGAGAGGAGAGAGAGAGAGAATAGAAAAATATAATCAGATGTTTCTTCTCTAAAATTCAAATCAAATGGATTTCACGACTTTGGTCCTTACATCCAAGACATGAAAATACTCTGTTCCCCACTTTTTCACACAGTTCCTTTGAAACTCAACTTCCTTTCTATGAATGTTAAGATTGGATGGAAGTACTTATGAAGATCATTTTAGATCAATACTGTGATTGCTTATTAAAGAACTAAAGAAAGTCATGTTATATCATTAAATTTCCTGATTAAACAAGGGAATGATTTTAATTCTTTGAATTTACTTAGATGAGAATAAGTTACAAGTTGAATTTAACATTTGCATAAAAATTCATCCATCACAGAGCACTTCAGAGTAAGGGGAATCTGGTTTCTTTCTGAATACATGATGCTGGATGAATTACATATCCACATAGAATGTTTACTTTGTGTTCAGCAAACATAAAAACAAATTTAGGTAGACTATAAATGAAAATATATATTACAACATAACATTTCTGGAAGAAAAATAATGTCTTCAGACTATTGCAATCACCAGTGGTTAACTCAGTAGGACACACACAGCATCAATCATAAAAACAATGGACACATTGGACTACTTAAAAAATAACCACTTGTGAAACTGAAGCTTCAAGAGAGAGGAGACATTTTCATTAGAGAGTTCATGAAAATACCAAGTTACTCCAGAAGGGAGAACATATTAAACTCCTATTCTACTATGAGAACCAATTTACCTAATTACTTTAGCAAGTATTTGAAATCATCTCTTACTATGAATAGACATTGATACCATAACCTTCTAAATTATTTTGAAGCAGGAGAAATGTCTCAGAAGTTATAGGTGCTTTCTTGCAAAACCTGCCATACCAGGTTCAGTTCAGACACACACACACAACACAAACAGACAGAGATAAAAATTATATATATATATATATATATATATATATATATATATATATAGTATTTACCAAACAGGGATATATATGTATATCAAAGTATGATGTTTAAGAATGTCAGAGTACAGTGTGAAAATTCAATATTCATAATGTATATGTATATATGAATATATCTACATGTATAATTCATATTGATCAAACTTTAATTAAGTTTTCTATATCCTTAAAAATTGGCATTTCTGGGGCTGGAGAGATGGCTTAGCGGTTAAGCGCTTGCCTGTGAAGCCTAAGGACCCCGGTTCGAGGCTCGATTCCCCAGGACCCACGTTAGCCAGATGCACAAGGGGGCGCATGCATCTGGAGTTCTGTTTGCAGTGGCTGGAAGCCCTGGCGCGCCCATTCTCTCTCTCTCTCTATCTGCCTCTTTCTCTGTGTCTGTTGCTCTCAAATAAATAAATAAAAAATGAAGAAAAAAATATTAAAAAAAAATGGCATTTCTTTGGATGGGAAATGTTTAATCTTTTTTTTTTTTTTGTAGGGTCTCACTATAATCCAGCCTGAAATTCATTATATAGTCGCAGGCTGCCTTTGAACTCACATCAAACCACCTACCTCTGCTTTCTGAATGCTGGGATTAAAGGTGTGTGCCTCCACACCCTGCTCTTTTCTAGATTTTTTAAAATAACATATATAATTGTGTAATGCCTCAGGGCAGAATTTATTCCTCCTATGTAACTTGATATCAGTTACCTTACCTCCCTCATTCTACCTCTACCATCTTTCCAAGGGGTGATGATACAACTCTCTGTTTATGACATAAATTTTTTACCTTTCACATATGAATAAGGGTTTATATCATTTAATGTAGTGACCTACAGTACTTTTTATTTTGTTGTAAACTGTGGTCTCATTATTTATGAATTGTCTTTCAATTTTTCCTTTTATCCACTTGCAGACATATCCGTTGAGTCCACAATTTGGCAATAGTGTGTACTGTTGCACAAAATAGGAACATCAACATGCCTGTTTGATCCAGTGATTTTATCTTTATTTTACAGAAACCCCATGATAGGGTAATTGGATCACATGGCCATTTTGGCATGCAAACATATATAAACGTCATCTCCTTATGAGCTCCAATATGTACTCTAGCAACTAACAGTTTTCCTTCTCCTGTCAGTCTAACATCTGGAGAGCTAGTTTGTACCTACCACTCTATGTCTTCAGTGTCAATGCAAATCTTAAAACAATGTGATTTTATTTTTGACTAAATTACTAAAACAATGCTTGGATTTGCATGGGTTTACTTGTTTGATGTGAAGGAATTTGAAGATAGTGAAATACATACATACATACATATATATATATATATATATATATATATATGTATATATATGCATATTTATAGTGATAATATCTCATTGTTGATAAAGTTTTATCTCCAAAATTGGCTTAGCAATGATCAGCAAGTGTTTTGTAAAATTTGTTCTTCAAAGGAGTAAGCCTAATTACTTAATGAAAAAATTGCCCCAAATTAATTGTTTTAGGTTACTCAGAGATGTACAAATACTTGGGATGTTTTATTCACAAGTAAGGGATTATAACCCTTGTTATAAACTCACTTGACATTTAGATGATAAGGTTAGTAATGTAGTGAGTTCTTGACATTCTAGTAGAAAAATAAAGAGCATTAGAGTCTAAAATTTAACATGTATATAAGCCTTAATGACCCAGACTACTTGAGAGTTTATTAAAAGGAGTGAAAGGGTCATTGAAGTAAGAATTTGGGTATAAGTTCAATTTTTTGACCAATTTACAGTTTAACAGTCAACTCAAATGTTGTTTTGGGTCTCAATTTTCTTGTTTTGAAAGAAAAGATGGAATAATCAGGAGCTTTGTTTAGGAAGGTATTTTTAAAAATTGCAATAATGACAAAACATCTGTCTTCTATTTTAATGAAATGCTAAATACTTTCATACTAGCAATCTATTAAAATGTGATTCCTTTTTATATTTATATTTATTTATTTGAGATAGAGGCAGAGAGAGAGAGAGGAGAAAACGAGGGAGAGAACAGGCATGCCAGGGCTTGTAGCCACTGCAAATGAACTCCAGACACATACCCCACCTTGTGCATCTGGCTTACGTGGGTCCTAGGGAATCAAACCTGGGTCCCTTGGCTTTGCAAGCAAGTGCCTTAACTGCTAAGCCAACTCTCCAGCCCATGAATGCTTATTAAATATAGATTTTAAGAATATCATTTGTACTAAATGGGGAAATAGTATAAAAAACATTTTTCAGCCAGGCATGGTGGTGAATGCCTTTAATCCCAGCACTTGGGAGGCAGAGGTAGGAGGATCTCCATAAGTTCAAGGCCATCCTGTGACTACATAGTGAATTCTAAGTCAGCCTGGGCCAGAATGAGACCCTACCTCAAACAATCAAACAAACAAACAAACAGACAAACAAAAACCCATTTTTCAGTCTTTCATTCTTAAGCAGAGTATAATGCGTTCATTTAATTTTATTTTACAATAGTCCAAAGGTATATACACACGGACACATATATAACCATATATTTATATTTGTAAACTCATGCTAATAAAAACAGGGACTTGCAATGTAATAGAATAATTCAAGAAAATTTAAAAGATCATATATGAAGAAATTTGGCTTATGATATTGTTCTCAGTTATAAATACCTTTTCTTTTAAAAAAGATATGAGCTGGGCATGGTGGTGCAGACCTTTAATCCCAGCACTTGGGAGGCAGAGGTAGGAGGATTGCCTAGAGTTCAAGGCTACCCTGAGACTACATAGTGAATTCCAGGTCAGTTTGGGCTACAGTGAGACCCTACTTTGAAAAACCAAACAAATTAAAAAAAAAAGATATGAGCAAAATCAGAGGGGAAAACATGTTCATGAGTAATATATATATTGCTATCTCTATATCATCTATATCTATATCTTTATTTATATCATCTATCTGTCTATCATTTATCCATGTAACTGAATATTAGAAGTTATGACAATGATGTAAATAGGACAGGATCACTTTATCTGGCTTTACAGAAGTGCATTGAGAGAAAGCTCCTAATTGAACCACACAAGAACACCTGTATAAAGGAAATAGCACCTCTCAATAACTGTAGAAGATAAAATGTTTATCTTTGTAATTTATTATATCATGGACACTTATCACTGTCGTCATTCAGGATTTGGAGAAATGATTGATAAGTAAATATGGATAGTTGGGGATGAATGTTTTCTAAAAAACAGGTCCTGAAGCAATCTTCAAGAAACTTGGGACATGAAAGGTAGGGGAGATACATATCTGTGGACAGTTTGCAAGGCGCAAGAAACAGAAGTACATGTGGGACCTGAGGAGGCAACTGCACAAGCTGAGGCATAGTCAGCAAAATATGAACTGGGAATAGACTGAAAATTGGTGAAATTATAGAGGACCTTGAAGTGCTGGTAAAAGACATGGTGTTTTCTGACAACAATGAAAAATTATACATTTTCCCAATAGTAGACTGACAGAACTGAAAATAGTACTTGAGAAAGATTATTTTAAAAACAAGACACAGAGGAGACTTGAGAAGAGAATGCAGATCAGCATGAATCATGAGATGCTTTAAAACTAAATCAAGCAGTTTAAGCTTTTATTAGAGAAAGAACTGCAAGGAGTATTGCAGAACAAAACAAATGTTGAATAAAAATGGATTTTCCAATTATATTTACCAGTTTATATACTACATAAAGTTAAAAATCAACTACACAAAATATAATTAAAAAGTTGCATATAAAATGCTAAAAAGTAAACAATTTGTATTTATTATAGCCAATAGCATGATAATTAATTAGCATGTGTCATTATACTAAAAACCTGTAAAAAGGGTTGCAAAGAGAGTAATTATGTTGATTAATATATTGTCCTTTTAATCTTTAAACTGTTTATTTTTAGATATAATATAATCTCAGAATATCCAGATTATTCACAATTCACTTTCTCTAAATTGTTATAGAGAATTTTTAAATAAATAAAATATATTTAATTATTTCAGAAAATGCAGACAGAGCTGAAAGAAGTAAAATTTTCACTATCAAAATCACACTCATGTTAACATGTGTCCCATGTAAACATCTGTATGATTAAAAACAGTTTGAAGTAAAAATAATCTTTGATCTTCATAACTGCATTAATGCAACTTATCTCCTATGTGTCTTAATTTTGCGTAGTAAAATAAATTAGTTACTTTGATAAAATTTTCTACTTTAATAACCTAATATAAAATTAAAATTATAATTATTATTTAAAAATTCAGAAGGACTTTGCTTCAAAGAGAAAAATAAAACAAAATGACAATGAAAGAAAACCTTTAATAAAAGCAATAATATGGCTTTAAACATATTTTGAATATTTAATCAAAATTTCCTTATAGGAATTCAGTTATGACTTCTATTAAAACAGTATCAAAAATTTGATTTTCAGATTTTGCAGATAAATCAGGCGTGGTGGCTCACACTTGTAGTCCCAACACTTGGGAGGATAATGGATGTGGAAAACTATGAATTCAAAGCAAAGTTGGTCTAGAGTGAGTTCTAGGCCAGCCTGTGCTAGGGTGAGACCATCCTCTTGAAACAACAAAAAAGTTTTAAAAACCTAAAATGCATGAATATATCTTAGCAAATAATTTTAAATTAATAAAATTTCAGAAAGATATTTTCTTCTAGTATTTAGTGAATCTACTTCAGAAATATAAACACATTTGTCTAATGTCTTAGAATGAAAACAAGTAACTCCTTATATTCATGTACTATATTTAAGGAGTAAATTCAATGATCAAAAAGAAAAATCTTACCGTCAAATGTATTTTCCTGTAGCAAGTTCTTTTTTCTTAAATTTTTAAACAAATAAATTAATCACTTTGTGTGTGAGTGTGTGTGTGTGTGTGTTTATGATTCATGAGCTTTAGATTCTCCTGGCTCCTCCTTCCATTGTCATAGATGTGTTGGAATCACAGACATGAGCCACTTTGCCTTGGACTTTTCATGTGTGCTAAGTAGGACTGAACTCAGGTTGGTAGGCTTGCAAACAAGCACCTTTAAGTGCTGCGCCATCTCCCAAGGCTGTGGATTTCTTTAATTATATATATTTAAATATATATAGAATGTATTTGTAATCAGTTCTTAAGATATCTTCTTAGTACTTCTAGACATGTTATTACATTATTAAATCAATCACTTAATACCATAACTCCCCTGAGGAGATCCCTCAGGATAATGAAAGCCTGGGTGGGGAGATAAAAAAGTAAAACCTGTTATAATATCTAAAATAAAATTAAAAAACAATCACTTATAAAATGTGAGAATACACTTTTGCAAATAGCAACTAAAAGAGCACAAACCTCATTCACTGTGGCATGGTAACTCTCATGCTTGAAGGTGGGGGAGTTGTCATTCCTGTCCCTTACCACAATTCTCACTTCATGGTAGATCACTGTGCCAACTTTCTTGTTTACACATTGGACTTGTACCACAATGGAGTGTATGTTCATGGGAGGCTGCAGAGGAGGAAGAATATCTTTTAAGCAACAACAGAGATCCATTTCTCAGCCTTGTCAATCCCTGATCACTCAGTCTCATTTTATACTTTTTTATTTTCACAATGGTAAACTATAAAATCATGATAATTTTTAAGTAAATATTAGAGATAATCATAAATAAGTATTCCATTGTTTAACTCAAAATCTAAACATATAGGACTTAAATAGCAATATAGAGTTTTACTTGTAAGTAAAATCACATAATCACTGCTGAAATTTGCATAAAGAAGCAATGACATAAATTTTTCATTTTAAAAGAAATAAACAACCTAAAACATTTTGTTAAAATACAATATAGTTATGATATATACCATATATATGTATATATACATATATATATAATGATAACTATAAGGCAAATATAAAGAAGAAATTCCGCTCACATATCTCACTGTGTACATCTACATGGCTATATTATATCTACTTCTCCTCAAATATGTACTTGTTATATACTCAGAATAAATATCTCCTATTTCTAAATAGAGATTTATCACATTTTTATGCATGTGACTTAACAATACTGGCTTCAATAATGAGACCATACCTAATATGTCTATGTAATAACTTAAAATGAAATGTTTCACAACTATAATTTTTGTCATCATGATTAAATTTTCAACATGTATTTAATACAAATATGTTTTATCTTCCATATTTTTCTGATGATAATTTATTTTTTAAATGACAAGTTATTTATAGGAAAAGGTATCATTGAAGGGTACTTTTTGTTTACTCAATATCATGGGCAAAAGTTTCTGGGACAAGAATGTCAATGTACATGTATCTGACTCTAGTCAGAGCATTGAACACTGCAAACTCCATTATGTGATCATTTCATTCATCATATCATTTTATCATAAATAGAACACTACATATATATATTTAATATATATACACATAGATATTACATAAATATGAGTATATATTTTGTGCCTATCAAAAATTAATTATTAAGTGAGATCTTTACAAAGTATAAGAACTGGAACCTATAAAACATGAACCAATAATTTTAATTTATAAGAAAAATTAATATTTGGATTAAACAAATATATAATATTGCAATAATCACTGTAACACAAAATACATTCATGTAAACAATTGTATATCATATTTTTAAATGATAATGCTGCAAAATTACATCTAAAATGTAGCAAATTATCATTTAATCTCAAGAGTTAGTGGAAACGGAGATTCAATAAAATGAAAACGAACAGTATTGATTTATTTCCATTTGAATAGGTGTACCTGGAAAGAAAATAATGAGAAAAGGCTCGGTGTTCCAGTGTCCACCTTGTTTCACTTTTAGTCACAAATGTAAATGAAGGCAGTAAAGTCATGTCTAAAATAATAGTTAATGACAAAAATAATAAATGTAATGGTAGTAGGTAAGGCTCAAAGTCATCTTAATCATTCACAACTAGTAATGGGTTATAAAAATAATTTTTATAATAACACATACATATCCCCCAGTATGAGAAAAAATAGCTCAGCTAAATGTGACAAATGGCTCCAGACATTAATGTGGACATACTACAATGAAATTTTGAGGGCTGAAAACACTTTCATATGCCAAACACATTAACCAGAGGATGAAACACTAATGTAAACCTCATCCTCATCATTTTACAGGCGACTGAGGCATGTAGTTAGAATACTAGGGACAATTGATGAAATGAGAATATTTAATCTAAAGAAGACAAGGTGATCTAGAGATCTAATTAGTTTTATGAAAAAAAAGCATGTTTTTCCTCACTGTGGTTTCTGAAAGCACAAAGAAAAACAATGAGTAAAATGTTTACCTAATCATATATTTTCACTGTAAGTAGCAGTATTCATTATTGCAAATGGCACAGAATAGAAGAGACTATCCCACTGGCAAATCCCAACAGTGAAAATCTGCAAGTCTGAGCATAACAGACTATTTAAAAAGACTAGATTTTAGAAGATTCTGTGAAGAATTTGAGCTCAATGACCTCTATCTTTGTTTATTATTTTACAGTACCTCCATGAATATACTTCTCAAAGTAAGTTCTGTGTATTTTAATTGAAAGAATAAATTGTACTGCTAATATCGGCATTCCTCTTGGAAGATAATTTGGTGATTTACATACTTAAGGAGTTATTTGTCTTACAGATATTTCAAGAGAGCCCTATAGAGCCATCCTACTTTCAGTTCCACATGGAAAACTACTACTGGGACATAAAGGTCAATCTTTCCAAATAAAAGATCAAGAACAGTGTGCATACAGCCATGAGTTCGTTAGGGTGAGCACCAAGTCTCAACCTTAGCAGCCTGCATAACTCTTAGCAGATGGGATTCAACTTAAGAAAGTGGTAGGCAATAAATTCCAATCACAGTGAACTATGCTGAAGTCAAGAATTACCTGTAGCTAATATATAATGCAGTGCAATTTTGTACTGAAATACATTCTTTTCTTCTAGGAAGGTCATAAATATATCAAGAACATTTGTACTAAGTGGATTAGTCAATTTAGGGGCCACTTCATGATGTTTATGGATGTGTTAGAGAAAAATTTTGGTTTAGCTTTTATAACTAAAAAGAAAAGTCAATCATGGTAATTTGCTTTTATTTTGAATTCTGTTTAAGTGCTTTATTCATGAAACAAAGAAAAAAAAGCTTTATATAGATTGTGTTTTGATGTTGCTGTACTATAACTACTATTCATGTTGAAATGCAAATAATTCTAATTACAAAGTGAGATATACTTGCATTTTGTGCAAGTATCAATGTGATATGTGTGCGTGTGTGCGTGTGTACATATATATGGGATGACACAGGCAATGTTCAGTGAAATGATGAAAATGATATTGAGATTATGGCCTGAAGAAAGAAAAAATGTTCTAGGATGTTTATGATCTGGTAAATTAAAAACTGAAAATATTATGAATTCTTTGACTGTCCCTTAGGGTACAACACACAAAATGAAGATTTACAAGAGATTTCTTGGTGCTAACTATATAGAATATAACATGCATATGCAACATAAGAGGAATTCAATTTTTCTGTAAACAAAACTGAAGAGCCTAATGATTTGGAGGCTTTATTTGGAGGGAATTGTTTTTCATCAAACCAGTAAGATTTGATTTAAGTTTTCACAGAATATAAACGAGGTGTGTGAAATCTTTATGGGAGTAAATGGTTATTTTTATAATTTTTCCTCTGCATACTATGACTCTATAGAAGAAAGGATCTTCAATACTTAACACACAAAATGGACAAAATTCAAAGTGGTCTAGTGATATTTTTCTCTGTTCCAGGGGGCTTGGACCCAGAGCCTCATGCATAGTAGGCAAGCAGTCTACCATTGAATTACAATTCCAGACCTGGAATCTTGTTTATTTTATTTTATTTATTTTCATGCAGGAGAGACAGAAAGAAGATGAGAGAGAGACAGAGAGAGAGAAAGGTGAGGGGGGGGGGAGAGAGAGAACCAGCATGCTTATAGCCACTGCAAACGAACTCCAGATGCATGAACCACTTTGTGCATCTGGGTTTACATAGGTACTGGGGAATCAAACCCAGGTTATTAGGCTTTGCAGGCAAGTGCCATAAATGCTGAGCAATCTCTTCAGTCCTAGAATCATTTTTAAATAATTAGAAGAAATGGCTAGTAGCATTGTATATACCTTCAAAATTTAAACTCTCATAATAAATATGTTTACAAAAGTTACCTAAAGAAAAAAGTAAAAATTTGAATGCAATATTTAGATTAATTTGTATATATTTACATAAATTATTAATAACATTAATTTTTCAATTTATTTGTTTACAAAGAGACAGAGTGAGAGGCAAAGAGAGTAAGATAGAGAGTGGTCACACCATGTCCCTTACCACTGCAAATGAACACCAGACACATGTACCACCTTGTGCATCTAGCTTTACATGGGTATTGGGGAATTAAACCTAGGATGTGAGGTTATGCAAGCAAGTGCCATGTTTAACTCCTGAACCATCTCTCCAGCCCTTACATTACATGGGCTCGATTCCCCAGGATCCACTTTAGCCAGATGCACAAGGGGGTGCACGCATCTGGAGTTCGTTAGCAGTGGCTGGAAGCCCTGGCGCGCCCATTCTCTCTCTCTCTCTCTCCCTCTTTCTCTCTCTGCCTGTTGCTCTCAAATAAATAAATAAAAATAAACCAAAAAATTAAAAAATAAAACAAGAAAAATAATCAAAAGTATAAGAAAGTTAGGAAAAAAATCTCAACTTCACTACTTGCCATGGAAATGCCAGCCAAAAAATCACATTGTAATATCATTTCTCCCCAACTAGAAAGTGTGTGATCAAAATATAAAATACTGGGTGGAGAGATGGCTTAGCAGTTAAGGCGTTTTCCTGCAAAGCCAAAGGACCCAGGTTCAATTCCCCAGGACCCACATAAGCCAGATGCACAAGGTGGTGCATGTGTCTGGAGTTTGTTTGCAGTGGCTGGAGGCCCTGGTGCGCCTATTCTCTCCCCATCTGTCTCTCTTCTCCCTATCTCTCTCTGCTTGCAAATAAATAAATTAAAAAATTAAAAAATATAGAAAATACAGCTGGGTGTGGTGGCACACACCTTTAATCCCAGCACTTGGGAGGCAGAGGTAGGAGGACCACCATGAGTTCAAGGCCACCTTGAGACTATGTAGTGAATTCCAGATTAGCCTGAGCTAGAGTGAGACCCTGCCTCAAAAAACAAAAACAAAAACAAAAACAATAAATAAATAAATAAAAATAAGTAAATAAAATAAAAGTATATATAAAGTGCTGCTAAGGATGTGGAAAGGGAAGGAGCTTTCTGTACTCTGTGAATGGGAATAGATTTAACATAGGCTCTATAACAAATACTTGAAGGGTCCTCAGTACACCACATTTGTGGCTGGGTAGATAAAGCACTTTGCCATACAAGTGTGAAGTCCAGAGATTTGCTGCTCAGCACTCAGAACTCCCACAGAATCTCAGATGAGCATGGAAGCCTGAGTTTGGGAGAGAGAGAGAGAGAGAGAGAGAGAGAGACAAGGAACCCTTAGAGGAAATTGGGTAGCTACACTAGCTGAATCTATGGATTCAAGTGAGAGAAACTGCCTCAGTAAATAAGATCAAGTGCAACCAAAGAGACACTTGACTTTAATCTCTGTCTCCACCCGCATGTACACATGTACCAACACATGTGTGTACACATGAAAGTATACCACACACATACACACATGTAGATAAAAAGAAATGATCTGCCATATGAAATATTTATCACACTTCTATGTATACCTTGTAAGGACACGATATCAATGTGCCAACAAAACCTCATGTCTATGACTACATTACCTAGTCTGTGGAATAAGCCTGATTGCCACCAACAGTTGGTTGGAAAAAGATAACATGATAAATATACATGGCAGACTTAGACTTAGGCATTTAAGAGAATGATATCCTATCGTTCACAGCAAAATGGATGAAACTAAAAGATGTCATGGTTCTATTCCTTGTCTCTTTTAATGCTATCAGTGTTATGAGTGAGATAATGATTTATTTTTAAATTCTTAGTTTACCAGTGAAAGAAGAAACCTACCTGGTTTTGGCTCAAATGCTCTTGATGTTCTTCTTTGTGTGCTTCCTGTTCTCCTACCAGTCTATTTTTGTGATTTATATTGCTACAACTTGTATAAATATCTTAAAATATTGCATGGAAATCTAGGTTTAATTGAATAAAAGTAATGTTATAATAAATGAGAAAAATGTTTTATTGAGGTGACAGGGATTCATCTGACATAACTAATATCCAGAATCCATTATAAAATTAAAATTTTAAAAATAGGGGCTGGAGAGATGGCTTACTGGTTAAGATGCTTGCCTCCAAAGCTAAAGAACCCACATTCAATACCCCAGTACCCACATAAGCCAGATGCACAAGGTGGCGCATGCATCTGGAGGTCACTTTCAGGGGCTGGAGGCCCAGGGACCATGCCCCCTTTCTCTCTCTCTTTGCCTTTTCCTCTCTCTTTCGAATAAATAAATTAGAATAAAATATTTATTAAAAAATTAAAAACAGAAGAGCAAGTAACCCAATCAATAAATGGGCAGATGAATTGGATTGTTATTTTCTATTGCTGTCTTCAAAGAAGACACACAGATGGATATGATTTAACAAAAAGTTCAACACTTAGCCATCAGTGGAAATACAAATAAAAACTAAATTTACATTCCATATCACTTTAGTCAAAATGTATTACTAAATTAAATTAATAAATATTACTATACAAAATTATAAAAACCAAAAACTCAAAATTCCCAAGAAATAACAAATGTTGGGAGGAAGCAGGGAATTAAGGCTTTTTTTTTAAAACATTATTTCTATTAATGTAAATTAGCCCATCCACTGTGGAAAATACTCTGAAGGTTCCTCAGAATAGCCATATGATCCAACTTTACTACTCCTAGGAATCTGCCAGAAGGAAATATATTCAGCATACACAGGTTCATGCCTACTCCTATTGACTGCAGAAGTATTTACAGTAGCCTAACAATGGAATTGTTCTGAGTACCTGTCAATAGATAACTGGAAACATGCAATGTATATATACAATGGAGCATTTGCCCTCCAAAAAATGTGAATGAAATGATGTAATTTGTACTAACTCTATAGAATTATCATGCTAAGCAAAACAATGAAGACGAATAAAGGCAAGTAGTGTATGCTTTCTCTCTTATAAAGAAGTTAAAATCAAATATAAAAAAAATTCTTAAAAGTAGTAGGGAGTATTAGGAAAGAGTAAAGAGTCCCTGAGGTGGAAGGAAGAGGAGTGGAGTCAGAAGAATTGGAAGGGTAGTAGAGCATCTTTGAGAAAGAAATTAAGCATAATTAAAACAGAACTTATGGTGCTGGGAAATGGCTCAGAGGTTAAATGTGCTTGCTTGCAAAGCCTACCAGTTGGGGATCCATTTCCTAGTACCCACATTAATCCAGATTTGCAATGTGGTGCATACATATGAAGTTTTTTTTTTTTTTTTTTGCAGTGGCAAGAGGCCCTGGTGAAGCTATTCTCTGTCTCTCTCATTAATAAAAAAAATTTAAAAAACCAGAACATATGCATATATGTAAATGTCATGGCGAAACTCATTAATATAAAATCAGTATGCATTAATAATCATATAAAACTTTGATTAAAATAAAATTACAGGTAGATTTAAACTAGCAGTCATGCGCTGTGCATGGCTATATACCAGTGGGTGCTGGATCACGACTTTTCAGAATGAAAGTGTTTCAACCTGATGGATGAAAGCCTACAAGGGCTGAGGCAGCAGAAAGCAATCATGGAAAGGAAGATTCAAAGGTTATAAAGGAGTGCACTGCACTAAAATAAAGACAGATGGAGGTTTATTAGCGACTACGAATGTGAGACATAGTAGTGGGAAAGTCATCGACTCTGGATCCTGCTGTGGATTCAGAAGCTCCCTCTATGAAGTGCAAAGCCCCATGCAGAAGTCCAGCCTCTGAGTTTGGACCCTGGGGAAGGCAAGCTTTTACACACTCCTTGAGTTTCCCTAGGGCCGTATGCATTGATTTCTTGTTATAATCTATCCCTCTTTACCTCCCTTCAATGTCCTCAATTGGGATGTTTGTGAGTGAGATCAAAGTCACCTTAGGGGCAAACCAAAATCACCAATACTTTTCAAGTTTTCCAGAAGTGAGACATTCAACCACTTTGGCGATTTCTCTCTTCTTTCTGTGTGCTTCTGTCTGACAATGACAGGACTGTGATTCTTGCCAGGACACACGGACATGCTTCCCTCTTTTACAGCCCTGTGAGCATGGTCCAGGGCCGCCTCCTTCCACTTTCTTGTGTAGGCACACACTGGCGTCTGTCCTCAGGCCAGGTGTTGCCTTGCTTTGACAATTTTGGAGGTGAATGGTAAACCATGCGACTGTTTACTGTGCTAATATTACCAACACTTCTTGCCCATAAATCAGATAAGATTCTTGGGGTAATAAATGTGAAAGAAATTCTCCCAGAATCAGATGTCCCCTACCTTTCTCATTCTTATTCTAGGGAATTCTAATTTCTTTTATTACTGTGCCCAGAAAATAAACTCAGATAACATGAGCAAAACTTAATATCATATAAAGAGCATACATAGCTAGTAAAATTAAAACGAAGCACAGGGAAAAGAAAAATAAGCAGTCACTAACATCTCTATCCAGAACTCTTCCTGTACTGTTGAGGAATAGCATCTGTTTGACAGGGTCCAAGAGCACCCAGTAATCCACATTGTCCTTTAGAGAGAGCTCTATGGTGGGGTCTGGGCCTCCTGCAGTCCCTTTAATCAGCATGTTGTCCACCAGGATTGTACCTGCAAGCCAAAGACAGTTGTGTGAGTACACATTTTACTCATATGTATTCTTTAGGAAGGAATATACTTTTAAACCCCAAGGGGCTTATAAATTTATATTAATTAATTTTGTTAGGTAGCATTACCTACTTATTTTTTCTCATAGTCACATCTATCATTTTTATGATATTTGCAAGTGCTATTTTTGTGAGTGGGAGGTGGGAGGCAAAGTTTGAAACATTTGGAGTTTAGCTATGATTTTCTTGTTCCCTTTGAATCTTTTACCTTTCCAAACCATCACTTCTCATAGGACTTATCACTGAATTTCATCTTGGATAGAAGGAAATGCCTATAGTAACAGAGCCTGATACTCCAGTTCACTCAGTAAGACTTGGGTGATGAAAAGAGCTATCTGGAAATGAGAGAGAAGAAATGAAGAGAAAAGATAAAGAAGTCACAGGATCTCCCACAGTGAAAAGTGTATATATATATATATATATATATATATATATATATTACCTTAGAGTAAATCCATAAGATATAAATCTTAATGCAAAAGAGGAAGCAAATCAAAGTCATTCTTCTTTAAGACATGTCTGGGGTACTCAAATATAACAAAAAGCTCTAATATAATATTTTGACTTGATGTCTACTTTTCTCAATCATTCTTAAATAAATGTTAAAAAGAGAATAGGTCTCTAATCTTTCCTATTTCTAAATCTTCCATGCATTTTATAAGTTGAAAGCAAATAGCACTGATAGGACTCAAATCTCATTTCCCCTCACAGAGCAATGATCAGTTGGCCAAACAATAATGCACTATATCTGAGAGCAGTCACTTTCAGCTGATACAGTTTATTAAACTGATGACATATTGAAGAAACGTGGCTATGAATAAAAATGTAGTCTCCCAAGACACTACAAAAACTGGGAAATATTTAAATAATTCATTGATTTATGATATCACTCAAGAATATAGATAATTCATGAATATGAGCTAAAAAGCTGACCTGAAAAATATATTGTAATATATTATATATATATACATATATAAATACAATCTATATATTGTATCAGCCACTTTTTTTAAAGCATGAAATTGGCTGAAAACTTATGCCAGTGCATAGATACAAATAGGGAGCTGTGTATTTTCTCTGCATTTAATAGTAATTATTATATATACCATATGTCTTTGACATATTAGTATCAATATGCTTAATCTACCTAGGAAATCCCAGAACAAAGCATTTTTGTAACACTAGACCTAACTTATGTTTAAAAACACAATATTATACTTCCGGGTAAGATGGTGCCATAGAAAGCACACCAAACCAGCCTAGGGAGGGATTTAAGCAAAACCCCAGCAAAATGCACTTTTCTTCTGAAAAGCGAAGGAGCATAGGTTATTCTTAGACAAAGCAGAGAAGCTGGAAAGATGAATATCCACCAGAAAGGAGGAAAATGTCCCAGAGTCCCAGTGAGACACTTGCAGCCCGCTGATCCATGTGATCCTTGCACCTCCCCCGCAAAGCCCTGCCAGGCATGCCAAGCAGCAGCAGCAGCAGCAGAGACCAAACAAGGGGATTTTTCAACTTCATCAGCCTTCTGGCATGGTTAAGAAATCTGAAGGAAAGAAAGCTGAGATCAACTAAGGAGGTACTGAAAGGGATACAGGTGGAATTGCATTCCAGAAGTCTGAACTCTCCCATTCCCCACCATCAGAGCCACGAATCTCTCACATTCAGGCCCGGGGGCAGTGCAACCAGCAGAACTGATCAGAGGTCCAGCTCCACAGCACAACACAGAAGGATTGAGGTGGGCATTCAGCATTGCTGAGATTGGAGCCACCCCAAAAGGTAACAAGGCCAACTGACAAAAACAAAACAAAATAAAACAAACAGCAGCAACAACAACAAAAACAAGTACATAGGCCTGCATTGGAAGAGCTAACCTCTCTTTCCTTGACAGGGCAGGTTATGGGTTATATGTTTTTGGTTGGCTTTACCATTTTCAAATAACCTGTATGTGGGGGTTGAATATTATTGCCTTTGTTGCATTCATATTTTAGGGCCATTGTATTTTGCTTCTGTCATTATTGGATGCAGGGTCTGATCCAGATCCAGGTTGATCTGGAACCCAATTCAGAACAGCAATTTCTACCTCCCATCTGACAAGATTAAGGGTATAGAACAACACACATCCTTAGGGATTTCGGCTTTATAAGACTATCTGTTTGTTTTAATCCCCACAGTTGCATACTTTTTGCTTGTTTTTATTGATTACATATATATTGCCAGTTGAAGTTTAGAATTTGCCAGTAAATTGTTCCACCCAGTCCACTGGAATACTTGCTTAGCAAGCAAAGTCAACACCTAGGATTACTTCTGTGGCTGGATGGGAGTATAAGACCTACACCTGGGACCTTAAATTCATATTCTGAAAGTATATAAAGGTAGATTGCTACATCTAAGGCCACTGAAGATAAGTAAAAAACCCAAGCATTAAATCAATTCAGGATACAAAAGTTGCTACATTATAATACAAGAAACTTAAAGAGTCAAGACAATACTGTCCCACCAAAAATTATAAATCCATCAGAAATGATCACCAATGAGACTGTTTTAGATGAAATGCCTGACAAAGATTTAAAAAAATATGATTGTAGCTATACTGGAAGAAATCAAAGAAAAAAATGAATCAAAGAAGAAAACAAACATCTGAAAGAGAACACAGGAAACCAGCTTACTGAAATAAGGAGGTCATTACAAGACATGAGTAAGGAAATAGGAATAATGAAGGAAAACCAAGCTAAAAATCTTAGCTCTGAATAATACAGTCAGTGAAATAAAAAATTCTGTTGAAAGCCTCATCAGTAGATTAGATGAATGAGAGAACAGAATATCTAAAGTAGAAGACTAGGTGTCAGACCTAATACAGTCCAACAAAGAAAGACAAGCTAATAGAAAGGTATGAATAGGAATTTCAAGATATCAAGGACACTATGAAAAGATCAAACATAAGAATTTAGGGTATAATAGAAGAAGAACTTCAATCCAGAAGCATAGTAGGAATTCTCAACAAAATCATAGAAGAAAAATTTCCCCAAATTGGGAAATGCCAATGCAGATAAATGAAGCTTTTAGAACATCAAACAGACAAAACCTAGGAAAAAACCTCTCCTCGCCATGTTATAATTAAACTACTAAACATGCAAACCAAAGAAAGTATATTTAAAGCAGTTAGAGATAAAACAAACAAATCACCTTCAAAGGCAAGCCCAGTAGAATAACTGCAGATTGCTCAACACAAACCTTAAAACCAGAAGGACTTGGAATGATGTATTCCAAGTTCTGAAAGAAAACAACTGTCAACCAAGATTACTTTATCCTGCAAAGCTATCTATCCAAATTGATGGAGAAATAAGAACATTCTACAACAAAAACAGGCTAAAGGAATTTATGACAACTAAACCAGCTCTACAGAAAATACTAGAAGGAATTATTAATGCTGAAAAGAAAGCAAAACACCTCAAGAAGAAATAGGAAAAAATAAGCCACATTCAAATAACAGTTAAAACATTCCAGTAAAGGGACAACAGTAATCACTACAAAATAAGAATGATGAGAATAAATGCATACCTTTCAATAATAACTCTTAATATCAATGGCCTCAATGAACCAACAAAAAGACAGGCCTGCAGACTGGATTAAAAAGGAGGATCCTGCCATTTGTTGCTTCCAGGAAACTCATCTCAATATAGACACTGTCTTAGGGTGAAAGGACAGAAAATTGTGTTTCAAGCAAATGGGCCTAGGAAACAAGCAGGGGTTGCTATCCTAATATCTGAGAGGATAGACTTCATACCAACGTTTGTGAGGAAAGATAAAGAAAGTCATTTTATATTGATTAAAGGAACACTCCAATTCACTGGTGAATTTTACCAGACCTTCATGGAGGAACTAACACCACTGCTTCTCAAACTTTTCCATAAAATAGAAAAGGAAGGAATTCTACCAAACTCCTTCTATAAAGTCAGCATCACCCTCATTCCAAAACCAGACAAAGACAGAACAAAAAAAAGAAAATTACAGACCAATCTCCTTCATGAACATAGATGTAACAATTCTGAACAAAATATTGGCAAATAGAGTACAAGATTATATCAAAAAGATTATTCACCCCAACCAAGGTGGCTTTATCCCAAGGATGTAAAGATAGTTCAACATTCGCAAATCAATAAATGTAATATATCATCTCAATAGATGCAGAAGAGACATTTGTCAAAATCCAACATCCTTTCATGGTAAAAGTGTTACAGAAACTGGTACTAGAAGGAACATATCTTAACATAATAAAAGCTATTTATGACAAACCTATAGCCAACATAATACTAAATGGAGAAAATCTTGAAGCTTTTCCACTAAATTCAGGAACAAAACAACAGTGTCCTCTGTCCCCATATTATTAATATAGTACTGGAAGTCTTAGCTATAGCATTAAGGCAACAGACACTCATAAAAGGGATACAAATTGGAAAGGAAGAGATCAAATTATCACTATTTGCAGATGATATGGTTCTATACACAAAAGACCCTAAAGACTCTACCAGCAAACTGTTAGAGCTGATAAACACTTTTACCAATGTAGCAGGATACCAAATAAATATACAGAAGTCATTAGCTTTCCTATATACTAACAATAAACATGTTGATGATGAAATCATCCTTCCATTCACAATTGCCTCAAAAAAAAGTAACTTGGAATAAACTTAACCAATGAAGGGTAGGATCTCTACAATGAGAACTTTAAAACACTCAAGTGAGATATTGCAGAAGACACAGGAAATGAAAAGGCATCCCATGTTCTTGGATTGGAAGAATCAATATTGTGAAAATTTCAATCTTACCAAAAGCAATCTACACATTTAAAGCAATCCCTATTAAAATTTCAATGGCATTCTTCACAGACATAAAACAAAACTAACCAAACAAAACAAAACCAATACTAAAATTCATTTGGAAGCACAAAAAAACTCAAACAGCCAAAACAATTTTGAGCAACAAAAATAAGGCTGGTGGTATAACCATACCAGATTTTAAGTTATATTACAAAGCCATAGTAAGAAAAACAGCATGGTATTGGCCCAAAGACAGACATGTAGATCAATGGAACAGAACAGAGGACCCAGATGTTAATGCAGGCAGCTAGAGCCATCTAGTATTTGACAAAAATGCCAAAAATATTCACTGGAGAAAAGACAGCCTCTTGAACAAGTGGTGCTGGGAAAACTGGGTATCTATATGTAGAAGGATGAAAATAGAACCTTGTCTTTCTGCATGCACAAGAATCAAATCCAAGTGGATCAGGGACCTTAGTATTAGATATGAAACTCTGAAATTGCTACAGGAAAAGGTAGGGGGAAACCCTTCAACATATTGGTATAGGTAATGACTTTCTGAATATAAGCCCAATTGCTCAGAAAATAAAAGCACTAATCAACCACTGGGATCTCATTAAGTTACAAAGCTTTTGTACAGCAAAGGACACTGTGAATAGAGCAAAGAGACAACCTACAGAATGGGAGAAAATCTTTGCCAGCTGCATATTTGATAGAGGCTTAATATCCAGAAAATACAAAAACTCAAAAAAACAGAACAATAAGAAATCAAACAACCCAATTTAAAAAAATGGGTCATGAAACTAAATAGAGAGTTCTCATTGGAAGTAATACAGATGGAATATAAACATGTAAAAAAAGTGTTCTACATCCTTAACCATCAGGGAAATGAAAATTAAAACTACCTTGAAAGTCCATGTCTCTCCTGTCAGAATGGCTACCATCAAGAAAACACATGACAATAAATGTTGGCAAGGATGCAGTAAAAGGGGAATCCTTCTCCACTGTTGCTGGGAGTGTAATCTGGTACGGCTACCGTGGAAATCAGTGTGATGGTTCTTGACACAGCTAAAAATAGATTTACCATATAAGCGAGCTATAGCACTCCTAGGCATATATCCTAAAGACTCTTCTCACTACCTTAGAGATACTTGCACCACCATGTTAATTGCTGCTATATTCACAATAGCTAGGAAATGGAACCAGAGTAGATGTCCATCCACAGATGAATGGATAGTAAAGATGTGGTACATTTACACAATGGAGTTTATTCAGCAGTAAAGAAAAATGAAATTATGAAATTTGGAGGGGAATGGATGGATCTGAAAAGGATTATACTAAATGAGGTAACCCAGGCCCAGAAAGCCAAATGCCACATGTTCTCTCTCATATGTGTATCCTAGCTACAAATGTATAGACTTATGTGTGAGCTGGAACCAAAAATCAGTAGCAGAGGACCATAAACTAGAAAAAGGCTATAAGGGAGGGAGGGAAGGGAAGGATTAAGGGGATGGTATTGTATATATGTAAGTAGAAGAACAGATTACAAGGAGGGGAAAGGCCCAAGTGAGGTCAGAGGAAGAGATTATATAAAAGTAAGGTGGTGGGGGGAGGGTCAATCAAAATTCAAGATATTTTGAATAAGACGTATAAAAATCTGCTTTCTTGAGTAATGGCACATCTAGAAGCCATAGATTATTACTAGAAAATTTTCAATGCCAGGGATGGGATACCTTCCAGTGTGTTGTTGGCCAGGGAGGTTCCTGTTGCCTCCAAAACATTATAGGCTATTGCCAAAGCCCTTGGTTTTCCTTGAGAAACACATGGTAAGACCCTATTGCTGAAGACTTCATATGCCTGAATGGCATGGTCACTGAGAAATCAAGCTGGCGCTGTTCAGAAAACCTTCTCCATGTAGCCCAGTCAACTAAAAGCTGGAAAAAAACTGCACTGTATGCAGCCATAAGGGAGGCAGAAGTCATCATCAGTGAAAACAGTGGACACTGGAAGCCTCAAGTTTGGCCAGACAGGCCAAATGACCGAATGGATGCAACAGTGGCATATCTGCTCTGGGGGACTCCAACTGCTCTCTAATTGGACTGAAGGCCCACTCTATGGGAGGGAATATGTGCCTGGTACTGAAAACCTAATCAAAAGCCTATAGCAGGGGAGGTCATGAGCCTTAGGGTTATAAAGCCTGCTTTTGTCTGGATAAATGCATATATTACTCCACCAAATTGCCCTGAAAGTACTACACTTATGTTCATATTCATATATTAATGCCACTCTCACTTCTGGTTAGAGAAGCTTCTCTTTTCAGATGGTGATGACCACTGGGAAGACCCAAAAGGCAATACTATGGTTTGTTGTCTATAAGTATAGAAGTTGTCAATAATAATAATAATAATAATAATAATAATAATAATAATAAAATATATATAGTAAGAATCCCACAATATTAGTTTAAGCATCATGCTGTCCACTAATATTATTATTTATTTGAGAAAGAGAAAGAGTCAGACAGTGAGAAAGAGAATGAGTATGGGTATGCCAGGGCCTTCTGTAATTGCATATGAACTCCAGATACATGTGCCACTTTGTGCATCTGACTTTATGTGATCTCTGGTAAATCAAATCTGTGCCATTAGGCTTTGCAAGCAGGCACCTTTAACCTCTGAGTCATCTCTTCAGCCCTTTACTTTTTATTATTTATTTAAGAGAGAGTCCTACTAATATTGTTTAAATAAAATACCAAGATGATTACCTGTGTATAAACATATTTAAATGCCAAGGAAAATAACACTCTACAGTTGAGTCAGAACATATTCAATTCAGATTCACTTTCTTAATTCACTTAACAAATTAAGATGGCCATAGCCATCAGTTCAATACTGGCAGAATGTATATAAATATGTCACTATGAGTAGCATAGTAAATACAAGACAAGCACTGGGCAACCAGGCTTAATATTTATTTGACTAATGATGGCCATACTGTATTAGTTTCAGGATAGAACCCAACAGACAATGAATTTGGACTGCATCATACTCACTATGGAGGGTGGTGGTGGTTTATGTTTAAAATCCAATTTGTTTATGTATTCTTCACTTCACACAGAAAGTCACTGACTCTTTGAAAACTATTGTTTTCAAAGTCCTTTGTAAATTTAGGACAAGTAAAATTGTGTGTAGCACCCACCAGAAAAAACTTCTCTATACCTTGTGCTTCTGTGAAAGTTCATGTTCAGTTGTTTAGTCTCACAATGGGGGTATGGGATATAGCTTAGTGGTGAAGCTCTTGCCTCACATATATGGGTCCATGAGTTATAAGTCCCACCAACAAAGAACTCTATTTTATTTTTTTAAAGTGGATTTAATTAATATGTGCAATAACTGAATACTTTAGTTTCTAAAATAAAAATGCTAGTAACAACATTAATGCTGGGAAAACTAGACAGATTATTTATATGGTCAAGACTCATGCTTTAAATATGTCTCTTCTTTGTTACTGTTTTCTTTTATTCTTTTGTTTTTGGAAAAAATGTTTTATTTAAGTCTCTATGCTTTGAATTAGGATATTTTTGGAAAATACTCATGTAACTTTTGAAGTAATTGTTTTTCTTGTGCCTCAGATACACAAATGACTAGAATATTTTCATAGTCTTTGTTAAGATTTGTATTAAGATACTTATTTGATAAATAGTTATTTTGTAAATAAGAAGGTTATACCAGAATGAACACAGGACATTCCACTTCAGAAAACTTTCAGAGTACTTGCTAAATTGCTTTCTGGACTGAATAAACTCCCATTTCTCTTGTTAAAAGTTTTATTTGTAAATCCTGTCACATTCTTAGTTTAAACTGGGTTGAGAGCATCAAATTATCCAGTAGATAAGAAACAGTACCTAAAGTAGAGGACTACGTCTACCTCAGCTTTCACCATTAGTTATGTTAATCAAAGTGTCAGTGTATGAAAAGAAATCCACAAATTGTTTATGTCTGATGGTGTCAGAATGAGTCAGAAGTGAAAAGAAAACTGCCATCTTTCAGCTACCAAATGAAATACTGGACTTACTTCCTCTAGAATAAATGAAGGCATATAGCAGAAATATAATCTACCTTGATGTTAGTACCTATGAGCCCATTTCATAAAAAGATTTACAGCTCTCAACATGTCATCAAGCCCTAAATGTAACTCACCACATTTTTTTTTTTTTGTGGTAATTGTCCTATGTGGAAGACTGTAACTCTTGGGCCTGTAGCGTATTTTCAAGGGTTCTATAAAGCAATGTGATTTACAGTATTTGGCCTGCTACTCTTGTGTTACACATATATTTTAGGTAGTATTCATAGAATATGGGCTCTGTCTGCTATGCATTCAGGATTTCTCCTTTCATTACCCTGTGAATGAAAACAAATGGACCTCTAAGAAGGACATCTTCCCCTAATGTGATCACTTCAAAGCTCAATGCTGTAGTTTTGTAGCACACCCTCTATTGACCATATTTCATAACACTATTATACTACTAGGCAGGGCCAGAAAAATTTTAAATGTTGAATTCTTTTACATTGCATTTATTTTTCTATCATACAATCTTGGTCTATATTTACTTAGAGCTCATCAGACCCTAAGGGTCTTTGATAAAGAACCATTTCATCCTCTGACTTGTAGAAGTACATTTCCTGGTCTTCAGAACAGTATGTTTTAGTTATGTATGCGATAGGCTTTATTACACACCTGGTTATCACAATTCAATTCTTGGGTGTCACAGAAAAATCTACCCCTTTCAGACTGTTGATGGAAATAACTGAAAAAACATGCTGCATATATCTTCCACTTCTGCTAAGCACACTGTTTTATTTTTGCAGTCAACAACTTTTATGAGAATATAAATTGTTAAGAGGCAGTCTTGTTTTGCTTTCCTAAGACATTTTGTAGCATTTTTCATTAATGTGAATCTGTTTTAATCTATTTAGTTCTACATGGATTAAGTAAATATTGTGTTAAAAAAGACAACATATTCAGCACACACAGATGTTTCTAAATTCCAGGTCTTTCCTTTTGAGTTTCACAAGGTAGCATGTATGAAGTATAAATATTGAGTAAAAATGATTTACTAGATTGAAGTGAAAGAATAGATAACCTATAGATGATGCACTTCAAAATACATACTATATTGCTTTATAGAGCCCTTGAAAATATGCTATAGGCCCAACCATTACTTTCTTCCACATAGGACAATTTCCACATGTGTCCTTCCACATGCCCCATGAATTCTGGATCAGGGCAGCTAGTGATCTGAAAGGATGCTGGCAAGGAGCTGAAGAGCAGACTATCTGGGGCATTTTGGCAGATTGAGGTACCTTTTTAAATATGTGCTTGCTTTTTACCCTTCCTTTCACTAATGCCTTTTCCATTAACTCCTTCCATGTGATTATTAAAGTATAAAGACACACAATTTAAAAAAGATTTAGGACACATTGTGAAATACCAATTAAAAGAATAAATGGGGCTGGAGAGATGGCTTAGCGGTTAAGGGCTTGCCTGTGAAGCCTAAGGACCCCAGCTCGAGGCTCGATTACCCAGGACCCACGTTAGCCAGATGTACAAGGGGGCACACGGGTCTGGAGTTCTTTTGCAGTGGCTGGAGGCCCTGGCGCGCCCATTCTCTCTCTCTCTATCTCTCTATCTGCTTCTTCCTCTCTCTGTCTGTCACTCTCAAATAAATAAATAAAAATAACAAAAAAATTAAAAAAAGAATAAATGGCTTAGTAAATATCAGACAGAAGGAATAATACTAGAGATAAAATGAGATATTCTAAAACAAAAAAGTCTCAATAGATTAATTTTGAAAAGACCTATCTTACAAAAGGGTAGATATTCAAGGTCACACCCCCCCAAAACCTGTAATTTCCAAACAAAATAATTAAAAATTGCAGCAATAACAACAACAAAATTATCCAACTTAGCTTGATATCATGTTCTAAATGTTCAGAGAACAGATTCTGGAACTGACAAGATTAAAGTGTATGCTAAATGCCCACTTCTAATAATGTTTCCACATTAGACCTCTCCTCTGGTTTCCTTCTTCTATGTAATCACTAACACATGTGAACAGGGATTTCTACACTAATAATGTATGTATAGTCCCAACAATGAGTCATGCTATTGTACCTGGTATGCTAATCAAGACTAAAATAATCATAATAAAACATAAGCACATTAATATTCTAGTGATGATTTCATCAAGCATTAGAGTTACCAATTATTGCATTATATACTGTGATTTGTGCTTTTCCTTTGAAGTAGTAGGCATTTGGACCATTGGCTTCTAAACACATATATTTAATTTGTTTTAAACATCTGATGAGTACATATTTAAAAATATCACATGTTCCTCATTAATACATGCAAGTTTTATGTTGTTATAGATCACTTAACAATAAATTTAGAACCTGGAAAATTTAATTTGTGTGTGATGTGCATACATGTGTGTATGAGTGTATGTGTGTGAGTACACATATGTGCAGGTGTGGATGCATGTGTGGGTGTGTGTATGTGAATGCCAGAGAATGACTTAGTATTTCTTCCACTATTACTCTTCATTTTATGTTTTGAGGCATAGTCTCTTGCTGACCCTGGAACTCACTATTTCCTCTAGACTAGATAGCCAGCTGGCACCAAGGAGCCACTGCCATTGCTTCCCATTCACTAGAATCACAGGTAGACCACCATGCCCATCTAGTACTGGGGATCTGAGCCCAGACCCTAACATTGGTGCACCAAGTGCTTTGTCCACCAAGCCATCTCTGCAGCCCATAGAATTTGAAAAGGTTTCATACAGAAAAATAACTTTTTTTTCTTTTCAAAAATAATTTTGCTATGTTTTTTTTGAGACAAGGTGTCGCTATGTACCCCAAGCTGCCTTTAAATTCGTGATCCTCCTGCCTGAGCCTCATTAGTTTCTGGGGTTACAGGCATGCACCTCTGCGCTCTGCTCTGAAAGAGCTTTGCAGCTGGCTCTTCCACAGTCCAGATTCTGCAGACATGAGTGTGTTTTCAATTGCAGGTGCCATGCAGCCACCAAGGCAGATACAACAGCACTAAAAAAGAAAAAAAAAAAAAGGTGCTCCAGGAAATTCCATTTGATTTCCTTAGGATGTGCTTGCATAGCTAAGTTTTTCTTTATAATTGTAGAAAATGCTTTTCCAGATAGCATCAAAACATAAATTCACTGGAAAACAACTTATAAATCAATTCAGTTTCCTCATTATCCAACTTCTTACCCCTCCTTACCCATACTGCATACATAGTTATTTGCATAAGAAAAGAGCTGACTAAGTGAGGTTAGACTATGAAGAGACTATAGTCTCTCTTACCGAAAACGATTCAAGGGTAATAGCTGAGGTCACTGTGATGATTCTTATCCCACTTTGAAGAAGTGCCAGCATCTAAAGCAAATATTTATGTCTGTAAGGTCTTACAGACTAATTCTGCTGTCCAGGTCACAGATGGGGTCAAAGGGAGCTTATACAAACTCAGAGGATTTGAACAAAAAATATTAATTATAAGAAGATAGAATGCTCACTGGATACACATGCAAAGAAGATCCATATTTTCCACTTTCAGGCAATCCACCAGGGCCTACAGTTATCAGAGAGTGACTTCTTTCTGCTCCCTAGCCTCAGATGATTGTGAATTCTCTCATGAAACAAGTTAAATTTGATGACAAGAAAATATGATAACCAACAAGTTTATATTATACCTTATCTTTATGCTGAATTTTTTTCTAGATAAACAGTATTTTATCAAGTTAGTCACTAAATACACAATACTTACATATATCACAGGGATTAAGTATGTATAGGAGGCATGAATCCTAACTGGGTATTTAATGTTTTCCTACAAGTCATTTAATTCCTTAAATAGACAATTGTAACAGAAATAGATTGGACTATAAAGATACTGAGAAAATGGCTGAGGGTATATAGGATGTTTGTATTCCTAATTAACCCAATTCAGTGAAGCTAAAAATGGGCAAGGGAGTAATTGACTGGGCTCATTCCAAAAGCTAAAACAACTCCTGTTTTTTTCTTTTTCTTTTTCTTTTTTTTTCTTTGCACAGTGCCCCTCTTTCATGCTATAAACAATTAATTATTCAAATGTGTCTAAACATTATGGGTTCTATAAAATTTCTCCAACCATGTTTTATTAATTTAAGCCACCTACCAAAATGTTTAGTTATATCAGTTATGAATGTTTAGTTACATCTATTGCTTCCTTTGCATGTTACTCCCTACAGATAAAGCAAAACTTCCAATTGTACTAATCTGAGTAAAATAGATAAAAATAAAGTGAAGATTAGATAAAATGGAAGTTTTCAAAGAGATGACCATGGTCATCACATTACTAAGTGGTACTGAGGAAAGTCTACATTCTGGATTATCAGACTACAACAGACTCTTCTTATGTACACATCCTCTTGTGTGTTTGTGTATATGTACACATGTTTATATGTGAGTGTATCCATACATGTGCCACAGTGTGCATACCAACTTTGTAAAATGACAACTTCTTTGAGTGTTGGTCTTCACCTTCCACCTTGTTTGAGGAAAACTCACTGTTTCCGTGGTGTGCCACTTCATTCAACTGGCTAGCTGGCCCACAGATGAATCTCTGTCCCTGCCTCTCATCTTACCCCAGGTGCTCTGGAATTACAGATTCTCTTTCTATACCATCTTATTTTAACAATGTTTAGTAATCTGAACTCAGGTACTCACACTTGCACAGTTAGAATTCTCTGCTGATCCATCTCCCACCCTACACCTTTTTATTGAAACTTGCAGGACCATTACAGAAATAATATTTCTATTCTATGTCTGTTTATACTTATTTAAAAAGTGTAAGTTGTAGAGCTCACTTATAAATAAGCCCATATCTTATCTAGATTACATGGATGCTGTTTTGTGGCAGAAAATATAACACATCCATGTCCAGAAACATCATAGCAAAAATAAAATTTTTGATTGAATTATGATTTAAATATTAAGAATATATTGACCATGCATAATTCTTTCCAACAAAGACAAAGTGAAAAGTAGCTAAAATAAAACTTACAAATATTTAAAAACATTTTTCCTTAAATTTTATATACCTTAAGATGCTTTCCTAAAGTGTACATATTTCTTATGGAACAATATACTTTAACTATGCATTTTTACTTATTGATATCATAGATAATATACTAAACATTTCATAAAACTCAATGTATGAAACTTAAGAGATATTTTTGCCTTTTATCTTTAGATTTTTCTTTGGAAACTGTTATTAATGCTTAGATATTTATTAGTTAATAACATTTACATTAGGTTGTAATTTAAGTATTATGTCAATACATTTTCATGTAAAGTTATGTTCACAAACTTTGTGTTATTTACCCAATGAAATCACTGTTATAAAATTTTAGAATTGGGAAGAAGTTTATCAAGTCTTCACATATGTATGTTTGTGTTTGAGTGAGTGAAAGGAAAGAGAGAGAGGTAAAGAGAGAGAAGAGGGATTGCTAAAACCAGTCTCTGGAACATCTCAATAATTCCCTAGCCTAGAGTTCACTCACCTTTCCAAGATGACCTAACCAGGAAAGCAGATCCAAGTGTCAAACTTTGTTACACTCTTCAAAATTTAGTTTTTTTCTTCTGCATTGCATTCACCTCAGAAATATACAAACAGAATTTTTTAAAAAAAATTTTGTTTATTTTTATTTATTTATTTGAAAGCAAGAGAGAGAGAGAGAGAGAGAGAGAGAGAGAGAGAGAGAATGGGTGCGTCAGGGCCTCCAGCCACTGCAAACGAATTCCAGATGCGTGCGCCCCCTTGTGTATCTGGCTAACGTGGGTCCTGGGGAATTGAGCCTTGAACTGGAGTTCTTAGGCTTCACAGGCAAGTGCTTAACCGCTAAGCCATCTCTCCAGCCCCAAACAGAACTTATATATGAAAAGATCACTGATTTGCTTTGAGTCCTTGGGAAATTGACACAAAAATGTTGTTGCTATAGAAGTTCACAGCATGCAATTTCATGCCCTATAATTTTGTTGACGTGATTTTTTTAAAGAATTAAGATAGAAATGGCCCAAAAGAAATATATGAGAGATCTGTACAATGCAATTATGAATAAACTAACCCTAGGAACAAATATATGTGGGTATAGATATAGATCCAATCTCTCCTTCCTGAAAGAAGACAGTTGGAATTAAGGAAGGCCCATTAAGGTGGACGTCAGAACAGTAGTGAGGTGTGAGAAGTGGTCACCCTGAGTAGGGTCTGGGTTCAGAGGAGCTGACAAGGCTCTATGACTAACAAGAACTCAGTTGTCACTGTGATGTGATTCTAGCCACTTGACTTTATGTGAGTAAGTTATGTGTCACTTGTCTCTAATGAAAGGAAAGTGAGAAAGGTAATGAAAGTTGATATTTCCATGGAGGTGTTTATATGAATTTCTGGTGACCATCTTACTGAATGTCTCTTGTTTCCTAAACTACTTGGGCACATTCATAAGCCACACTGTGACATACATGCTGGGAGCTCTAGGTATCATTTAGGAACTACCTGGAGAGAGACTGAAAATGTTAGTGCTATAACCATGAGGAACATAATGGTTCTAACAAGCCAAGTGAGCTTGAACTGCCTGCTTCTTTAGTCAGATCTCAGATAAGACTGTGGTCCTCACAACTTATTATTTATGGTTTTATGAGTATAGAACATGCCTATGCTTAGCTTGGACTCCTGATCCAAAGAAACTCTCAAATTATAAATAATTATTATTTTAAGCCATCAAGTTTTGATAATACTGTTATGCAACCACAGAAAAATAATACAGACTTTAAAGACAAAGGAATTAGTTCAAAATTCTGGCCTTTTATGTACCAACTCTATAATCTTTGGCATGTTTCTCAGATCCTCACAGCCATCAATATGTTCAAAGATGATAAATAAATAATGTTAATAGATGTGTGTAGTGACCCAATGAATATTGTTTCTCATCCACTGCTATTTGTACTACATATAAATTTAAGCATACAGGGCTGAGTAGGTGGCTCAGCAGTTAAAGGCACTTGATTAGATTTAAGCATATGCAGGATATGATATTTTATTAAGTTATGTATATCATGTACTAATACTATTAAACATAATATGTCTTTCTTTATAAGTGAGATATAACAAGTGTGAAATACACATGAAAGTCAACAGGAAAAAAAAACATGGATATGAAAAGCAGTAAAAAAATATCTGTGGCAACTGTTTATTCATTTATTATTGGCAATGTGTCATATGGCAAAAAGATGTTTCTTACTAGTCAAAGTGAAATGTTAACAAGCTAACAAGAAAGAGAAGCTGTATCACTGATTTTCACATGTGTATAGGCATTAGTTTACTCTATGAACTAAAGTTAGTGATGTTATGTAAAGATTAGGTGAATAACAAGACCTCCAATTAACAAAGCATTTAAAAATGAGAGTGGGGGGCTGGAGAGATGGCTTAGTGGTTAAGCGCTTACCTATGAAGCCTAAGGACCCTGGTTCGAGGTTCGACTCCCCAGGACCCACGTTAGCCAGATGCACAAGGGGGCTCACGCATCTGGAGTTCGTTTGCAGTGGCTGGAGGCCCTGGTGTGCCCATTCTCTCTCTCTCTCTCTCTCTCTATCTGTCTCTCTCTCTGTGTTTGTCGCTCTCAAATAAATAAACAAAAAATTAAAAAAAAAGTTTAAAAATGAGAATGGTTCCTACCTTTAGAACAGTGCAAAACTTTATTGTTTTCAGACATCAAATAGATGCAGTTTGACTTTTTAGAAACAGACAGTTTTAGAATTTTCATTATTCCAGAATTGTAGTACAAGTGTGGATCAAGGACAATCCTGATCCCATTGCCAACTCTTCTTTAACATTGAAAGGGATGTAGAATTTACTCAGCAATTTGGTTCTCCAAAGGGAAAGAATAGGGAGAGAAAGAAAAGGAGGGAGGGAGAGAGGGAGGGAGAGTGGGGAAGGGAAGAGCAAGAAAGGGAAGGGAAGAAAGAAGAGGAATATTTTTGGCATATTGTAAACTCTGAATGGGAAATGACTGACTAAAAAGATAAATCAGATTTTATCAGATGAAGGTAACTGCAAAATCCTCAGCCTGTCTTCCACTGGTATAAACTATGAACTTCATTCCATTGGTGTCAACTATGAACTTTTGTCCATTGGTGTCAACTAGAATTTTATTCCATTGTTGGCAACTGTAAACTTTGTTCCATTGATGTCAACTATAAACTGACAGTTTAAAGAGTTTCTTTAACCCTCCAACCAATAAATCAAGTCTCTACCCAGATAAAGATCTCCAAATTAGACTGAAGCCTCCATTGAGATTATTGATTTTCACTGTACAGTGACAATGAACCTGTAGAAAGTCTTTAATGTGATATTTTAAAATAAGCCCTGGAGAGGATATGATGAAGACTGACCTTAATCTTCTCCTGTTTTTTTTTCTCTCTCTCTCTCTCTGTTTCTTTTATATTACTTATCTTTTTCTTCCTTCTCTTCTTGGCCACTGACCTGTAATTCCCATTACCAGCATGTGGCTAACATCCACAATGAGCTGTTGATAAGAGAGACCTACAAGGTTTCCCAAAAGAAGATATATTTCTGTCAGAGCACTTGATTACCCACCAAAGGTTAGTAGTAAGACCCTACTGCTAAAGACACCATATGTTGTTGGCATGTAACCTTGAGTGACCTGGCTGGAACCTGGAAGAGAGTCAGTCCCCAGTTAGCCCATCTAGTTCCAGAAGGTGCTACATGAGTGACTGGGGGAAAATGACCAACATCTGTCCAAGCAACTTGTGGTCTAAGATACTCAGCAGCAAACACCCTGACGTGATGCTCACACAAGTGCAATAGTGGTGCATAGGCATGGTGGGAAACCAACTGTTCTTGATTTGGCTAATTGATCTGCTCAGTGGAATGGAACCCATAGCTGGAGCTGGGAATCAAGTCAGAACCATATCCAAAAATGAGCCAACTCTCCATTATCAAGATCCCACCAGTTGTGGGATATAAGATGGCCTACACCTATTAAATTCTCTCTAAAAGTACAAAGGTTATCCCATTTATCTGGTGCTAACTTCACTCTCTGTTGGAGAATTTACTTCTCTTTTTCAGATGGATGCAGATTCTAAGGAGAGAACCAGCCCATCATAGCTCACAACAGCCCCACCTAAAACTAAGAGTAATTGAGGAAATGAGCAAGAGTGCTGCTTTCTTGGTGAACTTGGTACCAGCACAAGGGTTAAGGAGAGAGACACAGAGAACACTCAACTCCTACCAAAGCAGATATCCAGAGACACAGAGGTTCACAAGACTTCATAACTGAAGCAGACCAAAAATGAACCCAACATGGCTCAGGGAAATTTGTGGGAGAGGGGGAAGAAAGAATGTTAGAGCCACACATTGGGTCATTATGCACAGAGAAGTTGACTCTTACCCATAACTGATGGCTAACCCCCCACAATGTATGACCCACATTCCTCAATGAGGAGGGTCCCTGTGGAGGGGGAGGACAGGGAGGAGGCTAACGATGGTACCAACATGACTGTATACACTGTGTACCTAACTAATAAAAAAATAAGAGTTGTAAGTTACTTTTAGATGCTACTTCAAAGTTTTAAAGAATTAAATTCAGGAAATTGGCAAATGAGACTGAGTAGATGGAAGAGGTCATTCAGTATGTAGGGAAAATTCTGTTAAGAGTTTGTCTACACACTCCATTAAATGATTAGAAAGTTCATATTAAATGTATAAGTGTAATTTGAAATGTTTGCAGTTATTTACATTATGGATGTAATTAATAGCACAGAAGAATTGTCAAACTTATGAATTAACATAAATTTGCCAAAGGATAAATGGAAGTGCTTTGCTTTTTCCTATTTTCTGTATTTATAATAGGAATGACAATATTAATAAGTTGAATTAATAATCAACTAAAACTTTGATTTTGCACCATTGTGATATACTTAATATTAGATAAAACCCAAGCTACATTGCTTATTTATGCATATTACTAAAAAGTTAAATAAAATCAGCTCATTTAATTTAGTAACAGTAAAGAATTATACAAGAGAAAAAGGATGTTACAAAGAAATCAGCATGTCACTGATACATGCTTATAGTTGCAGATTTACAAATGTCAATAAGTGGAAGTACCATAAGTAGGCATCAATTAATGAATGAAGAAAATGCACATGCTATGGACTATGATCCAGCTATAGAAGGATAAAATATTGACATTTGTGACAATATGGATAAAATTGAAGATTACAATTTTAATGAAATAGTTCAGGAACAGAAAGACAACAACCATAACATCTCACTTTTCTGTAGAATCTAAAGTTGAGAGTAGAATGGTGGAGAACAGAAGCAGGGGAGAGGTTGATGTTGTGGAGTGAGGAAAGGCTGACCAACAGATGCTAAGTCATGGAGAAGAGCAAGTTCAGCTGTTTTACTACAGCTAGTGACTGAAGAAAGCCTCTCACAGAGCTAGAAGAAAGGATTCTGAGTTTCTTCACAGAGAAATGGTAAATGTTGGGTTGGAGAGATGGCTTAGTAGTTAAATAAAATGGGTTTATATTTTATTTGTTTTTTCTTTTTATGGGTTTATGTTTTAATCAGCAAGATAGGACATATTATATTCACCCCCACCCACTTCTCTGAGTTCAGAATTAATTTATAATAAATTATGTAAAGTATTTTATGCCACAAACTAATTTGTATTGTAACAATAGTTTTCAAATGTCTCAAGGACAATTGAGTGATCATAATTTTAAAGGTAAATCTATGTTTCCACTTAAAGAAACAAACCTCATGACAATAAGCAAAATTCTCTGCAAAGAAATTCAAGCAAATGATAAAACAGGAAAGTCTTGTGACTATGCTGAATGCACAGAAATTAGAAAAACATTACAGAGAAAGGTTTTATTTTATAGGTAATTTGCCTCTGAAAAGAATTGATAAAATAGCATAGGAAATAACCATTAAGTGCATGAGATGTGCTTGTTTTTTGATATATAAGTGGTCAAATATTAAGAACACAAATTATCTTATTTTGCTATCCTTGTCTGTAATGGAAAAATAAATGTGTTTAGGTTTAACCATTCTATAAAGTACAGTAATAATGAGTGCTTTATTAGGCTTGTCATAGATGCTGAACCAACTAGACAAATTGAATTAAATGAACTCTCTAACTATAAACGAAATACACTTTCTAAAACTTATCCATTTTCTATATCAAAAGTAATCACACATTTTCAAAAAAATCAAATAAAATAAACTTATTTTATTTACATTTAATTTTTTAACTTGATGTCTAAAATAGTGAAAGTCAGTTATAGCATTGAATGGCTAAATTTAAAGTCCCAATATAAGACATTTATTGAATAAAGGATTTATAGTCTTTATCATGCAATTTTTTCCATTTTTGGTTAACTTAAGTGATAAGTATTATATTTTTGTGATGCTCTTATAGAAATGCTTTCTTAATTTCCTTTTGGAGTTACTAGCTGTCAGTGGATAGGTCTGCATCTAAGTTTTGTGTTGTGATGAGTTAAATATAATCTACTTTGTTGAATTAGTTCCTACTGCCAAAAGTAGTGTGTGTGTGTATGTGTGTGTGTGCGTGCATGTGCACGTGTGAATGCACGTGCATGGTGTAGAATCAATATTTTCTATGTTTAGTGTATTTTGGAAGGAAAAGGCTGTCCACCTTTATAGAATATCAATAGAGAATTTAGAGTATTTTTAAATCAATTTGAAATTACTGCACAATAGTAATCCAGTAGTATTGAAAAATCCATCAGAAAGTAACTATATATATATATATATATATATATATATATATATATATATATATATAATGGATATATATATATCCATTTTAATTGAGGCATTAATTAATACCCAAAATGGATACTAAGATTCATCAAATTCTTAGCACAATACCAAAACATTTGAAAGGGAAGATTCAGCATCTAGTGGTCATAATGGTAAGTAAGGAAATAACAAAACAAGCTTGAATTCAGAACATAAATATTCAATTTGAAAGAAATTATGAAGGATGAAGAGATATAGGGAAGCATATTCTCTGTATGAACATTTCAAGATAATTTCTTTCATAAAAGCTTGCTTTTACAACTTTTTTTTCAAAAGAAGTGGAGAGTATCTATGGCATCTTTAAAACAAACTCTGTATTTTCATATGAAAGCTATGAAACATAATTCTATTAACCATGTCTGATTCAAACAAGTGTCTATTTTCACAAAGTTCTCCCTCACATTTCCATTCTAAAAGCTGCCTCCCAAATGCCCCCATTTCTCAGGAGAAAAGACATAAAGAACCCATCCATGTGATTTTGAGTGCTACTACACACAAGGTAGGGTAAAGAAAAAGAAGGAAGAAAGGCAAGAGAAGTAACTATAGAAAAAAAAATGAAGATAAAATAGGAGTAATTAAATCTAGAACCTAGATATAACAAAACTATGGAATGAGACTTAGCTCTAAAATAATGGTCATAATACATAAACATGTTTTAAGGAAACTTAAATTGGGCTGGGGATGCAGTTCAGTGGTAGAACACTTGCCTGGCACTCACAAGGCCAGGGGTTCAATTGCCAACAGGAAAATGATAACAAAAAATGAGCTTAAAATGTATAAGGACTTTGTTTCAGCCTTAGTCTGATAGAAACTCTTAAGTCTAGAATTAAGACACATGGCTACTACAATGATTACAAACTATGTTTATTTTATTTTCATGTTATGATTCTAATTACAAAACAGTGCAACATGATATACAGACATTTCAGAAGATAAAACTAAAAAAAATGATGCTTCTATTATGGGGAGTTTTATTCTTTTCTATAAGCATGGATGTATATACAAAACACACAAATTTATGATATGGTTATACAGTATATTACTTCATAATGTTTTCACAATTTACAATAATATAAGAATTCTACAGTCTAGTGTGTTTAATTTATTGCATCATAGGATGTGGCTTAAATTCTTTAAGTGTAATATTTTACAGTTATAAGTACTAAATATATGTTATATATGTTATAACACATTATATGAAGGTGTGAGTGAGGAGGTAGGGGAATCTTTGTTGAAAAAGGTTACACTGAACCAGGATATGTGGATAATCCCCAACATGTGTGTTTAGTATAAGCCCTGGTGATATGAAAACAATTGAGAAGCAGAGACAGGATGCTTATCTAAATTGTGGAATCTAAATTTAATTTTGTGTGTGTGTGTGTGCATGTGTGTAGTTCATAAAGGTAGAAAGAGGGCTATGACTGCAGAAAGAAATCTTAAGGAGAAGAAAGGAAAGAGAATCATGGAATATAAATGGTATGGAAGAAAACAGGAAGAATACTTTATGGGGAGAAAGGGGCCCATCAAAAAAGAGGGAGAGAAAGGGCAATGGGAAACAGATAGGGGTGTGACTTTGTATTTTATGTATGTAAACCATCACTTGGTATGCTGACTTAAAATTAATGGAAACTAAGTTACAAACAGATTTAGAAACTATTATCTATTTATATAAAAGCAGAAAATAAATTTTTAAAAATAAAGTATATCCTACACCCTTTTCAACCAAGAGAAGAAGAATAAATAAGACAATTTCACAATCTAGAGGCCCTGTAGAGGGCTTTGAGGAATTCTCTTTTAGAGCTTATAATGGGAGTAATTTTGTCTCCAAGTTATGCCACTAAGGACTATTTAGTTTGTCTAGGACTATTTTGTTTTGTCACATCTCTACGTTTTTACTGTTCTTGTTGAAGATTGGTAAGGTGGCCCTAAATATCCCTGATATGTAAATGAAATATTCAGCATTTATTAAGTTTTCAGGGGTTCAGGATCACCAAGAGTTATGAGAACTATAGAAAATACCATTCCCTCATACAAATTTATGTAGTGTTTCCATTCTGAGCAATCAGAGGTATTGATACAGAGCATTTCATTTTCTTTTGGCATTTTAATTATAGATTTTTAACATCCATTCCCCTATTATAAGGTGACATGACTTACAGATGGACAGAGTCCTGTTTTAATTCTATAATTTAATATGATAATAAAAAGTGGGGAAAGGAAAGGGAACACATTGAAATATATCACATATGAAATGGGCTTATCCTAATGAAATATAACCATCAGGAATTCTTCAACTGTCATAATGACAGTATTCAATGTTTAAATTATTATTTTAAGTAGAACAGGTTGAAAATACAATGATAGGGATGTCCAGGGTCTATTTTCAGTATTGTTAGGTCAGGACGGGTTCCCAAGATGGAGTCACTATGGTCAGCAGAATGGTGACAGAGACATAGGAAAGTGGATTATTCACATTCTTCATGAAACCAACCTTGCATAACAATGCCCCAGGTCATGGTTTCCTGCCCCCTTATCTCGTAAGTCACATGGTCCCTGTTCTGGTGTCACACCCTAGCTATTTTAAATGGTTAAGGTAATGATCTCCCCTAAAGGAACTTTTTTATTCAATTTAACAAAGGAGTTTCTCTTTTCCTTCCTCACCTTCCCCCAACTGAAGAAGCCCTATAAAGCCCACTACCTGAAAACTAAGGTTGGCTATGCTCCTCTCTTGTGAGTCAGCCTGGCAACTTGTGCTTTTCCTGAATAAAAGCTTTTGTTTTTGCCTCAGAGTGGCTTGAATGCTCTTGGTCATCCCCAAACCTTGCAAGTATGTTGTTTCCAAATATTCCCATAGTAGGAAGTGCCTAGATAAAAGTATAAGAAAACTTATATCTTACTTTACTTTGTCTCATTATATTTCTTATATATTTTATTCTTTATTTTGTATGTGCACATGTGTGTGTGTATGTGTGTGGGTGTCTTGCTGCTGCAAAGACAACACATGCATATGTGTCACTTTGTATCTGCTTTTATATGTGTGCTGGGAAATTGAAACTATGCTTATAGGATTTGCAATCTAGCACCTTTAACTGGTAAAGCATCTCCCAACTTCCATATATTTTAAAGTAATTTTACTCCACAATATTGTGTCTGTTTTTGGATTTCTCTATAACTGCTTCTGCATCACAATGACAAGTCAGTCACCTTGACAGGTCATACTGACCATGGCAACCTAAACATGCTTGCAGCTCAATTTTAGGAAGATACTTAACTGAACCTTCCAACTCCCTCTCTTGGAGCCCTTCCAAACAAAGCACTAAACTTAGTCATTAATGCTCAGATTTTAGATCTTTCAAAATTCATATAATCTGTATGAAATTCATGTGCTAGTTCATCCATGTCCATTAAAGTTGTTCCTTCTATTTCAAACACTCAGTTAAGGTCAGATTTTACCAAACTGATTGGGTTTAATATCCCTGATGGCCATAAATTTGTGTTTGTATTATTACTTTAAAATATTCTTTTCTTAGTTAAAATAACTTGCAAAAATACAGGGGCTAGAGAAATGGCTTAGTGTTTAAGGTGCTTGCCTACTAAGCCAAAGGACCCACGAAAGCCATATGCACAAGGGGGCACATGTGTCTGGAGTTCATTAGCAGCGGTAGGAGGCCCTGGCATGCCCATTCTCTCTCTCTCTCTCTCTCAAATAAATAAATAAAAATAAAATATTAAAAAAAAACTTGCAAAAATAGTTTAAGCGTGAGGTTGTGGCTGGGACGATGGTTGGGAGCATGGAGGTCCCTGGTGGCAGGGGAACTGAAGAGGGGAACAGGGTATGCCAGCCTGCTGACCTGGGTCCCAGTAGCCTGCAGGAAGTTCAGGAGGACCTGGGTGGGATGGCGAAAATTAAATTGCAAGATTTGAAAAGTAATTATGTGAATTGTATTTATTCCTATGTAAATGCTGACTTATCAATGTTTACTTGAAATGAGAAAATAAGCAAGTCTGAGAGTTATAACAGGTAAAGAATCAAGCATCAGAGTTGTGTTTTGAACTAAGCACAGAGTAAAATCAAAACAGACCCTGTTAGAATAAGCCTAAGACATTTAAATTAATTTCAATTAAAATTTAATTAATGTAACAAAAGTTCTAAATAAAGTAACTTAAATTATATATTCTAAAAATTATTTTCTAAACTATAGAATTTTTTAAACAAATGCTGTGTACATCATCATAGTAAAATGTCTTTGATTTTCTTAAAAATTGCTGCTGATATATTTTAGCATTTCATGTATATTTTCTCCTTTTTGATTTTCTCAACAATTCTCTCAAAGTAAAAGCATGTTATTTAAAGCAAACAACATGCATGTATAACACACCATGCTTTATAGCATATATGTATCTATGTATTTCAAACAAATTGCGGGAAACTGCCACTAACTTCCACAGTGAGGATTTCAGGAAATTTTGTACAGTGGAAAGAAGTGATTACAATTCAGTGTGTAATGTTAAACCTCTTATCTTCATAACAGGATAAAAAGATTAAAAAGCAGAGAATGAAAAGCTTGGAATCTGAGGATTTCAGAGGAAAGGTATTCTTAAGAGTGATGGCAGCACCCTGCTGTGAAAGAGGCAGCAGACTGCCTTCCCTCATGATCTCCACGAGAAAGTGGCAGGAGTGTCTGATAAGAGCAAAGAATACTGGGATTCTGAAGAATGATGTCCCCCAGGCTTCACATGGCTATTGAACTCTTGCACTCTCAGAAGCTTATCTGGAAATTTTGGGGCCACAGGAGCCCTGGACATTTTGGGGCCCATGTACGTTCAGTCTTGGAAGTTTTTAGAGGCTTACAAATCCACTCCCCAAGAATGTACATGCAGTTGATGATTTCTGGGATCAGAGAAACTGATGCTCTATAAAGATATACAAACAATGTTGCTGGAAGAGAGAGGGACATTTTCTTTCGCGGTGTGACTACTCATAAATTGTCCATTCCTCTGTCATCACCCGTGCTGCGGTAAGTAACCCCTAACCCATGCTCCTGTAGGTAACCCTGGTCAAGTTCACTGGCCTATCCTGCAGAGAAAATATTTAAACAAAGTGAAGTTAAAGAAATTCCTTGGCTGAATGTCTCAAACTTGACAACGCTGAAGGATGCGTTTCTGGAAGAAGCACTTTGCAAGAGATTAAATACAGACTAGGGGAAGTAACTCCTTTACCACTAGAGATGTGATGGCTGCCTGGTATAATTTATTATACTTACCCTGAGAATATCAATCAAAATTATTCATTATCAATTTACTATTTTTATGACAAGGAATAGAAAAATATCAACAAGTATTCTTTGTGTTCAGATTTCTTCCTAGTGTCTTTTCATAAAAATAAAATCACAGAAAGAGTGAGAGGGAGAGAGAGAATATGATGCACACAAATGCAGGTGGGCTGGAGTTCTTTCTTTATATGGGTCATGCATTGTTAATTCAGTTGAAATACAAGGAACATGGCTATTGTTAGTTTCTCATTGCTGGGACAAAGCTTTTGATGAAAAACAGCTGATGGGAGGAAGGGAGGACGTTTATTTTTGGCTTACAGTCTTGAGGAGGATACTCCATAATGGCAGGAAAGGCATGGCATGAGTAGAAGCTGGATGTCATGTCTGCCACAGCATGTGGAAATAGGAGCAAGAGAATGAGCCAAACTAGCACTGGAACATTGAGGGCTAATAAACCTCAGGTCTGTCCCTGGTGACTCACCTCTTCCAATAAGGCTCTACATCCCAAATTGCTACCAGCTGGAGACAAAGCATTCAAAACACATGAGTTTATGGGGGAATAACTGACTCAAACCAGAACAGTGAATACGCATATAAAAGTGTCATAGATGGTAATTTTGTGCTTTTAATGCATGACTTCTCTTCTTAAGTGAATTGATAATAAAAATATTAAAGATATTTTTGTCCATTTTTGACAAAGGAAAGTAAATATTAAACCATTTTATTCTAAGATATATTGTCAATAAGGTATGTAGACTAGCAACATTGAATGATCTCATTAAAAGAAAATGTGATCGTTCATTAATTATCAACTTAACAACTAGAATGGATGACTTTACCATGGGCTCAAGAATCAAGGTAAACACAGACAGAACTATATGCCAAGGAAAATTCTATAAAATGAAAACTCTGAGAATGAAAATAAAAGTCTATTTGCTCAGATGAAAATTTTACTCTTTGCTTATATATTCAATGAAACCTCAGTTATAATCAATGAACATTTTTATAGAGTTAAATTTATTGACTCAAAATTTCTGAGTTTGGTAATGACCTAGGGTAGGTCAAACAGGTTTGAATAAAGTTGAAGCTAAAGGGCACCGATCTGTCAAATTGGACATTGTGATATGGTGGTGGCATGTCAAGTGTGTTGAGTTGCTGTCACAGCTATTCTGGATGCATATAGTCCATGAGCACCAGGTTCTACATACCTGCTACAATGCCCATTTTAAGAGCTTCATTCTAAGATGCATCCACTCTAGGATACATTGAGCTATTACATATTTAAAATTTTTTAACAATGTATGGTAAGATGTGTTACTTCCATGTACTTTTCATCTATACTCCCTCTTGTTACTCTCTTTTTAAACAATACTTTAAATATGCAAACTGTTCTTAGTTATAAGACACATAAAAGAGGTCATAAATCACATTTAAAAAATTGTATTTACTTGAGAGAGAGAGAACAATGGGGAGAGAGACAGAGAGAGAGAGAGAGAGAGAGAATGGGCATACCAGGGTGTCCAGCCACTGAAAACAAACTCCAGATGCATGAGCCCCCTTACATGGGTCCTGAGTTGAATCAAGGCCCTTTGGCTTTGAGGCAAAGGTCTTAACCGCTAAGCCATCTCTCCAGCCCCATAAATCACATTTTGACTCAATTTTGGTCAACAAAACTTCCAAGAAATTCAATGAACAAGGAGTATATTTTCAACAAATGATATTAAACCATTGAAAATCCATAGAAAACATAAAGTTGAACATAGATCCTTCCTCCTTAAAAAACAAAAGGAAGCCAAAAAAAAAAAAAAAAAAAAAAAAAACCACCTCAAAATCAACTTCAGGAAGAATCAAAGACCTGACTACAAGAGCCCAGCCCTCTATGCCTTCAGAGGCAAACAAATAAGAGTGTGTGCCATCCAAAAGGGAGAATAAAATTTTACTTTCTTTTGGGACATGGTAAATAAATCCAATAAAAGCTAATTTTTGTAAACTTGTTTTTATTTTAATTAGTTGCAGATCAAATAAGAACTCTCACATGCTAACATGTACCCAAGCACTCTACCACTGAGTAAAAACCCCTATGACTCTGATATAACATTTTAAAATAGGCAAAATTAATGTATGCTGATAGAAAATATTGTGTGGGAGAGTTGGCTATAAGTGAGAGCCTGGATACTCCAGGTTGAATGATGGAATGTTCTATGTCAGAATTGAAGCAGCAGTTATGTGTGTGCACAGAGGTGCTGAATATGTACAATTAACTTTGGAACATATTAAGGTGAGTATAATCTGAACTATTATAAAATAATAATGTTAATAGGCACTGATTCCCCAATTAGTATAGGCAAAGTAGGAACAATAGACTGGTCATGTTTTTTTTTTTGTTTGTTTATTTTTATTTATTTGAGAGCAACAGACAGAGAGAGAAAGAGGCAGAAAGAGAGAGAGAGAGAGAATGGGCACGCCAGGGCCTCCAGCCACTGCAAATGAACTCCAGAGGCGTGCACCCCCTTGTGCATCTGGTTAACCTGGGTCCTGGGGAACTGAGCCTCGAACCGGGGTCCTTAGGCTTCACAGGCAAGTGCTTAACTGCTAAGCCATCTCTCCAGCCCCTGATCATGTTTTAATGTGGGAAATGAATAGGTAATGTTTTTATGGAATTAAATTTATATCTTTAAAAATTAAAGATTGTTCAACTGAAAAACATTTTTTTCCAATTTTGATTGAACATTGGCTTTACACTACGTCAATAACATTTTAACTCTTTTGCTGGGTAGAGTAAGTAGTTTAGGTTGGAAGCCATAGGTTCTTAGACTTTGAAGTGTTCCATTCCAGGCCCTTCTGGCTTCCAGGGTTTCCACTGAGAAGTCTGAAGTAATTCTGATGGGATTACCTTTATATGTAATGTGCTGTTTCTCTCTAACTGCTTTTAGGACTTTCTCTTTTTTGTTTATATTTAGAGTCTTAATGATAATGTGTCTTGGAAAGTTTATCCTTTGGTCCAGTCTGTTTTGAGTTCTGTTAGCTTCTTGTATCTTGATGGGACATTCTTTTGAGAGGGTGGGAAAATTTCCTTTGATAATTTTGTTGAATAAGTTCCCCATGTGTTTGGTCTGAATTTCTTCCCCTTCTGGTATTCCCATGATTCAAATGTTGGGACATTTAAGGGTACCCCACAGTTCTCTCATGTTCTGTTCACAAAGATTTTTGAACTTATTCAGATTTTTGGACTCATGAACTGTTTCTTCTGTCTTGTCTTCCAGTTCTGAGGTTCTTTCCTCCACATGACTGACTCTGTTCTTGAGAGCTTCTATAGAGGTTTGGATTTATATAATTTGGTTCATATTTTCTATTGCCTTTTTATGTATAGTACTCATCCCTCTGTTGAGTTCCCTTTTCATGTCATTTTCCGATTTTCCTAATGCTTCCTGGAATTCATCCTTGCATTCATTCATGTCTTGTTGAGCTTAGCCGGCTGGTTACTGAGGCTCTGTTTTTGTCACTCTCCTTCAGACCACTTAGCTGTCTTTGGAAGACTTCCTGGTGTTTTTTCTACTAGGTCTAATCTAGCGAGGACAGCATTCATACAAATGTTGGACCTTTGTTGATTTTCTACAAGTTCCACTAATTGCTTGGCCAAGGTCACATAGCCTGTGCCTTCATTTTGGGGTTCTGATCCTGTTGTCTCCTCTGTTTTGATTAGAGACATCCATTGTGGGACTGGGAAACCTTGTTGGATTTACTTCCATTTGATTTTTCATGTTATTCCTTTTGTGCTGTGATCTGCCCATCACAGTATGGGAACCTTATTTAATTCAGGAGGAAACTGTACTCTACCCTTGAAGTTTCTTCAGTGATTGTTCCCTTTTATGTTTGACTAGATTAGGTTTCTGATGGCAGAGTCCACTGTGCTCTGGTGGGGACCTGAAGACTTGGTGGAGGGACTTGTTGGCCTTTGCATCAGGGTATGGGACTGCATGGTCAGGTGGCCTGATGGGGCAGGGGGAGAAGGGAATGGGACAAAGTAATCTGGTGTTGTGGTGGGATGGGACAGCGTGGTCCTGTGCTGCCGCGGGGTGAGGGGATGGCACTGCAGGATGTGCTCTGCGTGGGGAAGCTGGAGTGGGATGGGACTCTGTGGTCCTGTGACATAGTGAAGCAGGAGGGGATGCTGTGGGGTCCAGTGATGTGGTGATGGAGGGGGTTGAATGGGATGGCATAGGCCAGTGACACAGCAGGCCAGGGGAATGGGGTGGCAGCCCCAGTTGTGGGAAGAGGGAGGAAAACCATGGGAGGGAGGGAGGAAGGAATGCAAGCTGGCTGTCCTGGATCTGCAGAGCCTGCACATAGTGCAAGAGGGAACCTGTGGGCAGCAGTCCCAGTTGCAGTTGTAAAGGCAAAGGCTCTGAATTCAATGTCAATAATTTGCCTATTAAATCCCAGAGTTCAACATTATTTAAAAATAGAAGTCTGTTTTTAATTTATTTACTGAAGAGAAAGAGAGAGAGAGAGAGAGAGAGAGAGAGAGAGAGAATGGATGTGCCAGGGTCTCTAGCCACAGCAAATGAACTCCAGACACTTGCACCACCATGTGCATCTAGCTTATGTGGAACCTAAGAATTGAACCTGGGTCCTTAAGGTTCATAGGCAAGTGTGTTAATGGCTAAGCCATCACTTCAACCCCTGTTTTTTTTTTATTTTAACCATAGGTTTTAACATACTCTTTGTACATTATTGGGCTTCCACCACCAGTGTGAGGCTGACCAGGGAATGCTAACATGTGGCAGATGCTGCAGATGCTGGGGATCAATGCACACAATATTTATTCCGACCACTTTCTGTGCATATGTTTTTGGACTTTAGGAATTTGGAAGCTAAAAGACTATACTTAAAATTTCAATTGTAGCCAGAATTCTGCCTGTGATTTAGATAATCCTGACAAACTTTTTATGAGAGACTTTGTTTAGGATGTACAACATGGGCACATGCTATTGTCAGACACCTGTTCTTTGCCAGAATGGTTCATGACAAACATGCTATGTTACAAAGTTGGTAACTTTGGAAGCACCTTTCTGACTCATTGTCTCTGGATCATGGCAAGGGTAATTCTATTTGTTAGAGTTTAGACAATGGTTCCTAAAAGGCTCAAATACAGTTTGTCTCTTCAGCCCTCTCAAAAAATATGTGAGCTATTCATACTTTAATAAATTCCTTTTCATTAAAGAGGGTAGAGTGGATTATGCTTTTGCCAAGACACATAGTTTATGTGACATGAAACCCTTTTGAATGTGAGAGGGAGAACATTCTTCCTCCAAGTAAATATTATAAAACAACAATATTAGCAAACAACTTGATTCTGAGGGATATCTGGCCCATATCATATGCATTATTAGCCCCTTACCCAAAATATTCAAACAGTGTTTACTTATATAACTAAAATGTGCTCAACTATTTTCCTATGTTCTCAGGAAAATCATCTTATACTTCACACCTAACTTTTCCTTCACTTTTGAAATTTTTACCATCTGTTAAAATAGAACCCACCCAAGTGTTGAGTAGTAAACTGACAAAGAGAACATGACTGGGTTAATAACTATGTCATGAGTCATGATCAATGCTAGTGCTGAGAGTCTGGGAAGGACTGGCTTTGAAGTAGTTCTCTTTATGTTGTATATCTAACATGCCCACAGACACACACATGAGGAAACTTGGCTTACCTTTCTTTGTAACTGCTTAATGAACACACCACATTTCTCTGGTGTATCTTTCTTCACAAAGCAAATCAGGATGTAGAATGGTCATGGCCTTCAATTCGATCATAAATTGTCACTGATTTCTTTTAGCCTCTGCCTGACTGTAAAGTTCTGGAATTTGTAGTTGCAAGGCAATCATTTGTTCAAAAACTATTTTCCCAGAAATCACTGCACTGAATATTTCTTGTATATATAAACCTTTCAAAATGTTAGCATTTATATAAATAATTCCAAAGAAGCACACTTCTGTTGGAAGAAATTACTTGGAATCCTGTTTTTACATATTTCCAAATAATGTCATTTACCTTAATTATAAAATTTACAATATACAAAATTTTCTGAGAAAAATGAAAATAGGAGCTTCCCTGAAGATGCATTAATAGCATTACACTTACTTTCAAACCCTAAAAGTAACCTCCTGCAAGTTGGGTTAAAATGTAAATTTTAGCTAGGTTTCTATTTGAAATAGAAAGGCAACAGTCATTTTCAAAATTGAGAGACCCACTGTGAGTAAAAGAGAGATGATAATGAGTCCAACTGAGCTGGCATTGTCAGAACAGGGCTCTGATTTGCTGCTCAACAGTTCAACTCTACAAGCTTCAATTATAGAAATAGCTGACATGATTTTGCTCTGCAATAGTACTGGGAAAACTTACAAAGAAATGATATATAGAGTCTAAGCATATGTGTATGTGTGTGCAGGCATTATTGAAAGTGATTTACTTGAACAAAAATACCCTGGTCGTATCAAGAAGTGCACGCTAAGTTGACACATGTTGTCTGTGGGGGTGTGTGGCTTTAACAATAGAGCATTTAACTAAAGAAAAGTTTCGGTTTCACTTTTAAAGACAGCCCATTACAATTCTAAAATTTTCTGAAAACACTACTTTGAAAAGTTTTAAATAGCATGTTCGAAGACATTTGTAGAATCCTCATAGTGAGATAATCTAAAATTGACGTCATTATGAGTGGCAAATGTAGTCTAATTGTGCTCATTTATGGACTTAGATAAGCAAAACATAAAGTAAAAGACATGTTAATAATAATGAGTAGATATGTACTTTACCTTAGGAAACATGAAGAATGGTATGAAAAATATAAGACAAAAGATATCCAGCATATTCTACACAGAATTTTAAAAATATATGCATCAAAATATGAAAAAAAACTTCAAAATATGAGAGGAAAACAATTTCTGTTAATTACTATGGATTACAGTGATCTGGAATATCCTAGGAAGTATATTAATAGATCTGCCTTTTGTTCATGACAGTCCTAATATGGACAATAAATTAGTCACCTAGTCATAGAGAAGGATGAGTACACTCTTTAAAGAATAGCTTTTATTACTATGGCTTTGTAATATAGCTTTAAATCAGGTATGGTGATGCCTCCAGAGGTATTTCTTTTGCTGAGGATATGTTTGGATATGCGAGGCCTTCTGCCTTTCCATATGAAGCCATAGTAATAAAAACAGCATGGTACTGGCATAAAAACAGGAGTATAGACCAATGGAATAGACTTGAGGACCCTGACTTTGGGTCAAGCAACTATAGTTACTTGATATTCTATAAAGGCCCAAACAATATAGGCTGGAAAAAAGACAGCATCTTCAACAAATGGTGCTGGACAAACTGGATAACCATATGCAGGAAACTGAAACTTGATCCACACATTTCACCATGCACTACACTCAAGTCCAAATGGATCAAAGACCTCAATATAAGACCAGAAACTTGAATACTACTGGAGGAAAATTTAGGAAGTACTTTCCATGATATAGGAATGGAAAAAGACTTCCTGAACAAAACCCCAGTAGCTCACGATCTTAAACAGTCACTCAACCAATGGGATCACATGAAGCTGAAGAGTTTCTTTACAGACAAGCATACAATAAGCAAAGCCAATAGATTACCCACAGAATGAGAGAAAATATTTGCAGGTTATCCAACTGATAGAGGCCTAATCTCTAGAATCTACAGAGAACTCAAAAATCTAAACTCTTACTGTTTGACTTCTTACTAGTCAAACTCACAAAATGGGGCAAAGAGATGAACAGGCAGTTCACAGAGGAAGAAATGCAAATGGCAAACACACACTTAAGAAAATGTTCATCATCCATAATCATCAGGGAAATGCAAATTAAAACAACTATGAGATTCCACCTTACCCCAGTAAGGATAGCAAACAACAAAAAATCAATTGAAAATAAAAGCTGGCAAGGATGTGGAGAACTAGGAACACTCATCCACTGTTGGTGGGAATGTAGGATGGTACAACCACTTTGGAAAGCAATATGGAGACTTCTGAAAGAGCTGACTATAGAGATACCAACAGACCCAGTTATTCCCTTACTGGGCATCTACCCTAAAACCCTCAAACCACAGGCTAGAGAGATTTGCTCAACCATGTTTGTAGCGGCTCAATTTCTAATAGCTAAGAGCTGGAATCAACCCAGATGTCCATCACTAGAAGAATGGATAACTAAGATGTGGTATGTCTACACAATGGAATTCTATACAGCAGTAAGAAAAAATGACACAATGAAATTTGAGGAAAAATGGTTGAACCAGGAACAGATCATTCTTAGCAAACTTACCCAACCACAGAAAAAAATCACCACATAGTCTCATTCATCTACATCACCTAACATGAATCTACCTAAGATACCTTACATACCCAGCAAGCATCTCATGGACTAGACAGTAGGATGGATGGGGAGGGAGGGGAGGGCATCAAAGGGGTGGGAAACACAAATCTAGACCCAAATAGCAATAGTACCATAAAATTCTACTTCCAAAAAGGCAGACCAAATGGCTGAACCTTCACCAGGCCCTTACAGGGAACACCTGAACCACAAGACACTGGAGAGGGTAGGATCAAGACTAACCTTAATCTTCTACATCTTCCCTCCCTCCCTCTCCCTCTCCCTCTCCCTCTCTCTCTCTCTCTCTCTTTTCTCTCTAACTCTTGTATATTCATTATCTTTGTCCTCCTTTTCTTAGTGGGCACTGACCTGTAACTCCCAGTACCAGCATGGGGCTATCATCCACAATGAGCTTTTGATCAGAGAGACCTACAAGGTTTCCTAAAAGACAGACAGATTTCTGTCAGAGTACTTGATGACCCACCAAAGGCTAGTGATAAGACCCTACTGCTGAAGACACCTTATGTGATTGACATGCAAATTACAATGGCATGGCTGGAAGTTGGAAGAGAGTCAGTCCCCAGACAGTCAGCGTGTCTAGTGCCAGAAGGTGCTACATGGGCGACTGGGGGAAAATGACCAATATCTGTCGAAGCAACGCATGGTCTAACCTACTTAGCAGCAAATAACTTGTTGTGATGCCCACACAAGTGCAGTGGTGGCACACAGCCATGGTGGGGAACCAACTGCTCTCAATTCGGCTAACTGATCCCCTCACTGGTATGGGACCCATAGCTGGAGCTGGGAAACAATTCAGAACCATATCCAAACATAAGCCCACTCTCCAATACCAAGCTACCATCAATTGTGGGCTGCAAGAGGGCCTACACCTATTAAATTCTCTACAAAAAAAAAGGGTTATCACATTTGTCCTGATGCTAACTTACTCTCCGTTGGAGTATCTGCTTCTCTTTTTCAGATAGATGTAGATCCTAAGGAGAGAGCCACCCCATCATACCTCAAAAGGGCCCCAGCTGAAACTAAGAAAAATTGGAGAAACAAGCAAGGGGGCTGTTTTCCTGATGAACCGGATACCAGCACAAGGGGGAAGGAGATCAGCACAGAGAAAAATCAACGCCTACCAAATCAGAGAGCCAGAGCCTCAGAGGCCCCCAACACCTCATCACTGAAGCAGACCAAAAATGAACCCAACATGGCTCAGGGAAATTTTGCGGAAGAGGGGCGGAAAGGATGTCAGAGCCACATGTTGGGTCATGATATGCAGAGACATTTAGCTTACCCATAACTGTGGGCTAACTCCACAATGCATGACTCGTATACCTCAACAAGGAGGGGCCAAGGGGAGGGGGTAGGTCATGGATGAGCCTAATAATGGTACCAAACTGACTGTATTTGCTGAATATAGAACTAATTAAAAAAATTTTTAAAAAGTTATTTTTTAAAGAAAATAAATGTTCCAGATTTAAAAAATAGTATAAATGTGATTGAATTTCTCTGTATCTATGTCACATCTGACTAACAAGTCTTTTCACTATCCATAAAGAAAGCTTTGCAACATTAATCTACCTGTGGTACTGACAGCTCTCAAGTTCTAGAAAACCTGAAGAATAGATAGAGAAATGTGTTTAGATTATATAGAATTGTGAAACAATTTTCACATTCATGTCTTTTGTTTTAAGTATAACCATTAAGTCTGTATTTTGAACATAAATCTAAAATCAGAAAATTATAAAAATGGACCACTAGAATTCTAGTAAAAGATACCTTTGTACAGTTTCCCTCTATATCTGTGAGTTTCACATCTATGGATGTGAAATAATACCCAAGTTGAAAATATTAGAAAAGAAACTGCTGCTTCACTGACCACGTAGGTACTTTTCCCATATCAATATCCTTTAACAATAGAACAGAAAAACTCTGTGAAAATAGTTACATTACTTTAAATATTATAAATCATCTATAAGTCTATAGATGACTAAAAATATGATCATCCACATAGGTTATATATAAATATTATGCCATTGTCTATAAGGGTTCTGAGCAATCAGGAATCATGGATCTCTGTATGTGTAGAGGTATGCAGTATCCCAGAAGTAGTGCTTCAGGAACAAAAACTTGACTGTATGTACTTATTAGGTTTTGCAATAATATATAATCATAAAGGGTAAATTTATCATTTCATTATAAAAGCAACACAAAAAGAAAAATATTAGTAGATGAAAGAAACACTTTTACTATTCAAAATGCTTAATCATTTAAAATCAGAAAACATGTTTTAAAAAATTTTAGATTTGTTTTCTTATCAAACTTAGAGAACTGGCATTAACTATTGAGAAGTGTAGCTTTGAGCCAGGCATGATCTTAAATGTGTGTAATCCCAGTGTTCAGGCGGCTGAGGCAAGAGTATCAAGAGTTCCAGGCCAGTCTGGGTTTCCTAGAGAAAAACTATTTTAAAAGGAAAAATAAGCTGGGTGTGGTGGTGCACGCCTTTAATCGCAGCACTCGGGAGGCAGAGGTAGGATGATCACTGCAAGTTCAAGGCCACCCTGAGACTAAAGAGTGAATTCCAGGTCAGCCTGGGCCAGAGTGAGATCCTACCTCGAAAACCCACCCCCCCAAAAAGGAAAAATAATACACACATATACTTTTATTATAATTATTAGATATAAGTGATTGTTTTCCTTTAGTCTTATTGGAAAAAAGTAAGGTCTCTCCTTTAATTGTTTGAACTCTTCTTACTCAAAAATCTGAATTCATTTTCTAGTAAAAACTCATTTTCTAGCCAATTTAGCCTACTGCTCTGCACACTTCAAGTTTTATGACACCTCTTTTTATCCATCCCATCTCGTTTGTGGGCAGCTCCCTGGAGAGTTAGTTGATGAAAGAGGAACAAAGGAAAGAGAAATTGATAAAGCTATGGAAAGTTAGGCTCTCCTTAATTAGTGTAACTAGGTTCTCTTTGTAATCCATAAATTTTCACATCTATAATGACTGTAAGTTTTAATTTATTTTTAAAATTGCTGTTTCTTGCAGTCAATTTAAAACAATGATCAAAAGTGATATATTTATTTTTTAATTCAATAGATAATAAATAAAGCTTGCATATATTGTCCTGTAGGGCACAATTTAGCTCTATAACCACTAGGAAAAAAAAAAGAAATTGAATCTAAACATATACATAGCTTCATGATGTCAAAAAATATAACATGTCATGCGTGGTGGCGCATGCCTTTAATCCCAGCACTCAGGAGGCAGAGGTAGCAGGATTGCTGAGAATTCAAGGCCAGCCTGAGACTACGTAGTAAATTCCAGGTCAGTCTGATATAGAGTGAGACCCTACCTCTAAACCTTATCTCCCCCAACACACACACACACACACACACACACACACACACACACACATATTGCATCCCAAACCTGAAAATTCATTTTATAAATTCAGGAGACTTGTTTTACATGCAAAGATGATAGAAGTAAAATGTGATAATCCAAACTATGGTTAAGGACACTTTATTGATTATTATTGGTATTGGGAGGAATATGATATAATTAGATATTAACTGTTTGCCATCAATAAAATGAAACTCAAAATATGTTCATAATACATACAAAGCACAAATAGCCAATACAGAAAGATCATGCTAACATGAGAGAGAATACATACATAATTTTCAAATAATGCTAAACAAAGTGTACATTTAAGCAGGGATACTATCATGTTGGTAGTATAGTGGTGAACATAGGTGCCTTTCCTTGAGAAAGGACATCTGAAAAACTAATCAAGATTTTCTATCAAAGATTTTAATAATTCTTATAAAAGCAACTTATTATTTAGATTGGGCTTTATGCATATTTGTATAAAGGAAGTAATAGTCCATTTCTCTCTCCTATGATTGTTTTCAAATATGCTATCAGACAATTGAAGAATTTTCTGGATGGGAAAATGGCTCAATGAGTAAATCGAAATGTTTCCATGCAATTGTGGGGACCTTAGTTCAAATCCATCCTTGGAACTCAAATTAAGCCAGACATCAAAGCTCACTTGCTTATAATCTCAACAAACCTATACCATGATGGGAGGCAGAGAGAAATCCTTGAACCCTAAGTTAGGCCAGCTAGCATGTAGAATGCAGTAGCAAACATTACAAAACCACATCTCAAACAAGGTAGAAGGAGATAACCAACATCTGAGGTTGTCTTCTGACCTCCACATGTGCTCTAGCATGTGTACACTGACACACATACTCTTTCACACATATACTCACAGATCAGAAGCACACACATAAAGATAACTTTGGAAAATTTGACTTATTTTCATGTTTTGAATGATCTAGTTGAATATTTATCAAAATGATTATATTATAGCCTAATCAAAATATCCTCCTCTTAGCTCCTCACCTTACATAGAGCTAGTAGGTAACAGGAAGAAGAATGTTCAAATGTGCTACTATTTTTTGCATATCTCATTCTTTTGTTTATAGATCTCACAGTATTGAACCAGAGAAAGTGAAAAAAAAAAAAACATAAGTGAAAAAGTACTACTGATTAGAACCAGAAAACTTTTTGAATGTTGGAGCTTTATTTCTCAAGAGTCAGCACCCATGTACTTGTTTAGTCATCAGATATATTCTTATGTTCTTTGTTAACCTAATCCCACTTATTTTGTGGTTGGGTAGTTCTCTTGCCAATTTCTAGTATGTCTTGCCATGTAAGAGTCTCATATGGTCTGCACTCTATCCAGTGATTCATACTGCAGAATTTCAATTTGACAGCATTTTTCACTCCTCATTCTGCCATCAAAAGTGTCTCATTACCTATTTAGACTTCAGTGTGCTAAAAGCAAAAAGTAGGTGACAGAATTGATCTGACCAGATTTTGCTTTATCCTTAGACTATTGAGGAAACATTTGAAATTACCTTCTAATCCATTACTTCTTGTACACTTTCTTTGCATTTCAAATGCAATACAATAAGAGTCAAGTTGTCTCCAGATGGAATTTTCTCCCCATTTGGATATAGTGTAAAAAGTCAACATAAAGCTCTGCAAATGGTTGGCAGTACTCACCAGAGTAAACAATTCTCTAGACTTTGAATCAATCCTCTATTTGCATCGTTCTTCTTACAATGTCTCTATACTAAGAACCTATAGAAATAAGGCCAGTAACATTTGGGAGGCATAGAACTACTCAGGCCACTTTTTCTTCTTATTTTCATCTTGCAATCTTTACTACTCTTTAGGATCTAGGGGTACTTATCACTTAATTTAAATAAATAAACATATGAGAGATTGCTGTATGCATTATATTTCTTCTGAATATTATAAACTCTGCATAAAATAGGCTATAAAAGGCTACTGATTTGCAGATAATACTGAGCTGAGGACAGACAGTTATACAGATATGTGAAGACCCAACATAATCTCAGTTAGGTTCAGAAACAAGTATCAATAAACAAATTTAAAACTGACATGAAGAATGCAACTAGTGCTGGGTGTGGTGGCACACACCTTTAATCCCAGTACTCTGGAGGCAGAGGTAGAAGGATCTCTATGAGTTTGAGGGCAGCCTGAGATTACAAAGTGAATTCTAGGTCAGCCTGGGCTAGAGTGTAGCCCTACCTCACCTCCCCCCTGGAAGAAAGAAAGAAAGAAAGAGAGAAAGAAAGAAAGAGAGAAAGATGCAAGTAATCAGAAGCATGGGGACAAAAAATGTATACACTGATAGTTGAGAGGAAACAATGGTATGACGTTACCAATGCAAACAAGACCATGATAATTATTAGCAGAAAGAATTAATTTTAATATTTATTTTCCACAAGGATTGAGTCTACTTTTTTCCATAAAATGAATAATCTTGCTATAAATTTCTCAATAAAAGTATAGGAATCACTTTTATGGGCTGCAGAGATATCTAAGCAGTTAAGGTGCTTGCCTGAAAAGCTTAAGGACCCATGTCTGACCCTCCAGATCCCACATAAGCCAGACGCATGAGGCAAGCACACCATTGTACATGCCCACTAGGTGGCGCAAGCATGTGGAGTTTGATAGCAGTGGCTGAGACCCTGGAGAGCCAATTCTCTCTCTCTTTCTCTCTTTCTTGCTGTCATTCTTGATGTCTCTAAAATTAAAATAAATAAATAAATAAACAAAATTTAACAAAAAAGAAATCACTTTTAAACATTATTTTATGATTCTGTGAAGTTCCTAAGCCTAAAGTAACTATTAAACTTTTAAGGGTAATTACACATAGGATAGAATTTAGTATATGAACTTGTAATAGATATCTTATAAATTTATCTAATAAATAATTTCCAATTTACCCTATAAAATAGAATCTCTTTTTAAAGTTTTTGTTAGAAAAGATGAAATGCAATCAAAGAAAATGGCAAATTGAGTGGCCTAAAAATTTCCTTAAGAAAAAAACAACAACAACACATGCATTCTGGCAACTGAAAGCCTCTATTTATTCAGTGTATAGATATGCAGCGGATGTGGCAGAAAGTTGGCTGATTTCACCATCAAACAAGGAATAGACTGTGGTTCAGGAACAGAGGTTTGTTTTCTCCTTAATAAGCACTGGGAGATGAGGCCCCTTGTGCTTTGTTCTGATGCAAATAAGCTATCTGCAGGTGGTATTTGGACAGGAGGTTAAAGTATAATTTAAAAAACTGGACCAATTCTTTTTTATAAAATGCTTAAAATTTCACTAGTTCAAGAAGAACATAAGTTTATTTTGATATTTTCTAAGAAAATTTAATACTAAGTCACTTTTGATTTTATAATTCTATAGTATACGAAAAATCTTTCTATTATGTGATCAACAGTTTAGAAAATTCTGTATGATTCTAGATACATTTCTTTAGCTCTTACATTCTTTCCGCCACCTCTTCCGCAATGGACCCTGAGCCTTTGAGGGTGTGAGATGTTTCAGTGCTAGACACTCCTCCATCCCCTGTTCTCAGTACTATGTTGCCTTTTGGGTCATCCCAGTGGTCATTGCCATCTGAAAAGAGAAGCTTCGCTAACCAGAAGTGAGAGTGGCATTAATATATGAGTATGAATATTAAGTGTAGTGCATTCAGGGCAATTTGGTGAGCACCATGCCCTGACACTGGTGAGTGTCATTCACAATGTGCTGGAGACTATCCTAGCTGTCTTCCTCTCTTTGCATATTCAGAGAGAGATGTCCCTCCTCCCCCAGCCCATTACAAAAGTAACCAAGTATATAATGAATAGTATTCATAAGTTAATACCTTTGGCCAAATCATTTTGTAGGTATTTCCAACATATAATGCTTTCATATAGAAGGATTTAAATACTATGAATAGAATTATATTGTATATATTCTTCTAAAATCTGATTACTTTAATTTGATTACACTTTCAACTTTGAAAAGAAACTCAAGAGACAGATGTAACTCTTTTGAAGCTAAAGCACATTCAAACCAGGAAGTGCTGGATGTGTTGACACACATCTGTAATCTTTGCACTCAGGAGGCCAAGGTAGGAGGATTGCATACTTTCTAGGCCAACTTGGGCTACATCACAAGACCTTTGCCTTAGAAAAGCAAACAAAACCAGGAAGAGAAGGTGGTGAATGACAACCTTTTCAGCCCTTCTCTAAATCACACATCAATGTTTTCCTTGAGCATTTATAGATGTAGGATGTACTTGGGTGTACTGAGTGGCACTGTAAGTATCTTGTTTTAGCCCTGTGCCTGGCATTTAATAGAATTGCCTTGCTTGTTTTCCTAAAGATAGGCAGCACATTTAGATCTGGGCACATTTTTGACCTGCACACTTTTGTCTTTAGCCCAATGGGATTCTCTTTCCAGTGTTGCAGTCCATATTTTCCTTTACCACAGAAACTGGTGGTTGATCAGCCAAAATACACATAGCTTTTCTCCTCCTGAGGACCAGGAAAGAATCTTTCTCTGCTATCTCCGTGGAAAAAAAATTTTTTTTTTTCATTTGTCAACTATAAGTTGTTTCCTGTGTGCCTGGGTTTTTTCTCTTCATATCTCATGAGGATACTCACTTCATCTCCTCTGAAAGAAGGACCTTAGTTAGCTCTTCTCTTGCATTTATTTGTTTGTCTTATTATTTTTTCTTTCTTCCTATATGCAGTGAGACTACAAGGAGAATATTCCCAACTAATATCCCATATTTCGTCTCATACTTTATTTATATTCTAAACCATGTAGGAAAGCAGTAAACTCAGGTCTCCCTCAGGAAAAAGCAGGCTAAATTTTTGTTTGGAATGAAACCAGAAAAAGAATCCAATCATAGTGATTTTTTGCTTTGCTTCTGAAGGCCAGTTGTAGGGTTTCAGGTGTATACCTCAGGTGTTTCTATTTAGGGTTTCCTGTTGCACACTTTGGTAGCAGCATATGATACCTGCCATCCTGTACTGGGTTAATCACGTGACCTATGCCACCAGTCTTATCAGTATTATTGCTTGTGATTAATTTTCCTTCTTCTAGAGAACCACTTCTCTAAAACAGCCCCAATGAGTGCACCAATAAATGCAAACTCAATTAACAAAAACAGTATAGCTTATAAGGGTTAAATGACAATATTAAGGAAGCAGATAATATTGGATAGGTGCTTCTTCTAGGCTAAAACCCATGGTTACTTAAATTTCATCAAGAAAATTACATGATTTTCATTAAACAGCACACATAAATTTTTAAATTAATTTTAAAACAAACATTGAGAAAATTAATACATTATTACATGTGAATAACATGATGCAAAGAGAGATAATCTCAGATAAATCATGAAAATATCTATTATTTATGCTTTCCTAAAGATATCTTATAGCCCAATAGATAGAATTTAATTGTGATAGTAACAGAAAAATTTTCTTTAGAAATTAGAATTTTAGTCTTCTGATCAAGATGGTAACCTCCTAACCATGCTTCAGCTCCCAAGGTAGTATCAGACAAGATCTGTGGGGCTCCAGTTTGAGTAGTCTTGGCATACATCCAGTAGGCAGGCATGAAGGGCACAGTTGTGAATCTGCTGAACCCATGCTCAGAAGTAACCTGCTAGGACCTCAGGTCCCCACAACCACTTGTGCCAGCAGCACAGCCCCTGTCTCCCTGACCAGGTTCTCTGCTGGGCTACCTGAGGAGGGCCCCAGCAGAATGAGGGCAGAGAGGGGGGACAGGATGGCAACAACACATGATGAATCCACACTAAGTATACCCACAATAAATATAAAGAAAAGAAAATAGAATTTTGGAGCCAGCCATGGTAGTGTGCACCTGTAATCCCAAAAATTAGGAGGCTGAGGTAGACAGATTGCCATGAACTGCAGTTCAGCCTGGGGATATAAAGGAAGTTGCTTGCCAGTCTGAACTATAGTGTGTATCTTTGTCTCAAAAATGAAGAAATGGGGCTGGAGAGATTGCTTAGTGGTTAAGGTGCTTGCCTGAAATGCCTAATGACCTGGATTTGATTCCTCAGCACTCGCATAAAGCCAAATGTACAAAGTAGCACATGTATCTGAAGTTTATTTGCAGTTATTGGAAGTCCTGGTGCACCCACCTCTGTTTCTGTCTTTCTTTTCTCTATTTCTGTCTATGCTTGCAAATAAATAAATAAATAAATCATGAAACAATGAATATATAAATAGATAGCTAATTAAGAAAAAAATTATTAGTTTTATAAAATTAAAGTATCTTTAATATAAACAGAATTTACCCAATATGCAAAGAGTATTAGCTAGTCCACTATTCATGGGTCAATTGCAATTAGGCATGTTTAAAATATAACATTTCAGGGTTGGAGTGATGCTCATTGGCTAAAGGCACTCGTTTGCAAAACATGATGGCCTGGGTTTGATTCCCTAGTACCCATGTAAAGTCAGATGCACAAAGTGGCACATGCATCTGGAATTCGTTTGCAGTGGCAGGATGCCTTGTTGAGTCCATACTGTCTCTCTTTCTCTCTTTCAAATAAATAAATAAACAAAAATATTTAAAGCTAAATTTTACATTAATCTGTATATATATATATATATATATATATATATATATATATATATATAAAATTTATTTTTTCTCTTCATAAAATGGCATCTGCCCCCTAGAGTTAACATTAAAGAATGTATTGAAACAATGAAATGTCTTGAAATGGAATTGCAATTTAATCAGAGCTGGGACAAGATGAAGTCATTTTGCACCATCCATTCAAAGTGCCTTAGGTGATCATCACTTTATTACTTTATTATACAAATTGAGCATCACCAATATCACATTTGCCTGCCAGTATCCAAATATATAGTTTTACAAATTGAGGTAGGGGAAATGTTTTAGAATAGATGAGTAGAATTTCCTCTTCCCCCTCCAATTGTCTGCAGTGAAGAACTTAAATAGAAACAAACAGCAGTAAGGACAGCAGGAAACATTATTAGAACCTCAGGGATTCTCTTACCTGAAGACACAAAGAGGAAACCCAAAACAGAATTCACTGTTAAGAAGAAGTTACAACAATATTATCTCTGCATGCTGACTGTAATCCTCTGTAATCTTCAGAGACAAGCAGGGGCAATAATGACCTTTCTTTAAATACCATAAGCTTTTTTCTCTCAACAGTTTAAAAATAGGGTTAGCACTCACTATCATTTAACCAGATCCTATTTCAATTCTTTAACTTCTCAAGGAATGGATGCTTAATCTTGCTACATTTTGGACAGCAAAAAGTAAATCTAGGATGTCCCTCTGTTTACCAAGGCAGGAAATTAAAGTAGTGAAAATCCTGGTATTTTATTTTTAGGAAGTGAAGAATATACCCTGAACCCCAGCTTTGGCTACAAGGACAACATTGCTTTCCTTTCTATCCACTTCTTACTGAAGTGGCGTTATTTTCATTCAGAGTCTTTAGCTAGTTCCTATATAACAGCACCATGTAACTTTGAAATTCATGCTCACTGTTTCATTTGAGCATTGGCATCAATAGTTTCCTAAGCAGAGAGTGAAATGGGGGTGTCAAACACAGAGCCAATATAAGAAATAAAACATATAAAACTTTGAGGGATATCCCCTTATTGATACACAAGTAATATTATCATTAATATTTTATTAATATTTATTTTGTTTTTATTTGGAAGAAAAATGTATAGAATTTATATAATTATATAATTTTACTTAATATGTTATTGCTGACTTACAGAAGACTATACACTAGTTTGCTGATATTTCACATCTTGGTAATTACAAATCCTGCCAAAGTCAAACAGGTGTTGAAAGTGGCAAGGTTTAAGGGGCATGCATTCCTTAAACACAAATGTTAAGTGCTGGATGACTTTCTTTCACTTCAGTAAGTATTGTTCTCTCTGCCAGGTAACTTATGTTACTTAGAGACTATAATGAAACCAATGGTTGGAATGGCATTGTGTACAGAAATGAAGTTTGTAGATTAACATATGCTTCCTTTATATTTTTATTTTTGTTGTATCATTATTTATTAGAGAGGCAGAGAGAGAGAGAAAAAAAGTTGGAGAGAGAGAGAGAGAGATAGAGAGAGAGAGAATGGGTATGCCAGGGCCGCTAGCCACTACAAAGGAACTCCAGATGTATGTACCACCATGTTCATCTGGTTTATGTGGGTTCAAGGGAATCAAATGGGGGTTGTTAGGCTTCCCAGGCAAGTGATTTAATTGCTAAGCCATCTCTCCAGCCCTGTTTGATCTTTTTAAACCTGTGTGTCATTTATTAACTTTGTATGTAGCCCAACATATCACTCCTATGAACGACTTCTTGAATTTTACAAAATAATGAAATCTTGAAAGTAGACTTGTTATAGTCCCCCTTAAAATAATCTTGCTTCTTCACAGATTGCACTTATGAAAAACATACAGGTGATTATAACCAACCAAGAGCCTCTTGAATAAGATTAATAAGGAATAATTTAGTCCAGATCCATTGACATTCATAGGTAAAGAAATATATCTAGCTTGAATAAAAATAGTAAATCCTATGGAGGGTGTGATGTTCCCTACCACCTTCTCCATAGTCAAGGGAAAATAAGGTAAACTTAAGCCATCTGAATAGTTAATCACATATTTATTTACTAATTTTCTATAAAATATCTCTTGGACTTATTCAATATAATACTATTAAAATCATAAAACAAGTCTGCAGAAGGTACATCTTTGGTTGGGTTTACTACAAATGAAAGGTAAACCATCCAATGTGACTCCTTCCTTTAGTGGATAAATAAAATCATGCCAACTTTTGATCTAAAAGATATTGAATTTGCCTAATAACTCTAAAGCCTAGAATGTTATACATTATCTATGGATGTCCACATAAAAATATAATTTAAGTGTTATAACTAAAGAAGGAAATTTATTTCCCATTTTTTTCATTGCCAAGATCACACAGATGTTGTTGAAACATAAAAGTAAGCCACATTGGATCAGGTGCGATAAATCTCACCCTTTCCTGTTTATTTCTATCATCAGCTTTATTGGCATTTGAAAACTATTTATAACCTCATATTCTTCTTTTGAAGATCAATGATTATTCAAAGAGTTATAATTTTTCCTATTTGTAAACACTTCCAGAAAGTCGGTGGGCTTTAACAGCTAGCAAACATTACCTTTTGTGTTGTATAAATAGAGAAAACAGAATAAGGTATAGCTTGGATAGCTCTGAATGACAGATGTTTCTGTTTTAGGAATTCTGGTAAAATTATTTGGACAGGCTAGTATTTATATAACTAGCATCTGTGTTTTAGAAAGTTAAAAATTAAACCATTCTGTAATTTCTCCTAATAGTTTAGGAACTAGATAAATGCATTAAATTGACATTAAATAGAATTAATTTATGTATTAGTGATTTTTTAAAAAGATTGGGTAGTTTTTGACCAGGTGTTCCTGTGTCCTAATTTTACTAATGTCTTGAACTTAGGAAAAAATTACTTGACATTATAAAGTTATTCCAATTTGAAAGTTCTCTATTACAAATAGGTCATACAGGTATTACATTTGCATTTAGGTTTTTAAGAAATTGCAGCAAGCTTAGAAGAGATTTTAATGAAATTACTCCCCATATCAGTGGAAAAGGGATTCAGCAAATAAGGCATAGGTTCAGAGCAAGTTCAAACCTTAAAATTCTTAACAATCACTTTTTTAAAAAATATTTTATTTTTATTTATTTATTTATTTGACAGAGGAAGAGGAAGGGGGGGGGGAATGGGCATGCCAGGGCTTCCAGCCACTGCAAATGAACTCCAGACGCTTGTGTCCCACCCCCTTGCACATTTGGCTAACGTGGGTCCTGGGGAATTGAACCTGGGTCCTTTGGCTTTGCAGGCTAATGTCTTAACCACTAAACCATCCCTCCAGCCCAACAATCACTCTTTTTAACAATCATTATTTTCCTTTCCATTAGGTTGCTACTATCAGGAACTATGTATTATATAGAACTCATATTACTAATACCCACCTTAACACAGAATATATATATAAAATTTTGTTTTTTTCTTCTCAAATCTCACAGGTCAACTTTCATAACCCAGTTTTGTGACACCTTCTGACTTGTCAGAGAGATAAAATAAGGTCGAGCTTTTCTTGCATTAAAATAAAAAGTATAACTGTTGGAGAATAAAAGTTTTTTTGCTTGTTTATATCTCTCCATTAAAATGACCATAAGGCAATTCTCACAGGTGCTTCTATGAAGTCAGTCTCCTCTTTCCTATACTTGAAGTTTACAGAGTGTTTATTGCCAAATGTATAGAATTCAAATATTTTGTCACATTAAGTACTCAGATTTATTCATCTCATAGTTTAGATAAAATATAAGTTTAAAGATTATACTTATACATAAAATGTGAGATTAACATTTCACTACTTATATCTTTATCCAGTACAATGGAAGCCTATTGTCTGCTTTTTTTGTTCTTGTTTATTTGAGGTAGGGTCTCACTCTAGCCCAGGCTGACCTGGAATTCACTATGTAGTCTTAAGGTGGCCTCAAACTCATGGTAATTTCTCCTACCTCTGCCTCCCAAGTACTGGGATTAAAGATGTGTGCCACCCAGCCTATTTTGATAGATATTTTTTCTGTATTTGAAAAGTCAAATATTGTGCTAAGAACACAAAATTTTCAAATCCTAATCTATGTATGGTAGAAAATAATAGTAGTTGGTAATATTTAAAATATTTAATAAAGTAATGCATCCTTTCAAATGGAATATATTCAGAATGTTCACCAAATTTTAACACATGTCTCTATAAATCATTCCTATGAAGTAATTTTGAAATGTGTGCATGCATAAGCATGCAAGTACATAGATATTTCAATGCAGTGTTTTATGACTAGCTTGGCATCTCATAGTAAATGTGTACATAGTTGCTTAGAACAAAAATCCTCTTTTTTCTTTCTATGTTCCAAGAGAACTACTTACAATTCATTTACTTTTTTTTGGTCTTCTGACCTTTCAAGGAACACATTGCAAATATATCTAGGCTGTATTTCATTAGTTTAAAAATATTTTAGTATGTTTTGACAACTTTTGCTCATATCATTTTCAGTTTTTATTTCATATGGATGCAATTCAACTCAAGGTAAGAATAATAAAGTGTAAATCAGCATTTCAAAGACATATAAATCATGGATTTAGCAGCTAATTCAGACCACAATATTGTGCACAGTGCAAAACAATCTATTGCAGATGACTAATTTCAACTCCAACTGTCAAAGTGACAAGAAAATGAGCTATTAAAGTCAGTTGTCCTCACAAATGCATGCTCCATTTTACTGACAAATAGTTACAACTAAACAATGAGCAACATAAGCAAGATTGAAACCTTCACCATAACTTAATGGGTGTCATCCAAGGGCATAATGATGTTCAGTATGTCTGGCTACTTCTTCCTTAGCTAAGTTTTCTATCTTCTTTTTTTTTTTTTTATGAAGTAGAGATAAACTTGGAAACCATAGTTCTCCTTAACTTTCACAGCCTGTTCCTATATTACAGCATTTCTGAATTTTCTATCTCACAGTTGGAAAGTTATCAGATATTCCCCAGTGCTTGGACCACCTGCTATTGCTCTCAGCTTCTGTTTACAGACAAACAGTTTATCTAAAATTTCATTTTTTAAATCTGGTAAATGAAAACTAATTTGCAATGTGTTTCTATGGAAAAATTAGGCGTAAAAATTATACAACCACATCTAAAATGGCTAAACAACATTAAAAATATATACTTACAATTTAATGATAAATCATGGTTGTAAGCACATAAAATGAAGTAGTATAAAAAGGATAATTATAAATACAAGAGCATCTGCTACAGGGTAAAATGTGATACAAAAGTTCTTAAACACTCTACAAAGTCTATAAAATCCATGCATTCAGCATGGTTTTATGCATAAGTACAACACAATATTTCTGCCTCCACTTGTCTGGGCTATATATGGGCCACTATTACCATATATCAAAGGCCACTGAATAACAATGAAACTCACATTGCATTTTCATGAAGGTTAGCTTGGAACAGTTACTTCAAATGAGGCTTTACTCTGACAACAATACATGCACTTGCTATGTGTGTTTTATGTACTTATGTCATCTAAAATATGCTACTTTCCTTTTACTAGCCTCTCTTTTCCTTTTCTTTTAGACACTTTCTCTTACTGTTTGCTAAATAGGTATTCTCCATTCATTTATTACAAATGTGGGACCAAAAGTCATCATGTATAGCAGCCTCTGTCAGTGGGGGAATAAATCTCTTCCATATTGCCATAAAGATTATTATCTTTAGAAATTACCATTATGAATGAAGTGTATAGAGAATTTAAGTAATCCCAAATTGCTTTTGACATTAAAATTCAATATTTGCCCTGGCATCAGCAGTCCTTGATAATCTAATACAAATGTTTTCTTCCTCCCCTATAAATCACTCCAACTCAAGAGTTAATACTGCACACCCATCATGGGTCCTTGTTTGCTGTTCTGCCTACCTGACTGCCTCTGCTGTCTGCCTAGCACTGAACATATTTGTTTTATTTAAATTTTTTTTTGTTTATTTTTATTTATTTATTTGAGAGCCACAGATAGAGAGATAAAGAGGCAGATAGAGATAGGGAGAGAGAGAATGGGTGTGCGAGGTCTTTAGCCACTGCATACAAACTCCAGATGCGTGCGCCCCCTTGTGCATCTGGCTAATGTGGGTCCTGGGGAATCGAGCCTAGAACCCGGGTCCTTAGGCTTCACAGTCAAGTGCTTAACTGCTAAGCCACCTCTCCAGCCCCATATTTGTTTTATTTAAAACCAAAACCAAAAACAAAGAATACTCTTTCTGGGACTGGGAAGAAGGCAGAGTAGACAAAGCGCTTGCGATGCATGATGGAGGATGAGAGGTCAGATCTCCAGCACCTACACAAATGATGGCTGGGCATGTTGGTCTGCCTTTAATTCTAGCACTTAAGTGGCAAAAACTAGGGGTCCCCTGGGCAAGCTGTCCAACTAGGCTAAGTGAATCAGCTCTCCTTTCAGTGACAGAACTTACCTCAGTGACTAGGGTGAAGAGCAATTGAAGAAGATAGCCAACATTCATCTCTGGCCTCTATATGTGCACACACTGTACATATATGCATGCACTCACACACTTACAACTATGTCTGTGTACAAACGGACACATAAACACATATATACCTAAGCAAAAAATCTTCAAATAGTCACTCTGATGTTTACAGTGGATCTTCTGTTTCTTAAATCATTTTACATCTGCTTCTCAATTTACTATGGTGTTACTTCCTGATCAAATCATCAAAAATTGATTATACTATGTCAACATGCATTTAATACACCTAGCCTATAACATCATGGCTTACCAACACCAAATATGGTCAAGAACAAGCTGTTTATCCTTATGATTTTATGGCTAAGTGGGAGCTGTAGCTTGTAATCTCTGCCTCACACTGGGAGGGAAGGAGAGAGCATCATGCCACATGAAACTGCGTAGTAGAAAGACCAGAACTCAAAGTGCAGCATCTTCTGAACCTACATAGCTTTCATATCTTCATAAAGTTAAAAAGGCATCAATTGCCCAATTATAAATTGGGCCTAAACATGTTACAGATTATCTCTTTATTTAGTTAATTATTGGTGTACATGATTTGATCTGTGATAATGTATATTTGATGACAGATATGCATGGCAGTATACATATTTCAGTTTAAAATTTACTACTGGGATTAAAGATATAGATACCTCATTGGATAAGGTACTTACTGCCTAAGCTGGAATAAGTGAGTTCAATCCTCAGACTCCTCTAAGACCCAATATAAAAAGTAATAAGACTTCGAGGGGTTCATAATTCCAACATGCTGATGATAATGGTAAGATGAGAGTCAGAAACAAGAGAATTACTTTGAAGCTCATGGAAGGCAGAACAAAGAAAAGCAGAGTGAGAATCCAGAATAAGAACCCTCAGCCTCAAATGAGTTGGACAGACAAGACCAACACAAAAGTTATACTCTGATCTCCACATGTGTACCATAACTCATGTGCATACTCAGGAACATGAACACACACACACACACACACACACACACACACACACACACACACATCAAAATAAGGTAAAACTTACTATCGCCCCTTCACTGAGCAGGTATGGTAACCCAATTGTTAAGAAAACTTCCTTAAACAAGATTTCTGCTTTAAATAAATGATTCTTTCTTGGGAAGATACTTGATATTTCTTTCCCTGATCTTTACCCTGTTCCCTAACATGACCACTAACAATGTTAAGTGATAGGAATAAATTCAAAGAAATACCACAGCATTCTTCCTGAGGCAGAATAGCTTGTTATACACAATCATAATATTAGCATTGAAAGTATATTCATGATAAATCTACCCTAAGCACAGATGGACAAAAACTGAAACTCTATATTATCTCATCTGAAGTTCAGAAGCTAATGTAGGACCTCACTCTCCTGCTTCAGCAGTCTCCTTAACTAGAATCCTTTCTATTAGCATTCAGTAACACACATAGAATACTTTGTTAAGGATCTTGCCTTCAATACTGCAGTTATTCAGTGAAGACACATGCTTCTTCTGCAAATATTTTCTATTCACAGTTGGTTAACTCTGCAGATATAGAGCCCACAGACAGAGATGCAGACTGTTCACAAGGAGACAAATGAAGACATGATACTAGTGCAGCAGAGTACAAAATACAAAGAAACAAGGTACAGCTTGCTGTGGGAGGTGACAGAAGATTAAGAGACACACTGAGAGTCATGTGGTTGGAATAATGAACAGGATACCCTCATGACAGGGTGGTGGTGAAGAAGTGAAAATCATTGTATATGACTTGCATCTGTCTGGCTTGAAGAGCTAGATAGATAAAGATGACATTTAATGAGATAAATATAATATAAAAAATCTTTTTTCTTTCTTTTACTTCCATAGGGAGGTTTATAGGGTGACCTGCATTTTTCACAAATAAGTGTGAAGTGTGGAAGGGTATGAAATGACATTTACACATTTCCAGCCAAATGTAATTAGCAACTTTTCCAATTATTTTCATTTTATTTGTTTACTTGAGAGAGAGAGAGAGAGAGGGAGGGAGAGAAATTAAGAGAGAATAGGTATGCCAGGGCCTCCAGCCATAGCAAACGAACTCTAGACGCATGTGCTACCTTGCGCATCTGGCTTTATGTGGGTATTGGGAAATTGAACCTGGGTCCTTTGGCTTTGCTGGCAAGCATCTTAACCAATTAGCAAATTTGCGAAGATAAATTTTGAAATTAACTCATTGGACTACATATTTTAAATTAGTACTAGTTAAAACAGTGCCTGAATAACAGATGTAAAATGCCCAAATTATTCATTTTCATAAATTATTAATTCATTAGATAAACTACGTTATTGATGAAATTGCTACTTCACAGCACCTGTTATAAGAATTACATAGCAGTACTTGGTGGAGTTCATGCTCAGTTACATATTCCAGAAGCAAAATCGAGGAATTTTTTCTATAGTTCATATATGTTGTCCTAAATGTGTAAATAAACATAAAATGTAATAACTAGCAGCATCTTCCTGCAAATACTCTTCTACAAAGAATGAATATGTGTTTGGCTATGTTAGCATTGAGCACAACTGATTAACTCAGGAGAGTATATTCATGCAATGGCCTGTATTTCATGTCAGGGGATGATATCTATGTATTTTCTCTCATTATACTTGTTATACCTTACCAAGAAGGTGGAGGAGTGTTTCATAAGATTACTACTTATCATACCTTTATTTGTGTTTCTCCCTGTAAGGTTTAACTGTTAAGTCCTAAACTCTCAGTATTTAGATTACTTATTGGGATAATGATTCTATACCTCAGTATCCAGCCTGTTTGAGGTTTTTTTTTTTTTTTTTAAACAAAGACATAGATACATAAGCCAAAAGCAATCACCTCTTACATGTTGCATAGATAGCTACATGATGGTTTCCTGAGATACTGTGTGCTGATTTAAATGCTGGTTAAATCATGAGAAAATTATTTCCACTATTTGTGTACATATGTCCACATGGTCAAATTAACTCAGAACCTACATCAGAAGACTATAATAACGCCTGTGGTGCACTGACTGGCACATAGCTCATCTTAAAATCTCAACTGTACTTATTATACACCACATTCCTTTAATGCAGCCTGACAAAAGGGTTGAGGTACTTGTTAATGCAAAACAAAGAAACAAACAAAATCCAGTAGCACATGGATTGTTTTCATGTCGTTTGTCTTTCAATTTTTTCAAAGTCATTTAAGAAAATACAGCTCTTAATTTTCAGAGTCTGAGAAATCTCCAGATATATATTATAGTTAATGGTAAGGTTGACAAGTTTTAGGACTTTCTATAAATTAACTTTTAATGAGTCAAAACAGTATATTTAGAATTTATGTCCTAATTTCTGAAAGAAAACACATGTACATAAGGAGATCTTACCTAAGTTAACACCAAACTTCACATCAGATACATGGTGGATGTGTGTTTATTTTATATTGGTGATGCCAATTTTCCTTCATCTCAATACAATTCTTTTCTTGGATTCTTCCATTGAATTCTTCAACATGCAATTATAAACCTTAATAACTATATCAGCTATTTAGAAGGATGTCACTTTTCACATACTTGTCTTTCATCATGCATTGACTTGTTTTCCATAAAGGACCAAAATTTCTACATTGTTTAAAAATATATGGAACATAAAATAGTCTAAATAGCTTCTGCACTTGGAGTGATAACAGAAGGAGAAACAAGTTTGTTAAAATAATCTGCCAAATGTGTATGAACACACATAAACACACACACATGACATTTTATCTTTTCCAAATTTATGCTTCCCGGTGCATATACACTTTTGTAATCCTAATAAAGGCCAAGAGACATTTGCTCACTTTTGTTCACACTTTGAAAAAGTTTAAATCAGTATATTTCATGTTGAAAATAGAATTATATAAATAAAATGTGATTAAGCTGAATATAAATAGTTGAAAAATATTAATGTATTTGATATTACTAATTGCATTATGTATTTTGTAATAACTTCTAGTTACCAAAGGAAAAAATCTCAAACTACATAATTTATTAATTATTTTTACATATCTCTGAACAAATAATCACAGAAGTAAGTTGAGGAGGGGTAGTTATTTGGCTCATGATTCAGAACACACAGTGTATCAATGTGAGGAAGGCCTGGGCCTGGCTGGGGCAGAGTTGATCCATGAAGGCAGGAACTACAGACATATATGCTATGTCTCTGCATATCAGGAAGCAGAGCACAGGCTCATCAATATACTGGCATGGAATCCACATGGTCGGACCTACTTAGACTGCTTGCCAGTTCTTTGCCAGAAAAGGCTCACTGTCTTTTAGTGAAAGCTGAGTATGCATTCATTTTTAATAAAGCTAAGTATTGTAAGAAGGATTCTGGACTAAAAGAAAGGTCAGGGACATTATTTGCTTGATATTTTTGTCTCCTGGACCTCCCACAATGCCACCTCTTTATTTAATGTGCTGCTGTTAAATTTCAAATGGCTGACAAAGCCCTAACAAAGCAGGAAAATGATGGCTTATGTAAGAGGTGACTGTGAACTCTGCTGTGAGAAGTAAATGCAGGTATTAGGAAACAGGCTCAGAAAAAAAGGGTACTTGAAAAGCAAACACAAGATTGATGGACAAAATTTGATCCATCTATGTAGTAAGCAGTGGGCAGTTGGATATGGGGGCATGGCAGAGACAGCGTGGGAGAAGATCAGGGGGAGAGCAGGCAGTTCAGGAAAGGAGAGTCTTCAATGCCAGGGGGAGATCTTTGCTTGTAGAACCATCAAGGACAGACAGCCATGCTTCACCAATCTTTAGAAAGAATGGCTCCAGTTCTCCCAAAATTGAGGACAATCCCAACTCTGTATCATCTGTGCAACCTTGTAATGTGCTGCCTACACATGAGCCTGGGCCATTTGAATTCCGACTAATGTGAACTGAATATAGAGAGTGGGAGGAGGAGATACATTTATGTTAAGCATTCTGCAAGGCTGACTAATTAAGATTTCATATTGTGGAGAGTTGTAATGTTGCAGGTTCAGCGCCGTAGCCCCCTGAAATAGCCACTGATTGTCCAACCTTGTGTGTGACTTAACATCCTGTGGTAATTATGTAAATCCTTTTAGAATCTATAAATGGACCTCTATTATCCACCAACCCAAATGCTAAGAATGTCATCAAATAGCATCTGAGTTCTAGAGTCGATTTATTGTTCTACTAACATGTCTACTTCATGTTCCCACCAGTGTGTTTTTAAAACACATTGATTTACAACTTTATTTTGTTACTATAATTTATGAAACTGTTACCATGTCAACATAAGATATTTGGTGTAACCTGAATCTGTGTTCTTGGGCCATGGTCACTCATATTTGGTCCAGAATAAATTTTCTCTTATTTTCTTTCAAGTGAGAGCTATGTTTTGTGTTGACATTAGGAAATTAAAATGGACTACTGAAAACGAATGATTTTACTACTTAAAAGCACCTTCAATGTCTATAGTTTAAAATGTATGTGAAGAAAGTTGACAAGATGCCAAAATTCATGTAGTTTGTGCATACCCAGGTACAAGCCAAACAACCATACAGAGAAATAAAATATGAGTGAAGAAAAATAAATAATAAATAAATCTTGTGTTTGAGATACAAAAATCTTTCTTTCATGAACACTGATATCAAATATTATCATCTAGTAGGCTAGATATCAGAACTCTCAAGAATTTCAAAATTTGCAAGAAATATAGATTGATACAGAGCCATAAAAAATTAAAGTAAAAAAATGTATTTATCAGTGACAGCAGTATCCACAGTAAGTTGCCCTCAGGAAAAGCAGAAAGTCTAGAGAAACTTGCAAAGGGAAGCGATGATTATGTACAGTTTTAGAAGATGAGTGGAAAGCTGAAAATAAGGGGACAGCTGTGTCTGTAGAGGGATGCACAGACAGGGCATAAAAGCAAAGAAAGAACCAGATAGAGAACACACCATAATTGGAAAAAAAAATTGCAAAAATTATCTGCACTCTAAAAATAAATTTTAAAATAGTCATTCTTCACCAGTTTTAGATTTAAGATGGCAGATGAAAAGAATGGGGAAAGGTAAGCGAGGCAGTTCTGTTCAGTTCCATGCTGCTGGTAGATGAAGAGACATGGGAAAATGCAGGGTAGGCCATTCCAGTTGGTTCTGTATTGCTGTGCTTTGCAAGGACATGTAGACCCAGTGAGGTGATTTCCTTTTCTATGAAGAATATATGTCATTCAGTTTTAGGTAATGGCCATAAACATAATTATGACCCAAAGATCTTAAGAGAAAATATTGGCTTAATGCCAACCAGATGGCAAATGTTGCTTCAGACTTCCAGTAGCTGGGAGGCCCCTGTGCACCCATTCTTTCTTGTTCTCTTGCAAATAAGTTAAAAATAAGTGAAGAAATATTTACTTTATTTTACAGATTCTGTAAATATGTTGAAATCCTTCCCTATCAAGTTTCACCACATTAAATAATATAAGAATTCTTTTCTGAATTTTTTTGTTATTGTGATTTAAAAATATATTAGTTATACAAAGGATCTCAGTAATTAAAAAGAACATAGCAGGCTGGAGAGATGGCTTAGCAGTTAAGGCATTTGCCTGGGAAGCCTAAGGACCCAGGTTCAGTTCCCCAGTACCCACATAAGCCAGAGGCGCTAGGTGGCTCATGCATCTGGAATTCATTTGCAGTGGTCGGAGGGCTTGTTGTGCATATTCTCTGTCTGCCCTGACCCTGCCTCTCTCAAATAAATAACTAAGTAAATAAGAATCAAATACTTTTTAAAAAGAACATAGCCTTCATTGGCTTATGATTATAATACTAGAACTAAGGAAGCTGGGTCAGATTAATTACTATGTGTTCAAGTCCAGCCTGAGCTACAGAATGAGATCCTGCATCAAAGTTCTAAAAAAAGATTTCCTTAATTTTCAAAAATATTATACGTTTTAAAACTTATGTTTCATCATGTAGTTAAATACCATTTTATAGTGACTCACTGAGCTCAAATATTAAGTCCATGAATTTAATACCACAATAACAAGGCCAGTGACTTAAACTACAATATTTATAGGAGAAATGCATTAATACATGTCCTAAGAAACGTGAGTAACCTCATGAGCCTGAAAAGTTAAAAGCTCTATTTGTTTACTCAAATCCAATCAGTTTAGATTGTCATTTATATTTCACATTTTCAAGAATGGAAAAGTGTTTGTCTACTGACAAGTTCCAAAGGAAGGAACATAAAGTCCATATTTAAAATTTTTTACTTATTTATTTGCATATATGTGTGCATGTATACCAGGGTCTTTTGCCACTGCAAACAAATTCCTATTTGGCTTTACATAAGTGACTGATGAATTGAACCTGGACCATCAGGCTTTATAAGTAAGCACCTTTAACCACCGAGCAATCTCTTTAGCCTCCACAAAGTCCATATTCAACATAAAAATTTCCTTATTTCAGAGAATGAGTTAAGATATTAATGTGCATGGATTTTTCATCTAGCACTTTCTTTTCATCATTCTATCCCCTTACATTTAAGAGCAAACCAAATATGTTATTTTAAAATAATTGAAAATAACAATAATTTAAAAATAATCTTTATTGGTAGGATTGTATTACTTCTTTGCCTATGTCATAAGCAGACTTATCTTACAGTTCCATTATTTATAGCCCTTGCATAGAAACAAAAAAAAAGAATTTTGTGCAAATGGCATATTATAAAATTAAATGGAAACATATTGTGCTTTGGATCATGGTCAAGTCTAGAGGCAAAATAGAAAGAACAAATTCAATATAAATGCAGTTATTATGTGTGTCATGCTGGATTCCAGTCTCACAAAATTAGCACAATATGTTCCACCCGAGGAAATGCTGAGATAGAGGGACAGTGACAGGAAAGAGAGGGGATGAGAGAAAGAGAGAGAGAGAGAGAGAGAGAGAGAGAGTGAGAGAGAATGCTGTGCCAGTAACATAAACAAATGAAAAGGCAGGAGCATTTAAATTTTGGTCAGTAATAAGTTGTGCAAAGAAATTATACACTAATAACATTTTTTTAAGTAAAATTTCAAAGAAGAATTTCTTCTGCATTAATATGGGACTCCAAGCTGTTTTTTTTTTCATTCTCACAACTCATAACATTTCTCCCAATGCAGTGATTTTACAAGTTTGAATAGGCCTAAATTCTTCCTTGAAACTACATAGATGTCTTGTGATTATGTTACAGGTTTGATAACAACATGAGGAAACAAATATGTCTGTGGCTGATATGTAAATTCATACGTGTAAGTTATTGAATTGAATAAATAGCTCAACGTTAATGCTAATGCTATGTTACATTAATTGCCTGTGTGATAAATCACATAGCCCAGAAATTGCCAGATTTCTTTTTGATTTGTACTCTAAATGGAATTTTCTCTACAGTGATGATTTAGTTTTGCATTAAAATATCATTATAAAGCAGCAGTGCAAAGACGTATGTTAACCATGTCTTTCTATGGTGACAGGACTAGGGGTGAATACTCTTCTGCAATTTATACCTTGTATTATGTCAAAGATTGTACTAAAACTTCCTCTCCTCTTCCTAAATAATTGAAAAAGACAAAACATTTCACTAACAGAAATAATTTTAAAAGGAATGTACTAAAACTGTATAGCAGACATATTCTTACAACTTGGGGAGTTAATGGATTCATGTTATCCTTATCATCCTCAATCTGCCTATCATTCCTCAGAGAGAGTTTCAGGGTGGGAGTGTATTTCTATTCCCTGCATCATCTATGATGTAATGTCAATGGGCAAATATTGTCCAGGAGTTGTTCAAGTAAGAACAGTTGTGCTGAGGTCATGAATGTAACAGCCACCTATGTCTGGAAGGCAGTGTTCTAAAGCACTCCTCCCCATCCTCTCACACATTCTTTTCATCTTCTCTCAATGTGTGCTGAACCTTACAGAGGGTGATATAGATAGATGTCTTTTTTTGGCACTGGGCACTCCACACTCACTTATTCTATGCACTTTAACAAGTTTTGAGTCTCTCCAGTAGTCACTACCAACTGATTCTCCTCAAAAAGAAGCTTCTCACCAAAAGTGAGAGCACTATTTTGGGCATAAACAAGCACTTAGAATATAATTTTATGGGCAAAATATATCCATGTAGCCAAACAACTGTGATGACTTTTTACACAGGACCTATGACCATCCCAGCCATAGTTTTTGACTTGAATTTCAGCATCAGTCATAAATTCCCTCCCATGGGATGGGCTTCAACTCCAAATGGAGAGCAGTTGGTTACCCATAACAGTTAGGCCACTATTGCATCAACATCTTGACTTGGTGATCCATTGTGTAGCTTAAAGGTCTGCCCCTGCATAAAACTGTGGATGACTTTTCTTCCACAGCAGGCTACATTTCAACTTCCAACAATGACAGAGAGCTAGTAGAGAGGAGGTTTCCGGTTCAGTTCCAGTTTAAGTTCTCAGAGCTTCCTGGTGCTGACTTGGATGTCCCAACTCTCAATAAGCTTGGTGTGGCGAGCTCAATCTGTGCCACTCCGCCCAGGGCCGAGGAGAAATGAGACTGTTTGGACTTCCCCTCTGGGTCTGAAATGCACTTATCTTACTTCTTTATGAGGAGAATACACAGGTCATGCTGCTACAAGTTTAAATTGGCCAAGATAACTTTGAAAAATTTTTTTGGTCCATAGAAGCTATTATTTTTTATGTCTTCTCTAATATTGGTTGTTTGAACTCCAAAATTGTGTTATTTTACCAGGAATTACAAAAAATTAAGCATTATCATAAATATTTGGCTGTGTTAAGTATGCATTTATAGTAAGAAATACTACTAATATGTAAATACCTCAAACATTATCTGATAGAAATATTTAAAGTTTGCTAACAAATATAGCTATATGTAAACATTAACATTATTATTATCTTGTTCATTATTGTACCAAAATGTTAGCCTATGATAATTGTTAAAATGTATTGGGTACTCAGTAAGGTTTTACTGATATTTCCCTCTATTTCATTTCCTGAGAAAAGACGTTTGAGGATATAGCTTAGTGGCAAAATACTTTCCCTATTTTATATGAATCCCTGAACTTGATCCTAAACACTAGAAAAATTAACAATTGAAAAATGAAAATTAATAAGAAGAAATAAATGATTAACAATTCTCCAACATAAATAAGATTTGTGAAAACATGGCCAAATTAGTTAACCATAGAGATCTTAGACTAGAGTGTATCTGCTACAGACAACAGATGAGGCATCCTATTTAGAAAACATCTCCAAATCTCCCTCACAGCCCTAAAGCTCATCACCGTTTTGGTGAAATGTAATGTTTACATGGCACATTTCAATGGGAATTAACTGATTTGGGGTAGTGTGATCATTAGCTTCTAAATTTAAATAAGGATAAAAATGTAGATAGCATCTGGACATCTAATACCTATTAAAATATTACTTTAATAAATGGAAATATTTCATTAGATTCAACTCTATGAATTGTTGGGGTAACTAAGAAGTCATTGTTCATCTCTCTTTAAGGGAAAAAAAGCTATTAGAAAGGAGAGGAGATGTGGTAGCAAGTGTACTATTTGAATAAATTTTATATACTTAAGATTGTGAAGCCAAGATAAAGAAATAAAGATTGATACCCCAATTATATAATAAATCTTCCCTGAAAATTCACATAATTTCTAATAAAAGGTACTACCTTCCTAAGCATTTTATAAGTAGAAAAGCAGAGTTTGTGATTATTCATATATATCCCACTGAAGTCTCTGTAGGAGTGCTTGCCACTTAATATTTACTATGACTTCAACATTATCATAAAAACTCAAACCACCCACTAAGAAAAAAAGAATATTGAGATAGCCTCTATTCTGAAGAACAAAACACATCTTATTTGGTGGAAATGTGCACTATGAAATTCTAGTCTAACTTTCATGTAATTATTTTATATGATCAAATGAATAATATTTAAAAGAAGTTTATAATGACTTACTGAAAGTAAAATACAAATTAACACTAGGATAATCTCAAGAAACAAAGAATCAAAGAATGTGCTATTTTATATAATTAATAAAAATAAATTGACTAAAATGTTAATCGTGAATAAAGGATATAAATGCATAGGCAATAAAATGTACTTATATTAAAATCTCAGAATTGAATTACTAACAGATTCAGATGCAAAATGGTTTTGGAGTTCGAGACTATATTGCTCTGAACTTATAATAACTCTATCAAGAAGGCTTTACTAAAGGAATCTAACTGAATATGAAGAAAGGGACTAAGAAAGAAATGTAAGAGGTTTAGAGAAATCAATGAAATTAAGATGGTTTTGGCACTGGAGAGATGGCTTAGAGGTTAATCGCTTGTCTGTGAAGCCTAAGGACCCCAGTTTGAGGCTCGATTCCCGAGGACCCACGTTAGCCAGATGCAGAAGGGGGTGCACGCGTCTGGAATTCGTTTGCAGTGGCTGGAGGCCCTGGTGCGCCCATTCTCTTTCTGTCTCTCTCTCGGTGTCTCTCTCCCCCTCTTTCTCTATTAAATAAATAAATAAATAAATAAATAATTTTTTTTAAGATGATTTTGAAGTAACAAAGTATTAACATAACTTAGCAGAGCTGAACAAATTATTTTTTAAATTAACAGGGATAATTCACACAACAAGGAACAATACTGCTTGTGATTCAGTTTCCCTGAGAGGTCTCAGTGACAGAAGACACCAAGTAAGCCAGCAGGCACTGTGAGTAAAGTGTGGATAAAAAACAAACAAATGAGTAAACATCAGCCTAAGTACTCCCAAGGAGACTTAGCCATCTTAATCCTCTGTCCTCATTTATAGTTAGCCATAACAGAATTTCCCTGGCCCATGCACTACTCTGACCCACTTATGGTGGAGGAGAGGGTGTGAGGAGCTGAAACAGTGGTAAGGTCATCCTTCAAACAGAGTTGTAAGCATCTAGTGTTTGTATAAACTCTTAAGAGAGCTGTATTGCTACCCATAATTCACAGAAGAAACCCATGATTTATAGAAGAAACAACCACAGCTAGGGAGATTTAGCAACTTGCCTAAGATCACTTCAATAAGCATGAAACACACCACAAACCTGCTTTTTTTGAACATTATATTCTTTTCTAAAATTCTACCAGTTACCAGTCACATGCTGCAATGTACAGCCCCTCTCCCATTTATTGATGGAGTAGAAAAAAAAATTATGAGTCTATTAAAGCACTTGAAAGTAATAACCACATTTACAAGATCCCAGTGAATGTGAAACAAAATGATTGCATTTAAAAAAATTATTTATTTATTTACAAGAGGGGGCAGATATATATATATATAAACACACACACACACACACACACACACACACACACATATATGGAGAAAGAGAGAGAGAGAGACAGAGGGAGAGAACGGGCACATCAGGGCCTAAAGCCATTGAAAAAAATAAAACTCCAGACACATGTTCCTTCTAGTGCACCTGGTTTTACATGGGTCCTGAGGAATTTAACCTGGATTTTCAGGCAAGTGCCTTAACCACTGAGCCTTTACTCCAGCCCCAAAATGATTTTGATTGAAGAAAAAACAACTTCACATGAAATCAGTTTATCAAACCTCTGTAGCGTAGCTTCAAAGAAAGGTGATAGTCTTATCTATTAGCTGGAAAGGAGTGAAACATGAAAGTATCAAAGTCATGATAAACACCATTAACCAGCATCAGCAAGATGTATGATAGCTGGTGCTGTGGACTATGCCTATAATCATAGCCCTTGTGAGATGAGAGGAGCATCAAGAATTCAAGGTCATCCTCAGATACATAAGATCCAGTAAAATCAAACTCACAAAACAAACAAAAGCAAAAAGATGTATGTTAGACATTTGAGGAATGAGGGAGGGGAATCGGACTAACAGGATATCATGAGAAAATATTCTAAAGAGAAAATAATAAGCCGATTCTTGTTATTGCAATTACCCTCTAGATTTCTACATGTAAGAAAAGATCTTAAAGGACATAAAATAAAAATGGTATTTTATTTTTATAAAATGATCCAAACTCCAAAATATAGTCAAGAGGAACATGGGGCAAGTTAGCATATTCTACTCATGTCACCTGTCTGAAGTCATGTGAATTTGGGCTGAGAAGGTGGGAATGGCCTAAATGTCTAATGATTGTTAGATTGGTGTATGATTGTGAGCAAGGACAGTTAGGTTGGAGTGAGACTGTGAACAAATGTTTTCCTCAATGGAGACAAATGAATATTAAATCTTAGTTGAAGTTTTCATTTGCAGGAAATAATGGATTTTGTTTCTGGAAGTTTTCCAGTCATACCACCTCTTAATAAATTCTTTCCTTTTATAAATTTGTTACTCAATTGAACTCTCAGATGGCAGAAAGTTGCTCTTTTTGCCCAGCCCAATATTACCCTTTGTATGCTTAAGAAGGAAAAATTAAAACACTAAAATAAAATTCACAAGTACCATTACAACTGGGAATGCCACTAAGCCATGTGCTAGGGAAAGGGGAAAATTGTTCCCAAGCAAACTATGATATCTCTAAGAGAAAAAGATGATAGTATGGAAGGATGGTAATAGAGGAAAATGAAACCAAAAATACAGAATGGCTCTCTCCACTGGTCTCTTCTGTTTTTCCCACTTTTTTGAAAGCTACCTTCATAATTCCAAAAATGTAGGAAATATATATATATATATATATATATATATATATATATATATATATACTATTATTTTAATTTTTTTGCTATGTCTTTTAAAAGCATTTTCCAATTTAATCATACATCAACTTTATGAAGTAAAAATGATGAGTGTTTAATAGATGAGAGAAATGGTGTTCACTTAAGTTTAGCAATCTAGTTAATAAGAGGATGAGCCAGTTGAGTTTCACACATTCATGAAAATCTATGTTCTGATTAACAAGTTTGACAGGTTTTGATGACATCATGTCTAAAGCCTGTTACTTTTTGAATTTTCCATAATTTTCCAAAATATTTCTTCGCTTAAGAGAGAAAATTGTCTACACACTCTAAAATCACAACTTTAATCTAGCAATGAAACCCAACAACTGAAGCCAGCCATTATAATCACATGGAACGGCAGTGGTGTTTTAACTAAGGGGAAGAAATAACTAGCTCTATGCTGCATTCTTTGCAAATTGACTGCTTGACAGTAGGTGCAGACTAAAGTATCTTTCTTTCACTGAACATGAAGGAAGGAGATTATTTTTTCTTGTTACACTTTACAGACACCTACTCAAACACCTAGTAGTGATTTTCAGCCTTTAATGGAATTCACCCGATAGAGTGCTTTCAGTTGTTGGAGAGAGGTTCCAGCTGCAGCTTGTACAAATACTTCACTTCCTTCTTACTACTTTTTTTTCACACTTTTCACATGAATTAAGAGAATCTTGAAAGGAAACCTGAAGGATGTCAAATGGGACAGCCACTCTCAGCAGCAGCCAGAAAACAGGAGAGTGAATGGTAGCTATAAATCAAATGCAAGTCACATTAACGAATTGAAAAAAGTATGAAATAAAATCAATCCAAGCTCCTCAGAGGAAAGTAAGATTCTTTTAAACTTTGGGTGAATTTAAAATCAATGCGCCGGGCGTGGTGGCGCACGCCTTTAATCCCAGCACTCGGAAGGCAGAGGTAGGAGGATCGCCGTGAGTTTGAGGCCACCCTGAGACTCCATAGTGAATTCCAGGTCAGCCTGAGCTAGAGTGAGACCCTACCTCGAAAAACCAAAAAAAAAAAAAAAATCAATGTAAGTGGGTAATACACTCATAACTATGCACAAGGCAATGCAGTGAAACAGGGAAACATTAAAAACAGATAATAGGACACTAATGTCTACTGTCTCTAAACTCCAAGAAACCTTATTAGATAGTGGTAACATCCATAAAGAGTATGTCCATAGAGCCTTTTAAAACAGTCCATCAAGAAGCACAGAGCTGCATGTGGATACCACAAAGGTATTAATGAAGCTAAGAAACATAGATAGATAGATAGATAGATAGATAGATAGATAGATAGATAGATAGATAGATGATAGATAGATAGAAACCTCCCTGATATAACATCTAAGACATGGAAATCAAGGACATGAGAATGAAGCTCAATAGCTCAATGGAGGACAAGCCTTGACTATACTGGTAATCACACAGGCTGAATCCACAACATATGAATGTGTTTTCTTTTGCCCACAATATTTGATTGATTGGTTGTCTAATGAATTGGATTTTTAAAGTGATACTTTCCAAAGGGGATCATGACATGTCAGTTTCTGAACGTAGCTTTGTGGGAGGGGTTTCCATGATCATGAGAGAGACATCAGCCAAGCAATTGAACCACTCTTCCTTCTGTAAGTCATATATAAAAGTGAACCCAAAGCCAAAGTTGGATACTAAGAAATACAGCCAATTATATGTTTAAAAACCAGAATAAATGGAATATTGCTTATGCATTTCATCATTGCCTTATTCTAGGAGGAATTTTGTCTCTGCTTCATGAAAATCAAAGCATAGGCCACTAGATTCTTTTTTTCAGGAAGCTGGATATTAGTCCATTTCTAGATGTCAACTGTCATGTATTCATGAGAAGAAACAGGCTGCAGAATTCCAGCCCAAGTAAACAGAACAGATGGATTTGTTTTTTTTAATCCTTAACAGATCATGAGTTTTTAACTATCTATTTTTCAAAAATCTCATTAGTCCTCAGCAGGGTGCACCATATAAGTCTGTGCAACTGTAAAACATGACTGACTATTTTTCCAGAAATTTGTGTGGGGGGAGGGGGAAATCTGAACGCTTGAACTGCTTTTTGGGTCTTCAAATTAGAATAATGCTAGAGAAATTAACTAAGAAAATATCACGATTAGTGTCTATGTTTAATTGTTTAGGGGAAAATACCTTGTGTTATCTAGCATAAAATCTGTTTCATGGCAGAGCAATGTGAGTGGACTTTTCTGATTTTAGTCACTCATGAGTAGTAAGACAAATCTCAGGTAGTTAATAATTGAATCTAAGCAATAAATAATGATACCACAACTATAATGAGGATGGTTAAGTCCCATCATCACCATATATTTCAATCCACTTAGCAACACAGTCAGCATCTGGCTGATTCTTCAGAAGTACAAGTGAAGACAGATGTGCACATTGTCCACTGAGGTAACAGGACTATGGAGAACCTGAGGGTAGGGTTCTCCTTCTGTCTCTTTGTTCTTTCACTCTGAAAAGAATCAACACTATGTAGAGGGATGTTTAGGAGAATCATGTCTGAGTATTAATAGTTGGAGGATATCAATAGTTGTTATTTTGTCTTCTTAAATATTTAAGATAATTTAGAGTTTTGAATCTCATTTTCTTTGCAATGAATAATTGAGTAATTAACCTATATTTAGGGTATACACATCTGTTAGTCTCTTCTAACAGGCAATGTGCTGCCACCAAACTTCCGTTTTTCTATTTTCTTAGCAGTGAATATCTTGGTATTTAATAGTCACTCTAAGAGACTCTGAAACTCCCAAACTTTTAGTCATGTGTGACGTTTTGACTGAGCTTTACTTATTTGTAGGACGTACTGAATTACATAAGCATCTCTGAAATGAGGGAGAGACTGTTTCAGAGAAATACATGGTTGGACATTAAAGGAGGTCACTTGATGTTCTTTGCATTCATGCATGAAGTATATGCATGTGTACACATTTGTGCATACAGCATACACACCAAACACATCACATAACAACACACATACTACACACAAAAATAGATAATGATAAAACCTGGGTAAATACGTAAAAATTTAATGTGTGGACAGTGAAATTAATATCTTATATTCTAACCTATAAAAACTCTGGAGCAAATGCAATGTGATATGTTAAAATTTTGTGCATAGTAGGTCAGTTTTGTTTGCTGGTTGGTTAAAGTTTAAATGTTAAGATGGCTTATGAGTCTTTTCTATAAAATGTCATCAGTGAAAAACTAGATTTATTTCTATTAGAAATGATTAATTTTGGACTATGAAGATTTTAATTAGATAAAAAGTTTATTTATTTTCCATGTAGTCAGCTCAAGTAATCAGAATAACTTTGAGCCAAGCTTTTATTTATATGAATATTCTTTCAGTTTTGAAAGTTCATTCCTTGAACATACTTTAAAACTAAGCTATTGTTTCTTATATATTTTTAAAATACTATATTTTCTCTTGATTAACTGGAAGGTAAGCCATATAGTTTGTTCATAATTTTTCATGCTCCTATCTTAATCAAATATTTCGTACTTTGGTGCTATCTTCCTAGATTCATTCCTAAAATTAGACAAACACAATTTTCACGTTGTTATTTTCAAATAATAGTGTCTCTGTTGAGTTCTCAATCACAGAAAAAACACAAATGTTTTCTTTATGCAAAGTAAATATAGCAATGCTAAAAATAGTTATGGATTTGTTTGATTAGATCCACATTTTATACAGGGATCAACACTGAAGAAAAAGGAATGCTCTTATGTGAAGTACATCTCTGATGTGGTTTAGTTCAGGTAAGATACATGTTTATTATTCTTGGCTGCATAAAACTTCAGAAGCATGAAACATACTTACATATCTGAAATACGTAGAGAAGAGTCACACATATTCAAGACAATCAAATATCTCAAGATTTATGAAGAGGTAAATCTACATATTTATGCTTCCCAGGTAATCTAAATATCTGGGAATCATTCCTAATAATGCTAAATATCCTTGTGAATAAGAATATATTCTACCATTACAGAGCAATTCTTTGTCCTGTTTGGTATGTTTGGTACTCTAAGGAATGTGTTGAAGCTATTTAATCTTGTTTTGAACAGTTAAAATTTTATTTTATCTATTTAGCTCTTTATCTATCTACCTATCTATCATTTATCTATCATCTTATATCTAAATGTTGATCTATCATCTATCAATATATCTATAATTTTCCATTTGTCATATTAGTCTTAAAGTTCACTGTAAGAAACTGTCTGGAAATTAGACTTTGATAGAGAAGATACTGTTAGTCCTCAGAAGAAAGAACATACTGATAATTATTTAAAAAAAGAGCCCAGAACTAAATTTTAGATTATAATTTTCATTTGGCTCTAGAAGAGAATGAAAAATTCTAAGGAAGTCAAGGCTTGGAAAGAAGTGGAAAATAGATGGCTGATATTCTCATTCTCTCTCTTCTTGAGGATATGGAGATGGGCATTCCTTAACCTCCTGATTTACTATTCTTACATATCAGATGAGAAAATAACATGCACCAGAAAATCTCAGTGAAATGCTTACTTCAATAACTAGAATGAGACAGGATAAAGTGAATATAAATCTTATCTTTAACACAAAACCCAAAATTGTGGGGTACTAATATCTTTCTTTTTAATCCAATATCTAATACTTTTTACATTTACAGAACAAAGTATAGAGAAACACCAAGTGGCTTACAGCCAGAGGAAGAATCCAGAATCAACACTGCTTCTCTGTACATCCAATTCCTCTTACAAGAACCTTAATTATCAGCATAGCTGTTTATGTTGAAGATGTAAATTTAGAAACTTGTAAACTTTGACATATACTAGGATCACCAGTGAATTTAAATATAGATGTGTGCCATCCCAGTACATAGCTAATGAATCAGAAACTAATATAAAGTATTTCACATACATATCATGAATAATTCGAGTGTAATGACAGCTGAAAAGTCTATCACATTTAAAGAAGATTTCACATGAAAGGCTTTTTCCCAATTCATTTCCTAGGTGTACTGAATACATACATTGGTGAGGACAGAATATTCTACCTACTTTACCTAGATTCTCTAAAATGGCGCTTTCCCCAAAGACAGATAAGGAAATCACAACACAGTGCCTAAGAACTTTATGAGACTCCAGATGGTTTGCCCTCAGCCACACTGAGTGGGTCCCATTTGGAGCTTCTTTGGACAGTGCATATTTCCTCAGCGATAATCATGTCGTTTTCAGTGGAGCATTAACTTCAAGAGACACATTACATGAACAGATGGCTGTATTAGCAGTCACCCTTCTCTGAGGGCAAGAACTGCACACTACTCAAGAAAATAAAATTAGGGGGCTGTGTATCCCCAAGGGCCAGCTGAAAACTGTTGGGAGAATTTAGAAGAACCACAAAGGATAAGATCAAAGGTGTAGATTAAAATTTCATAATAGCTGTAATAAATGACAAGCTCTTTTTATATTTTAAAGATCTTTTTAACTCCACAATGCATGACCCATATACCTCAACAAGGAGGGGCCAAGGGGAAGGGGTAGGTCACGGATGAGCCTAATAATAGTACCAAACTGACTGTATTTGCTGAATACAAAACTAATTAATAAAAGTTTTAAAAAAATTTCACCAGTGAGGTATTGGCCCCATGCAGGTTTAAATAAAAGACATAATTGAGCCAGGGATGGTGGCACATACCTTTAATCCCAGTACCTGGGAGGCAGAGGTAGGAGAATCACTGTGAAGTTCAAAGCCATCCTGAGACTACATGATGAATTGAACCTGGGTCTTTAGGCTTCACAGGCAAGTGCCTTAACCACTAAGCCATCTCTCTAGCCCTGCAAACATATATCTTAATGAAGATAGAATTCTTGGAAGGTTTAAAATATAACTGCTACACTCTCTATTCTTTATGACTTTTTCAATTTAGAAAAATATATCTAGAATTATGTTCCAGTAAAGGACCTAACCTAATCTACACAATCTCTTACAGATGTGCACAAAACTTAACATGATATACATAATCTACTATAGACATTCACAGTAGCTAACCTAATCAACATAATCACTACAGGTGATTTTTATCTCCTGTTAATTGATAATCAATATGAACCAAGATGGATACTGTATCTTCAACCAGTTTGTAGCCACAGTGTCAAACGAATTACTTTAAGAAAATTCTCTTTTCTTTCATTTCTTTTACCATATGACCTTTTTAAATTAACTGCATTTTGGTTTGAGTGTGAAAGCCTCTCAGAAGCTAGCTCATGTGTTTGAACACTTGTTCCCTAATTGGGGGTTATGTTTGGAAATGTTATAGAACCTTTTGGAGGCAGAGTCTTGCTGGAGGAAACGTTTCACTGGAGACAGGCCCTGAGGTTTCATAGCATGTCCTCACTTCCTGTGAGTTCTTTGCTTCCTGATTGCCAAAATGTGACAAGGAGGCCTTTTATGCCTTTCTTATCATGAAACTTGAAACTATGTCAAAATGAATTTTTCCCTTCACTCAGTTTCTTCTGTCCATGTATTTGTTTACAAAAAGAGAAAATAACTAATGAGACTCATATTTGAAACACCTTTTTTACTCTTAAGCATGTCAGTGCATAGGCAGTTCACTGTACAAAGTAAGAGCATATTTAAGAAACTAATGAAAGAAAATAAAGCATATTTTCCTTACCTTTAAGAACAAAGCACCATTTGCCTATGTATAACATAAAATGTTCACAAATTGACTACACAAGTTTTCATCATTTGCTCATTTATTTTTCCCTCTAAGTTTCATCTTACATTATCATATGATTTAATTAAGGTAGCTAAAAATTATTCTTAATAAAATTTAGTTTTTCAAGCTGATCTTATAGTGCTATAATAAAATAGAATTCTTAGCAATTTAACAGGGTATCTAGCTTCAGTGAGTTTGTTATTATTTCACATAATTATTTCCTGATAAGAGCTACTTAAAAAGAAAAGCTTGATTACCATTAAAAGGATTTTTCTGCCACTAACTGCTAATAAATAACTTCTATCATGTCGGGCGTGGTGGTACACGCCTTTAATCCCAGCACTTGGGAGGAAGAAGTAGGAGGATTGCTATGGGCTAGAGTGAGACCTGGGCTAGAGTGAGACCCTACCTAGAAAAACCAAAATAAACAACAACAACAACAACAAAAAAAAAAAACAACCCTTCTATCATTGACCAGTTCCATCTTGCTCTGTCCATCATACTATTTCTCGGGGCTGAAATTAGCTTTTTATTTATTTATTTTTATTTTTATTTTTATTTTTATTTTTCAAGGTACTGTCTCACTCTGGCCCAGGCTGACCTGGAATTCACTATGGAGACTCAGGGTAGCCTTGAACTCGCAGCGATACTCCTACCTCTGCCTTTCGAGTGCTGAGATTAAAGGCGTGTGCCATCATGCCCAGCTTATATTTATTTTTTTAAATACCCAATACATTTTCATTTCAAAACATGAAAATTTAAGACATATATATATATATATATATATATATATATATATATATGTAAGTTCCCTAGAGATTTGAGAGCATAGTCATATTCCAATATAGTGATTTCCCTCAGTCCAAATAAACAATATTAGAAATATTATTTACATACAAATTATTTTTATAATTTCTAAAAGTGTGTACATTGGAAATAATCCAAAGAAATTGCACTTTATATAATGTGTACACTAAAGATTACTTTTGATAGAAAATATGGTAAACCTACCACAAGGTGTAGTTTACTTGACATTATATTTAGTAACTCATCATCAGCATAGAACTTGAATCCCTAACATATGATCATTTTCTGCCTTAAATTTTAAAAGTAGACCTTTAACCTCTTTGGGTCTAATGGGATAACAAAGCAGAACTATGTCTCTGATGTTTTCTATTGTCTAATCTGTAAGTTCTTTTTGAATTGCATACAAAAGCAGAAATAGAAAACAAGTTTTGCTGGTATGTAAAGTGACTACAAGATATATCACCAATTATTAATTCATCACCATCCTGAAGTATTGCCTCCAAAGAGTAAGGAAAGAAGAACATAAAATGAAATAAATATGTAGCTTCTTCATTATCCTAATGATTTTGTTTAGGTGCCCAGACATATGGAAGCAAATAAATATGCAAATATAAATTCAACAAATAGAGTTTTTAAAGTCTAACACAAGCTTTTCATTAAGTTAAAAAACCCCTAAAGTAGTGGTTATTTCTAAATGTTCATAGGCCTTTCCTTAACACAGAAATAATTCTAATCCATGACTTTAGGAGTCCTTTAATCATGACATGGCTAATAAACAAATGCTTATGTACATAGAGAGAAAGGTCAAGCTGTTCCTTCAAAGAACATTTTAGAATAGAACTGGAAGAATTTTTTTTTTTTGTTTTACTTTGTACTAGTAAAGTGCTTTAATGTCTCACACAGGGAACACCAAGGAGTTTTCTAGGTAGTCCTCCCTACTTTTCATTTTACTGATTTCCGTTTTAATTAGCATAATAAATACCTTTTCATTATGTACCACATGTACACATATGTGTAATACTTAATATTTTACATTTTTCTAAGTGGAATTGTTTAGAATACATGTCTTTTTAAAAGGATTCTTTCATTTTGAAAGCTAGGCTTTCCTCAACTAGTAAGTACAGCTTTTCTTCTTTTTTTTGCCCCAGTAGGCATAACATTTCATCACCATCTTATAGTAGAAATTAGCTTGGTCTAGTAGTCATTGCAAGTGACTGACATGTAGGTCTATGGTAATGGAGCTACTAACATTCCCAACATAAGTAGGAAGAGGAGGATCACAGAAAGCTTTTCTAGGATTCCAGTCATTACTCACTCCTGCTCCCCTGTTGCCAAAAATCATAGCAGATTCTACAGTATAAAGGAATATATCTGTAGGCCAGAGGACACAGTCAAGTGTGTTGTACAAACACAGATCACCATATATTTTTCTTGTTGAAACAGGCTCGCTTAATGAACCCTTGCTTACCATTTTGGTTAAATGGCCTAGAATGCAAGTCTCAGGAATCCTCTGCCTCCCCAGTAACTGTGATTACAGATGCATGTTACCATGCTTGGCATTTTAAATGGGTGTAGGGGATGCAAACGTAGGTCCTAATGCTTGTGCATCTTGCATTTTACAGAATGAGCCATGTTCTGAGCCCCTAGCACTGCTTTTTAATGGTAAATTATTCAACTTTAAGTGCTAATTTGGCAATCAATTCTCATTTGGACTATTGTAAGACATTTTTTTTCTCTGATACACTCTTGTCCCTGGGTGAGTAGCAACCTGAGTTGTGGGAAAGCAGAGCACCATGGACATCCTTCCCTTTGACCCTCACAGCAACTCACCAAGACAAATACCATACTTCCTATTTTACAGTTGGGAGAATTAAAGGTCAGAGAGATCAAGGAATGTCTGAAGATTATGGGACAATTAGCTTGATGGTCTAAAATCATACTGTTTCTAATCAAGTGCATTCGCTTTTGTTTGTTTACTTTCTCACTATCCTTATGAGGATCCCACAGCATGACTGGAACTGATTTTTCAACAAGCTTTACCAAAGTTGGACCCAAAGTTCTCAAAGGGAAGGGTCATGGAGCATTCCAGTTTTCTCATGATCGCTTCAGATTATAGTATGTTCTCATTATTTTGTCAATATATCTTTATTTTACTCACAATTGTTGCCATATGTACCTGCATGTCCAAAAGTGTTACCCTGGGTAGATACACTTTGGTAGGCCCCTGAAGCTACATCACAACATGGCTTTTAATAATATGTAGCTCCTGTCTATTGTTGCCTATAGAAAAGTATTTTAATTTTGAGAAAGAGCTTATGGCTTTCCCTTGGATCATTGTAGAAGGCATATGCTTTACCACAAGTCATCATGTTCCTAGGAGAACTGAATTTCCCATCAAAGACAAAATATTATCCACTATGTTAATTTTCTCATTGTTGTGACAAATAACTTGTTAGAAACAATGATATTTTACCTCACAGTTTTGTTCCTTTGTGGGGAAGGCATGATGGAAGCAGGGAACTCAAACATGGAACACGGCTGGACTAGAATAATTTCAATTGTTCAATTGTTCATAAACTAGACCCTATGTTCCAAAGGTCCCACAACCTCCTGAAACAGTGCCACCATATTGGGATGAAATGTTTAAACACATGAGTTCAAACCCAAATCGTAACATTCTGCCCCTGGTCCACTCAGGCTCATGGTTGTATCATAATGCAAAATAAATTCAACTAAAATTCAAGGATTACCCATCACTTTTAACAGTCTGAACAATGTTTTAAAGTCCAAAGTTTCTTCTGAGATTGAAATTACTGAAAAACTTTCTATGATACCAAAATGCTATGAAAATATGGGTAAGAGAAATAAATTTTTAAATATTATATTTAGAAGATGTTTGATTACATATTAATGTTATATAATAAGACATATGATAATTCTATTTTAATTGTATAAAAGAGCTATTATCTACAAATATAAATCAGAGAAGTATCATCTTTCTAAATCTAGGGAGATATTAAATGCTCTTATTTTTATTTGAAAGGAAATAATTTGGGATAGGAAGAAATCTACAGTGTACTTTCTAGAGCTCTCAGATGAACATATTTTTAGCTTTCACTTACAGATAAAGAGCATGCAATGATTGTCTTTTTGTGTTTGCCTTATTTCTCTTAGCATGATATCCTGTAGTGTCCTCATTTTCTATAAGTAACAGAGTACCATCTTGTTTATGTTCTAATAATATTCCATTGCTTATGTTACATTTTCATTGTTCATTCCGTTGTTGTTTTATATATATATATATATCAGCTGGTTATTTATTTTATCAATTGTGAATAGTGCTGCAATAAACATGGGCACGTGAGTCAGTCTGTGATTTGCTGATTTCATTTCATTTCAATATATAATCAAAAGTGAAATAACTAGATCAAGTGGTAAATGCATTTTCTAGTTTGTTGAGGAACCTCCGTTATGTTGTATAACAGGGTAGTGCCAATTTACATTCCAACGATTGTATAAAAGTATCCTTTACTTCATATCCTCACCAGCACTTGCTACTTTCAGCTGTTTTTAGTAGCCATTCTACTGTAATCATATCTATTTTATTATTGAGCATTTGCAGCAGTAAAGTTCCATGATGTGTTAATACACACCTAATAGAATGTGAATAAGCAATATTTTATAAAGTGTATGGATATGTCTATTTACTGCTCCAGGTGCCATAATATAAGCATTGAAAACAATTTAAATTTAGATTTTCAACATTACTCATTGTTTGATATCATGATTTACATATAGAGAGAATAGTATCCCCTTGCATTTGAATGCCATTGTATTTCTAATTATTACAGATAAAAGCTACTAAACACAAATAGAAATTTGTGCCATTTCTGTAGGCATGGTCACACAAGTAAAAAGGAACACTTGGAATTAGAAAGCATATCTTTTAATTAATTAAAACACTTTACATGGGCACAGTGAATTATAATTTAAGGTTGATTATGTCGAAAATTCTTCATGGTAATTATACTGCAAAAAATCCTGAGTGAACAGGTGTCATTTAATTGTGATGGACAATGGAGCATATTTGTGGGACTCATGTTAAGAACAAGGAGCCCCACCAAATGGAAAAACAGCTTTGGAATATTGATAATACATCAAGTATACTCTGGGACAAAGCAGTGAATTGAAACACAGAAGTCTCTAATTTTGTGGGAGAAGCAATCTAATGCACATGATGATGAAAATGATCTCCTTTTTTAAGGTAAAAAGTATTCTTGCTTATAGAAAAAAAATGTTAGATGACTTTTGCTTCTCCCAAGAGCATGCATGAGAGTATAGGCTAATCAAGTTTTATACATTCTCCTACAACTTTGTTAATGCAAATACAATTATATGGTTTAGTCATAAATTAAGACATTTTTCACATATAGAAGGAATATCATCTCACATACAGAATAAAGAAGGAACATTTCCCTGTAGCCTTAATTTTAACTAAGAATTAATATATCTTTAAAAATAATAATGGTTAAGCCAGAGAGATATAAACATAGAAGAAAATGATAAATTCACAATATTACTTAGAAAATTACCTATGATTTTCAACAACCTTAACTTGAACAGAAGGAATTTGTAAAAGTGAAATCTAAAAGATGGTCTCTATAGACTCATAAAGGAAGGTAGCCATGTATTTTTTTTTATAACAATGGTGGAAGTTTAATTTTGTGTGATCAGAGATGTCTGTGATTGTGGCAAAGACCACTCACCAGGACTCACTGGCCATACCTAGCAGCTACAGGTTGAAGAAGAGATCCTGTCTCAAGAAAGTACATGAATGAGAAGATATCCCAAAGTTCTCGGATCTCCACAAATGCACACAAAGCACATCTATCTGCAACATGTGTGCATACAATATATAACACATCACACTCAACAAAAAATAATAATGGCTACAATTTACCAATAGTGGTTCATTTGCTAACAATAATAAAAATAAACTAGTCATTTCTAATCAAAGAAGTCATAATGTTGTCAGATTTGTCATTTTCATTCTGGCTGATGTCAGGAGGTACCCTCATTTCTTCTATCAAATTTCAAGAATTTTAAGCAACTCTGTAGGTACTGATGGATGCTCATGCCCATGCCTTTACTACTCTATAGAATTGCTAAAAAAGCAATTTCTCAACGCTTTCATCATGGCATACTTCTCAAAAAATTATTGTACTAAGTATTTCATTTTGTTATTTATTTACAATGATTTATATGAAAACTGGTTCCTGTAGAATTAAGTTTACTTTCTGTATTAATGATGTTTCAAAGTCAATGTTTTTAACCAAAACTGAACTGGTTAATTTTGACCCTATTTCCATGCCCAATTTTCATATCCTCAGTATCAGATTGTGATTAAACACAACCATTCCCATGTCCTTCATTATGTGTTAAATGATGTGAGAGCACCCATCCAAGTTGGGTAATTCAATGTTTTTCAAAATTTAACATTCAAAGGATAAAATGATACCAGGATGATATGATATAAGATTATAGACAATTGGGCTGGAGAGATGGCTTAGCAGTTGAGGTATTTGCCTGCAAAGCTAAAGGACCCAGGTTTGATTCCCCAGGTCCCAAGTAAGCCAGATGCACAATGGGGCACATGTGTCTGGAGTTCGTTTGCAGTGGCTGCAGGCTCTGGCACGCCCATTCTCTCCCTCTCTCCCCCTCTTTCTCTGTCAAATAAATAAATAAATAAAAATAATTTTTTAAAAAAGATTACATATAATCATGGGTACCCCCATGGCTTTGCACTGGCATTACACAGACCTGTAACAATGAATATGACATGAGAAGATAGCCTTGGTTCTCTGTGGGATATTTGGCAGATGAGGTCTTCCTCAACAGACTGCTGACAAATCAATAATGTAACAAGACATCTATTATTAATCTACACACATTCTGTCATTATCCCTCTTGTGCTTAAACAAATATAATCACTCTTACCCACTTTTTCTATTAACTTCTCACCATTTCTTAAAATTACCAAGTATATTCATCCATGAAGTCTTTGTTTTTTTTTTTCCCATTTAATGTATAATGTTCCTGGGTTATGTGCATGGAGAGGGTACAATGAAGACTGACCTTAATCTTCTACAGCTTCTCTTTCTCTCTCTCTCTCTTCTCTCTAACTCTTTTATATCAGTTATCTTTTTCTTCCTTGTCTTAGTGGGTACTGACCTGTAACTCCCAGTACCAGCATGTGGCTATCATCCACAATGAGCCTTTGATCAGAGAGACCCACAAGGTTTCCTAAAGGAAAGACAGGTTTCTGTCAGAGTACTTGATGACCCACCAAAGGTTAGTGGTAAGACCCTACTGCTGAAGACACCATATGCGGTTGACACGTCAAATGGAATGACATGGCTGGAAGCTGGAAGAGAATCTTCATTGTTTTAAAAATATTTTATTTATTTTTTTGAGAGAGAGATTGGGGTGAGAGAGAAAATAGGTGCACCAGGGAGCGCCTCTAGCCACTGCAAATGAACTCCAGATGCATGAGCCACCTTGTGCAACTGGCTTACGTGAGTACTAGGGAATTAAACCTGGGTCCTTAGGCTTTGCAGGCAAGCACTTTAACCAGTAAGTCATCTCTCCAGCCCATATCTTCATTCTTAAGTCTGATCGGAGAGAAAGTCTACTACAAACAGCACCCATGTCTTTCCCATCTCCCCACCACTCTCAGCTCTTTTGCTGCACTTTGCTTTTTCTCCTCTATTGAATATGTGGAATGATTTGTATTTTGTTCTTGATACTTCTCTAATATCATAAAAATATCAGGAAATAAACATATATGCACCTTAAAGAGAAGACTGAGTGATAGAATAATGATTTAACAAAATGTTTAAGCAATGGAAATGGCATGAATAGTTATGCAGTTATTGCAGATGGAAGAGAGTCAGGAGAAAACTGCAAGCAAGTAGTATTCAATCACATTCCTGCTGAGGCCACTTTGTTGTGAAGTTGAAGACAGAAAGGTTATGGTTAAGTTTCCCTGCACTTTGATTCATTTTTCTTCCTTTCCTATACAAAAGCAAGTTTAAAAACAACCTTGTCAACTACAAATGAATTTCCAGATAAAAAATCACTGTTGTATATTTTTGAAAATTTTCAAAAGCAATCAAATGATAAGATACAAGGAAATACAAGGAAAAGCAATAGACAGAGACCTGCTTCCAAAATACCTGAAAAGAAACGGGAAGTTCAGCGGTAACAACACCAGCATTGGAGACTGAGAACCAAACCCACTATGTGAAAAAATACAGAATCTAGAAAAAAGCAATCACAAACAAAAGTGAAGCAATAACAACAAAATGATTCACCCCTCCCCCAAGAAACCCTGCCTGTACCTGTTTACCATTGGTAACTACTTATAGTCAATTAAAAAGGTTTTGAATGTAACATACTAGTTTATCTCTATATTCTCTTTTTTTATAAAAAATATTTATTTATTTACTTAAGAGAGAGAGACAGAGAGAGAGAGAGAGAGAGAGGGAGAGAGGGAGAGAGAGAGAGAGAGAAAGAAAGATAATGGGCATGCCAGGGCCTCCAGCCACTGCAAACAAACTCCAGATGTGTGCGCCCCCTGTGCATCTGGCTTACATGGGTCTTGGAGAATCGAACCGGGGTCTGCTGGCTTTCCAGGCAAGCGCCTTCACTGCTATGCCATCTCTCCAGCCCTATATTCTCTTAATACGATCATTTGTAAAGCTTAGGATATTTCAATAATATATAGACTAAAATAATTCCCCAAATGTTTTGTTATTGAGTACAGTATAAGTAGTGGATTCCTTTTATCTATTATGAAGTATAATTGTACACTATTTGTTTAAATTGAATGACCTGAAACTAATGTGAAACAAAGAGTAGATTCAGTGGGTACTACAAAGTTTTATGGGGTATATATACATGGAGATATACCAAATACTTTCATAATCCATGATCTACATAAGAAATTCATTTAATTGAAAAACACCAACAATTTGATCTAGGGTTATTTGGCACATAAACATTTATTTTGTAAGTTGCTGTGGAAGGGTTATTTTGAAGCTTACAAAAGGCATGTGAAATTATTTTGGAGTTACTGTTTTCATCAAGTAATTGCTAAGAAACTTCACAATACTGATTACTGCAATCCATTCACAGGTGAGGGTTTTTTTTTTTTTTTTTTCGAGGTAGGGTCCCACTCTAGCCCAGGCTGACCTGGAATTCACTATGGAGTCTCAGGGTGGCCTCGAACTCACGGCGATACTCCTACCTCTGCCTCCCGAGTGCTGGGATTAAAGGCGTGCGCCACCACGCCCGGCTACAGGTGAGGGTTTTGACCCATTTCAGATCTATGTGCTGATGAAGAAAACCCACAGTTCCACTGTGTGAGCAACACCAATTAACAATCAAGAAGCTGGTATCTGATCACGAGGAATGAAAGTAGTGCTAGAACTGTTTATGCTGAAGGAAATCTGGAAGGGGAATGGTAAGAAGACAGGAGGGTAGAATCTAAAGCCTCAAAAGACTGTATGAGGACAGGAAACAGACCAATTATGCTTAAGATGGTTGTGCTCAAAAAAACCCAGGGTCATCATTTGAAAACCAGCAATTGAACTGTGTTGCATCCCCTTCCCCTACTCCCAAGCACTCAAGTGATTTCAACAGTCTCACTCAATAAGTGCAAATCATTAGCACTAAACTTCAGCACTGAGGTGGATGGCAGGAAATCCCTCTTACTCCTTTCTCACCTAATGGATGTAACCTTATAGATGCTCTGTTATCCTTATTCCTTTTATGCAATTTTAGTTCACTTCTCTCATCCCTAATGGCTGAATAAGTATCAAAAAACACAATGACTCTGTGCCATCAGAGATAAACAGATATATATGTATAATATATATCTGTTTATATATAATATGCATATATATTAATATACTATATATATATATATTTATTCCAAAAATGATTCTAGATTTAAAGGACTTATCATTAATTTGAAAAGTTTTCTTGTGTGAAAATAATTGTGAGAATGTAGCTTTTCTGCACAGAGCACCTACACCCTTATTCTACACCACATGCACAGGCCATTCATGATGCATGATATCTGTAATTTAGGTACTGTATCACTGGAAAGTGTTACATGTAAAAGTAGCATTTTGGAGCATGATATGACACATATGTAAATTTGAACCAAATCATTTAAAGTTTGTTTCCTTAGAAATTAGGAGTTACTACACAATTTATCATTTTCATTGTAGTTAATGATATTAATATTGTGAAATTTAAAAAAGGGTTGAGACCAGCATGGGGCTATCATCCACAATGAGCTTTTGATCAGAGAGACCTACAAGGTTTCCTAAAAGACAGACAGATTTCTGTCAGAGTACTTGATGACCCACCAAAGGCTAGTGATAAGACCCTACTGCTGAAGACACCTTATGTGATTGACATGCAAATTAGAATGGCATGGCTGGAAGTTGGAAGAGAGTCCCCAGACAGTCAGCGCGTCTAGTGCCAGAAGGTGCTACATGGGCGACTGGGGGAAAATGACCAATATCTGTTGAAGCAACGCATGGTCTAACCTACTTAGCAGCAAATAACTTGTTGTGATGCCCACACAAGTGCAGTGGTGGCACACAGCCATGGTGGGGAACCAACTGCTCTCAATTCGGCTAACTGATCCCCTCACTGGTATGGGACCCATAGCTGGAGCTGGGAAACAATTCAGAACCATATCCAAACATAAGCCCACTCTCCAATACCAAGCTACCATCAATTGTGGGCTGCAAGAGGGCCTACACCTATTAAATTCTCTACAAAAAAAAAGGGTTATCACATTTGTCCTGATGCTAACTTACTCTCCGTTGGAGTATCTGCTTCTCTTTTTCAGATAGATGTAGATCCTAAGGAGAGAGCCACCCCATCATACCTCAAAAGGGCCCCAGCTGAAACTAAGAAAAATTGGAGAAACAAGCAAGGGGGCTGTTTTCCTGATGAACCGGATACCAGCACAAGGGGGAAGGAGATCAGCACAGAGAAAAATCAACGCCTACCAAATCAGAGAGCCAGAGCCTCAGAGGCCCCCAACACCTCATCACTGAAGCAGACCAAAAATGAACCCAACATGGCTCAGGGAAATTTTGCGGAAGAGGGGCGGAAAGGATGTCAGAGCCACATGTTGGGTCATGATATGCAGAGACATTTAGCTTACCCATAACTGTGGGCTAACTCCACAATGCATGACTCATATACCTCAACAAGGAGGGGCCAAGGGGAGGGGGTAGGTCACGGATGAGCCTAATAATGGTACCAAACTGACTGTAATAAATAAATAAATAAATAAATAAATAAAAATATATTTAAAAATAAAAAAAATAAAAAGGGGTTGAGAACTCACTAACTTTTACATAATTATTTCTCCTATAAAAATGCCCACATATATTGGTCATTTTGACTTCTATCTGCTTTGCATATATGTCCTGTTCCTAATTTTATAACCATTTGGTTAAGTCCTAAATCCTGTTGAATTTTTAAAGCTATTTTACCAAGCAAACCAGATAACAGAGAACATAAGAATGCACATACATGATAAAATATAAATAGATTTGTAGATAATTTGGATAAAGTAACAACCCATTTTCTCAGTGCTGAGAAATGATCCTGTTTACTTATCATTTCTGTTGCATGCTAAGGTCTGTAGATACTGACCTTTCAGAAAAAGCATTTTTTTTTTAAGCACAAATGAATGAAGCACAATACATCACTGCACATGCAGCTTTGTCAGTTATTGTAGTATCTTGGTAACAAGGCCAACAGGATTAAAAGCCATGAGGAATTAGACATGATAAGGTCTTCACAATTCATGGAAAAAGGATTTACTAACCAATGGGAAAAATCCTCACTGTTAATACCTTAGAGTGACTTCAGGGTGAATTGGACAAAAAAAAAAAAAAAAAAGCAATGATAATGAATGAATTTGATAGCATAATTTCAATGCCATGAAAAATGTATAAGTGATGTAGTATGAATAATAAATATATACTAATAGAAGACTCATTTTAAGCAGTTAAAAATAAAATTAGAACCCTACAAAATAATAGAACAAAAGGAAATTATTTTTCTGAGTTACCCAAAAATTTTCATTAAGTGTCAATGGTTTGAGATGAAGATGGCTGACTCTAAATAGTCTACCAAAAATATTAGATTGTTTACATAAAATATGAACTCTTGCTTATTAGCCAAAATCTATCAAAATTTACATTTTTATGATTTGAATTGCTTTGTCTCATAAGCGAACAATCTGCTGTAGGGAGCTCCATTTTCTTTTATTCAGTTAAAATTGCCTTTTTATTATTTCCATATTTGGCAGTAACTATCTTTTGATCAAGACTTATTCTGGGAGCAGGACAGATGGCTCGGTAATTAAGTGGACTTTCTCTGCAAGCATGAGAGTGTGAGAGGTCCTCAGAATGCCTGAGTTCTAATCTCCAGATCCCAAGGAAAACAGCTGGGCATGGAGGAGCAGAGACCTGAGTATCTTTAGAACCCTGCAAACTCTGGAATCATTAAAAGGAGACTCCTACTCTAACCAAGACCATGCATAAAAATGACAAAGCAGGACATACAATGTTTCACTCCTGTCCCTGCAGGAGAGGACCCCATTGCAGGAGAGCATATGGGGTGCTACAAGGGCATATATGCACGCATACACCACACAACAAATTATATTATAAAAGGAATTGTTGTGGAACTTACCTTATCGGGAAGATAACAGCAATTCATAAGAGCAGGGGTACAAATGAGTGTTCAGAGTGAAAATGGGACTGCTCAAACCAAGCACAGCTGTTCTCCCAAAGGCACTCATCTTAGCCTCCAACAGATGCAACATAATCTTCAGCAGCTCAATACCCAAGATTTCTGCTTTTGCAGCTCTATTGTTTCACATCTAGGGTTCTGGTTATCTTATGTCTTTGACTTTGAAATTTCCATAAAGCTTCTACTCTAATTGGACTATGATTGTCCCTTTTGCAAAATGTTTAAACCTTTCTCTATGGAAATTTTGAAGAAAAATAAAGTTAAACCCATGAAAATTGGAAGGTTTTAAGCATTTAGATGTCAAAAAGGAATGCATCCCAAAAACAACTTGCTGAAGATAGGAACTTTATTAAGCTGTTGGATATTTTGTCCAAGAGAAGAAAAACCCTTTTCTAGAATGAACACAGGTCCCTGTAGGAACCATGGGAGGGGAGGAAGCACAGTTTGGCTAAGTTACTATTAGTTAAAAGATTATGAAATTGGTGAGTAGAAAAAAGAAAGAATACATTTGAATATTTAAGCTTAGTTGGTGCTTTAGATTATGAAAGGGAAAGAGCCTAGGAGGTGCAGTATCTCAAAACTTCTTAAGAAATATGATAATTTTAGGTGACGAAACTTATGTTCATATCCTCCCTCTCCTACACAGAAAAATATCAGGAACTGAGTGGTTATTTGTGTTCACTCATTTTTATTAGCACGCCCCTGTCCCTTATATGAAGGTCTTTAAATTTTTTCCAAAAGTAACATCCTTTTGCCTCAGAGTCTGTCCACACTTCTTCACTTGTTAATTTCACTTATGACTTAATGCACCTTTTATCCTCCTCTTGGCATAAAAATACACATGTAATTACCTGAATCCTGAAAATTACTTTAAAGCATGGATGCCAAAGGTTGCTTGAGGTCAATTCATAGAGCCCCGTGTAAATGCTCCTGGTCTCTTTCCCAGAAGGTCTTTGGCATAAACACTTCAGAATTGCACTAAATTTAGAAATTAATTTCTGGAAGGTTTTCTGGATATTGTAACTTACTAACTCAGATAGTGTGTTCTAAGTTTGTTCTAAACGTGGTCTTAGTCCAAAGTGTAATTCCATATTCTGCAAACTGGCTCAAGAGCTTTCTGGGTTCTGACAGAAACCAACACTTTTGTATTCACTGCCTCCTTACAACATGAGCATGGTTTCTGGTTGTCTGGTAATTACAATTAAAATGAATTCTACTTTATATGAAGGGTGATGTGGTGTTGAGGGCAGATACCACACAGTGGGAGAATATAACAGAGCCCACATGTACTTATATAGACATTCAATCCTACTTGCTCAGGGACTCACTAAAGGATATATTTAACAAAAGAGATTGATTAGCAAAACATAACAATAAAGTGAGTCAAAGGAAACTGATTCATAGTAAACTTACTCTTCTCACTTTATAAGATAGCATGTTATTGTGAGCAATTAAAAAAGGCAGGGAAGGATAAATTAAGACAGTTATAGGGCAGGACTAGAAATTATTATCTTATTAGAAAGTTTCTTGGATTGCCTAGAGAAAAATATAAAACCACTGTACTGGCTTTTTCATTTAAACTTTGAAGGCAAGTATGATTATGTAAATTAAAGTAGCTGACAGAATGTCATTTGATCACCATATTTTTAGAAGTTTTATGTAAAATAAAAATTCAAAACATTTATCCTCTGTGTTGATATTGATACTTTGTGTGTTGACATGCTAATGACTTTGGCAACATTCTAAGAGGCTAGCCATTTCCACAAAATCTTTCAAGCTACATTCCCAGTCTGTATTGTGTTTTACAATTCTGAAGCACCAACACTTAGTTTTCCTCCACATTTGTGTGCATCTCCACAACATCAGTGTCCTTACAGAGCTTCTATGTCCTTCTTCAAAGTATGATATAATGAGCACTAAAGCAGACAAGTCTCATCATTACTGTGGACACAATTATCAGGTTGGAAAAATAAGTTCTGTATAGAATCACATATGCTTGGAACACTAAGTATTTTATTTCAACTCAGTTGTTAGGCATAGGGGACTTGGTTAAAAAATTTAAAAAAATATGCAAATTTTGTGCCATATTAATTGGATTAAAAGTTAAACTAGGCTGGGCACGGTGGTGTTTGCCTTTAATCTTAGCACTTTACTTGGAAGGCAAAGGTAAGACTATTGCCATGAGTTCCAGGCCACCCTAAGATTACAGAGTGAATGCCAGGCCAGAGCAAGACGCTATCTAGAAACACCAAAGGTCAGGCTAGAGCAAGACACTATCTAGAAACACCAAGTAATAAGGATAATAATAATAATATAAAAATATTAAAAAAAGAAAGAAAAAGAAAACACAGGTTTGATGTGACCTCACAGTGACTGTCATTGGTTTGTTTGCAGAAGACCTGGTCCATATTTGGCCCAGCAAAGTTCTATCATGGATGATGGAAAGGCATGAGGCTCCCTTTCCTCTCTGCAGTTTTTGGCAGTTAATGGTTGCTGAGGGAGTAGGATACAAATTCTTCAGTGATATAACCACTGGTAAATTACACATGCTATTTGTGCTAAATAATCTCTCATTCATGTTCAGACAAATAACTGTAATTAAGTTCAGTGGATAGCACACCACTGAATTAAAACACACCAATTTAGAAGAGGCACTAGTGGGGAAGAAGAAAGGGTTCAGTGAAGGGGAAAGGAGAAGGGGAATAGGAAGGTAATAAGAGAGGTTTATGATCAAAACACATTACATAGATGTTATAAAAATTTCTAATATAAAAGAACTTGTCTAATGAATTACCACAGCATTATTGATAGCAATAAAAAAGTTAACAATAGGTAAGATACATCTACATGTAAAAAAGAATCTTTCCTATTATAGTATTTTAATAAATTTTACCTCTTTTTTTTACTGGTGAATTAAAATTTATTTCTAACTTATTTGCAAGATTTATAAGTTTCACTCCATGTTTTTTCATTAGCAGTGGACTAGTAGATTTTTTTGTAATCAAAATATAATTTATGATTATTTAATTTTACTATTTATATTAAAATTTGCTTCAATGAAAATAGGAATGCCATAGATGATATTATTGGCTGATCACAAAAAGATGCAAGAAAATAAAAGACTGCACTGATTCTTCAAATGAATAACAGAAGTGACTGCTAAAATAAATAATGAAGTGAGCTTATATACCTATGATATATCCTATTAAATTCTCAATGACAGGGCAGGTAGAACTATAGTAAGAAGGGCATTTTCTAATCTGTTGCAGATGGTAATTCCTCTTTGACAATTACAAATAAGAATCCACTCTAATCAGACCACGAAGCACTGCTGGAAAAAACACTGGGCGCATCCCTCAGGCATACTGTAAATACAATAACCAGAAAGCAAACACATGTAGGACAGCCCCAAGAGATCTCCATCATATTACTTCCTGAAAAAAGAGGGGAATTTATACATATTTTAGACTTCAAACGTGAAGATAACATACCAGAACAAAACAAATGACATTTGTTACATTGAGAAGAAAGTTATCCTTTGGAAAAACTTGATTATGAGTTAGGTATTAATTGTTAATTTCCCTACGTAGGAAGGAAGGATCAAGCATACAGATTTTCTCTGTTCTTGGCTGAGGTACTCTCCCTGCTTCAGACAGCCATTCTTAGCAGCCAAGTTTCATCCACTTAAACCTTAATTTTTACCAGATACCAGACAAAGCTGACCGTGAGATAGGTCCACTTTGGAGAAAACCACTGTGCTTTGGTTAGATAACCACATGTGTGACTGTTTGCTACATCCCAAAACAAAGAATCATCCCCACCTATCTCCGCATGGACTCTGGGACTGGCTCAAATTCAAATAACTCCATCAAGCAGGACTAAACATGTTAATTCAATTCATGGGACTCTGAAAGTATAATCCAAATACAGAATTTCTAGGACAGAATTCACTTAAATAAACAGAACAGAAAAATTAAACAAACTGTTAATGGATTTGTGTTGAAATGTTTGCTTAGCATCAATACTCAAATTAAAGGTTGAAATTCTAAAAAAGTACTTTAAAAAAATTCTGGTGTCTATGATGCTCACTCACCATTCCGACTCTCTTCATCAATAGCAACGATGGTAGCTGGTGGACCTCCCCTAGCTAGTTTGCAATCTACAGAGAAAATAATCAAAGGCAAGAATTAACAACTGCAAGGGCACTTACCCAGATCAAACTCACTGAGATGTATATTAATATTCACTAAGAAAAATCCCTACAATGAAATTAATATGTAACATTTTAAAATGTTTAATCATTAAAAATATTTTCTAAGGCTCACACAGAACCTATCACATCATAACCCAGTTACTTTTTTATACCAAACAGATGCTCAAATCTACAGTGGAACCAGTAGAGATCACTGCAGAGAAGTCCTTCAGGGTAAAGATGATGGGATGGTAATTTAGCCCAAAGAAATAACATAAAAGAATGATTAAAAGGGATAAATTGTGATTAAAGTCTCACAACAGAAACAAACAAAATTGGACTCTAATTATAATAAAGGCTATAATTAAAGAGAGTGAATAGAATTTTAATAATGTTCCAAAAACAATAAAACAAAGACAGACAAGCAATGCTCTCATGGGGTTGTTTGGAATTTTTGTTTGTGATCTTACCCTCATATTGCCAGTCTGGAGTCAAAAGTATAGAGTCATCAATGGAAGCAGATCAGAAAGGTAGAAGAAAGAAAGAAAGGAAGAAAGAAGATATGGATATATTTAGCAATAGATTTATAGACATTAAACAAGCATTATATAATAGTAGAACCATTACCTAGCAATTTATGGAAATGGAAGACAGCAACTCTACCATAGTTTATAATTCTAACATATTTAGACACAATACTTTGGTGATATACACAAGTTGTATTGTTGAACTATTTTAGATCAGTCAGACAATGATATAAAATACAGTTCTACATTTCTTATGACGAGAAAATAAGCATTTCTTCTGCAGAATACTTTGTGCTTCAGACGGCATCTGTCAAGCAGAACTGTAAACTAATTCATTTCTAACACTGCTAGTAACTTACAAGTATTATACAGTAATCAAGATAAAAATAGCACTATGAGCTGTAATATTTAAATATGGAGAATATACGTGCACCAAATATCCATGTGATGCAATGAACACTCTCCAGGGATTTCAAAATGAGGATATTAGGGTTATCCATTTAGCATACTACTATATATAGTGGAAATTAACTTTATATAAACTACCCAAATATGTGTCTTATTTGGAAAACTATTTCAAGGGTCATTTATAAGGATGCTTGCCAGGGTTTTTTCTTATGAACGTGAGCACAGGTAATATAGGCTCTGTATTGTAAGTATACACTCTCATATATGAAGCAAAGAGTTTAAGATATTTGGGATTTTTATCTCTTCATCCTTGTGCATATTCCATGAGTTCCACACCATAACATTTTCCAGTCTATAATAGCTCAATTACACTCCTTCATTTCCTTTCTGCACCTCCCAGCAGCATAGCTTCTCATGGTGGGTCACCCCTGCTCTTACAAAATTTTCATTCCTATTCCTGAAATGCCTCATTCTCACTTTGGATTTACTTGTCAATGTCCTGAGATTTACCATTAGGATATCAAACCAACATAAGCATAATGGGATTCTCCTGCCAAAATACTTTATATTCTTAATTTGAGGTAAAGATAATATTTGTTCAAATGACATTGAAAGTGTCTCATACTATGCCCTTGTTATGGCTTGGATGTGGTTTGAAGGAGTCCCTAAAGCATTTGAATGCTGGAATCTTGATCTTTGTTGTACAAATGGTGATAGATAGTGGAATCGTGGAGAATGGAAGCCAGGATGTGGTATAAGTGAGTCACTGGTGGCAGGACTCTCAGAGAACTAATGCAACTCTCCTGGGACTCTGATTAGTTTCCCCAAGAGTGGGTTGGTATAAACCATGAGAATGGCCTTTGGACTCTCCTCCGGTTCTTGTGATCCCTGTCAGCCTAGTTATGCCCCTACCACCTTCATAAAGATACACTACTGGCCAAGCGTATGGGGTTGCCCAATTCTAGGGATTCAGCCTCCAAGTTATGCATTAAAATAAAACTCTGTAAGTTGTAATTTCCCCATTTTGACCATTAATATAGATGCAAACATTATTTATTTAATATTAGCTATCTTATATTTTTGTCATATCAAACCATTTAGTTTTGTGGAAACATTTCTTCTCAATTTTAATCGAATTTATATTTTACTTGTATTTTTTTACCTAGATTAATTTTGTGCTTACTTCTACTTGGCAAGTCTCTCCTTTTCTTGGTAGAATTATATATTTTAAAAATTCTATGAAATATTTTTCTATTACTCAATTAGAATTTATTTAACTTTGCCTTCATATTCTAAAATTACAACTGTTACTTTGCTATCCTTTATTCATTCAAAACTTATCTTGTGTAGTCTAATCCATCCATGGTTTACTAAGTTTATGTACATAGATGAAGCTTTTGTAATTCATAGAAATAAAGAAAGCAGACACAGGCACATATGTCTCTGCCTTAGATCCAGCCATCATAAATGCTGAGAGTAGATAAAGCATTGCATCATAGAGTGTAGAGGGATAGGTATTTGTGCATATTTAAATAGTAAGCAGGATGAAGTAAAAGGAAAAAGAGGTGCAAGTTGTACATAAATACTTTAAAACCATCCCACAATTGAAATGAACTTTCTGGATACATATTATAAAGCCATATATATGGCAATGACTTGCCTATTGTTTTGTCTACCCAGACTTCTTCCCTTTGTTGTCTATTGCCCAGGCAAGTCTAGGCTCGTTATTTTAAAGTAGACTCAAAATTAAAATGAAATTGTTACCTACTTCAAGACCAAACCTTGCCTTTCTCACTATATACTGTCTGAGTAAATGTCAAAGTTATGCAGCAAGTGCTTTAAGCTACAAAGTAAGAAGGTTTTTTTTTGCCCCACCCAATACCATTTTCAATCAATAGTCATATCCCACAAACCCCAAGTCTTTCCTGAGCAAGTAGGTTTTCTTAACTATGTTTCCTGTAGAAAATCTTGTCCCAAAACTTAATTTACTTTTTTATCTTTAATTTAGTGGCTTATAACAAAAAAGTGCTTAATTTGACAAATGTTTTGCCATTTCTCTTAGGTTATTAATTGGAATATTTTTATGGCCTAGAAACCATTGCATAATATTTAAGAGGAAAATTAAAGTGTTTTAAGTGACCTCATAGATATTATATGATACAGTGCCCTTCTCCTAGAAGAACATCAGTTTCTATGCTTTTATCATTAGCAGCACCCCAGAGGTTTGCTTCTCTTTACCTTAGGCTTTATCCCAAACTACCCAGGACCTTTCAATGTTATTTCTCTCTCTCTCTTTTGATCTTATAACTACTCTATCTTTCATCTATAGGTTCTATTAATATATGCCTCCCTTTGTCACAGGAACATTTTCTGAAGCCCTAGTAAAATTCCCTGATAAACACTCTCACAACTCTCTGCTTTATCATAATAATTTCAGATTCTCTGATTCCCAATGTGAGAAACTTATTTCGAAACTTCACTTGTTCTATATCCTTATAGTGTGTTTTTAAGACAACCAACACCCTATAACTCAATCTTTTCTTATAATTGTCAAAATATTCTTAAGTATAAGCAGTATGGAAAGGATAGGTAACACAGTTGTTGTGTGAAGATAGGATCTTTGCACCTTTCTAGCCAGATAGATGTGAGAGCCTTCCATTAAAGTGAAAAACAAGTGTGGAAAATTCTTGAAAATTTTTGGGTGATTTTTACTCTATGAAATATTATATAGAGCTCCTGGAATAGAAAAGCAATGAGAAAGAAAAGAGAATCCTCCTTGTTTATAATCATTTCTGCATCCACTAAAATTTCCCACTCTGAAGACACAGTTACCATACTGAAGCCATGTTATGGAGCAAGATATCCTGTTTGTTGCAAGCATGTGTTTCAAATACAGAACAAAAAAAAAAAAGAAAATTACAGACCAATCTCCATCATAAGCATAGATGCAAAAATTCTTTAAAAATATTGGCAAACAGAATATAAGAATATACCAAAAAGATCAGTCACCCTGACCAAGTAGGCTTTACTCCAGAGATGCAGGAATGGTTCAACATATGCAAATCAATAAATAAAATACACTATATAAATAGACTGAGGGACAAAAATCACATGATCATCTCAATAGATAAAGAAAAAGCATTTGAGAAAACCAACATCCCTTCATAAAGAAACTGGGACTGGAATGAACATATCTCAATACAATAAAGGATATTTATGATAAGCCTATAGCCAACATAATACTAAATGGGGAAAATTTGAAGTTTTTCCACTAAAATAAGAGTGTCTACTGTCCCCACTTTTATTTAATATAGTACTGGAAGTCTTAGCTATAGCAATAAGGCAAGAGGGATAGGAATTGGAAAGGAAGCGATCAAATTATCATTATTTGCACATGATATGATTCTATACATAAAGGACGCTAAAGACTCTACCAGCAAACTGTTAGAGCTGATAGGTACTTTTAGAAACATAGCATAATACAAAATAAACACAGAAATCAGTACCTGTCCTATACATTAACAACAAACATGCTGAGGATAAAATCAGGGAATCATATACATTCACAATTGCCTCAAAAAAACCCATAAAGTACCTTGGAATAAACCTAAACAAGGTACTTAAGGATCTCTACAATCAAAACATTAAAACACTTAAGAGAGAAATTGCAAAAGACAATAGGAAATGGAAAGACTTCTCATGTTCTTGGATTGGAATAACCAATATTGTGAAAATGTCAATCTTACCAAAAGCAATCTCCACACTTAATGCAATTCCCATCAGAACTCTAATGGCATTCTTCATGGAAATGAAAAAAAAAAAGTCCTGAAATTTATTCAGAGGCATGAAAACCTCAAATAGCTAAAACAATTCTGAACAACAAAAATTAGGCTAACAGTATCAGCATATCCTATTTTAACTTATATAACAGAGCCATAGTAATAAAAACAGCATGATATTGGCACAAAAATAGAAATGTGATCAATGGAACAGAACAGATGACCCAACTGTACATCTAGGCAGCTACTGGTCTGATTTTCTATCTAATTTTTGAGAAAAATGCCAAAAATATTTATTGGAGAAAAGACAGCCTCTTTAACCAATAGTGCTGGGAAAATCGGATATTTATTTCTAGAAGGATGAGAATAGATCCTTATCTCTCTGTGCACAAGAAGCAAGTTCAAGTGTATCAGACTTTAGTATAGGACCTGAAACTCTGAAACTGCTGGAGGAAAATGTAGGGAAAGCCTTTCAACATATTGGCATAAGCAATGACTTTCTGAGTATAACCCCAGTTGCTCAGGAAATGAAACTACTAATCAGCCATGGGGACCTCATGAAATTACAAAGCTTTTGTACAGCAAAGGACACTGTGAATAGAGCAAAGAGACAACATACAGAATGGGAGAAAATCTTTGCCAGATACACATCTGACAGAGGATTAATATCTAGAATATACAAAAAATTCAGAAAACTAAATAATAAATCAAACAACCCAATTAAAAATGGGCTATGGACTAAATAAAGAGTTCTCAAAGGAATAAATACAAATGGCATATAAACATCTAAAAAATGTTCTATATCCTTAGCCATCAGGGACATTCAAATTAAAACTCCTTTGATATTCTATCTCAGTCCTACCAGAATGGCTATCATCAAGAAAACAAATGACAATAAATTCTGGTGAGCATGTGGAAAAAGAGGAATACTTCTACACTGTTGGTGGGTACAGCCATTGTGGAAATCAGTGTGGATGTTCCTAAGACAGCCAAAAGCAGATTTACTATATGAGCCAGCTGTATCACTCCTAGGTATATATCCTAAGCACTGTTCTTACTACGTTAGAGATACTTGCTCAACCATGTGTATTGCCACTCTATTCACAATAGCTACAAAATTGAACCAGTCTAGATGTCCCTCAACTAATGAATGTATAATGAAGATTTGGCACATTTATACAGTGAAGCTTTATTCATCAGTAAAGAAAATGAAATTGTGAAATTTGCTGGGAAATGGATGTATCTGGAAAAGATTATACTAAATGAGGTAATCCAGGCCTAGAAAGCCAAATGTTCCATGTTCTGTCTCATATGTGGATCCTACCTACAAATGTATAGATTTATATGTGAATTGGAGTAAAAATCACTTGAAGAGACCAGTAAGCTAGAAAAGGGCTATTAAGGGAGGGAGGAAAGGGGAGGCCTAAGTGAGGTCATGGGTAAAGTTTGAGTTAAAGGATGGTGAGAGGGTTAATCAAAACTCAAGACGTTATGAATAAGGAATGTGGAAAAAAATATTTTGGATAATAGCACACCCAGAAGCCATAGACTGTTAGAAAATTTTCAGTGCCAGACATGGGCTATATTCCAGTGAGTTATTGGCCAGGGAGGTCCCTGATGCCCCTAAAACATTACAGGACATTGCCAAGGCTCTTAGTTTTTCACCAGGAATAGATGGTAAGACCCTATTGCTGAAGTATCCACATGCTTGGACTACAAGGTCACTGAGAAATCAAGCTGGAGCTGGAAACCTCCTCCATATAGACCACCTAAGACAAAGCTGGATAAGCTATGCTGCATGCATCCCTATGGGAGAGAGAAGTCATCAGCAGTGAAAACAGTGGGCACTGCAAGCCTCAAGTTTGGCCAGCCAGTCCAAATGAATGAACAGATGCAATAGTGGCATGTTTGTTACTGGGGAAACCAACATCTCTCTAACTGGACTAGACACATACTCCATGGGAGGGAATATAGGCCTGGTACTGTAAACCTAATCAAAATCCTATGGTGGTGGAGTTCATGAGTCCTAGCAGTGCAATGCCTGCTCTTGTCTGGCTAATTACATATATTATGCTCACCAAACTGCCCTGTAAACAATTTTCTTAATGATCATACCCTTATATTAATGCTACTCTCATTTTTTGTTAGTTAAGCTTCTCTTTTGAGATGTTGGTGACCACTGGGATGACCCAAAAGTGACAAAGGAGTATTCAGCACTGAAATATCACTATCACACCTTCTAAGGCACAAAGTCCATTGTGGAAAAGTGGGTGGAAAGAATGTAAGAGCCAATGGAAGTGTAGAACTATTTACAATGCAGTCGTTCAGACAGAAATTGGCCTCAATATCCATGAGCTCATATTGTCTAGCGCTACCTTCACATGATCCTCATAATAGGAGGAAAAGATGATATCAAAATCAAAAAAAGACTAATTGAGAAAGGGAGGGGATATGATGGAGAGTGGATTTGTGAAGGGGCAAGTGAGGAAGGGGAGAGAATGATTAAGTATTTTTCTATAATTATGGAAGTTGTCAATAAAAAATGTTAAAAAATAATTAAAGTTCAGATGCACTGCAGCACAATCCATAAGAACATAGCTTCTGATTCTGGGTTTTGGGGACTGAATTGCAGCTGGCCTCTTCCTGAGTTTGGAAAGTTGTATATACTTTTTGTCACAGCTTCCTCAGTCATGAAATGGTAGTGAATATTTACTTCATAAAACTGCTGCAAAGTTTAAACAACACAGTGAAACAGGGAAAGTTTGAACTCATGTGAGGTTGGGTATTACCAATAAGTGTATGTCATAGAAAATTACACCAGTGGAGGGCAGCTGATTGGCTATGTCAACATGACTCAGTTAAAAATTTAAGCAGATGAATTAGTTAATAACTCCACAAAATTGTTACTTATTATTGTATAGTAAATAATAAACATTCTCATTATTTTAGTTTGCTTGCTTTTCCATGAAATTCCTACACATAAATGTATTTAAAAATGGTCTTTTCACTTAAACAAATGAGGAGTTTTAAAATATAGTTTAAATCCCTACATATTATTTCCTTAAGGTAATTATCTCATTATGTCCACCAAACATAAACTATCATGACATTTACCAATGACATTTTGTTACTCTAAATGATCTGCATTAAACTACTTAAGCACAGATTCATAAATGTCTCACTCTGAACATACTGAAACGCTGTTAAGATTCTGTGAAGGTGAGATTCTCTCTCATTTCAATACATTTTAATTAATTTGTTTCTGTGTGTGTGTGTGTGTGTGTGTGTATGACTGTTGAAAATAACCAAAAACCATAAGTAATCCTGCATTTGACTCGAAATCTCCTCTCTGAAGTGTCTCAAGCTCATTGTCATGGAAAGACCATGTTTCTTCCATGAATCCATGAGGTCAATATCTTCATCCCAAAGGTATCTAGAGATGCTGAATATCAACTTTGGTATTTTCTCAAATTTGCAAATGCAAATTTCACTTTGTCAACTAAGAAAATGAGATCAAGTTTAGATTATGGTCAGTGATCTGCTCAGATTTATACGTTTTAATGCTTGATTCTTAGACTACATTAATGAACTCAGGCTTTTCCTGGTACAGATTTCGTAGAACATCAGCTTTCAGGGGTACATTGCTCTGAGTGACTCCATTTTATAAACAGAAGCCTGTTCCATTTTCAGTGCAACATGTAGGATGACTATACATGTTTGTACAAGTCGGTGACAACCACCTGTCCAGCCAAACCATGAAGCACAAACTCACATGCAAGTTGTTTATGTAAATAAAACATTACTACCTTTGCTTATGTAAATAAATAAAACATTACTACTTTTGCTTATGTAAATAGAACATTACTACCTTTGTTTATGTAAGTAAAACCTTACTACCTTTGAGTTTAGCAAATTTAATGAGGAACGCATGGGCACTTGGGTGTACTGTAAGCCCATCAGATATACCAGACCATCAAGTGATGAACCGACCCTAGGAATATAAAAGGTGGGTATCCCAAGACTGAGCTGGGGCCACAAACCTGTTGCATCAATTGATCACTGAGGAGCTTATGGAAACTGTCACAGTGAAGGATGAAGCTTTAAAAACAAAAGACTTGGGGGCTGGAGACATGGCTCAGTGGTTAAGGGCTTGCCTGTGAAGCCTATGGACCCCAGTTCAAGGCTTGATTCCCCAGTACCCATGTAAGCCAGATGCACGAGGTGGCGCATGCTCCTGGAGTTCGTTTGCAGTGGCTGGAGGCCCCGGTATGCCCATTCTCTCTCTCTCTCTCTCTGACTCTTTCTCTCTCTGCCTGACACTCTCAAACGAATGAATGAATGAATGAATGAATAAGTAAATAAATAAATAAATAAACTTGGAAACAATAAGTAGAATAAAATTTAACTGAATTAGAAGTCGCCTTACAGATGGAACAACTAGGTATTTGACCAAATCCATCTGGCATGAGAGTGAGATTTCTTAAATAAAGACATCAGCAAATAACTTGAGCAGAAAGAAGATTGCAAATTTATTCATAAGGAAATCTGGAAAAACAAGTTGCTCTAGTCTGACAATGAAGATAAAGGATAATGTGACCATGGAGATTTGTAGTTATTAATGGGGTAATACATGCCTGATTTCTGGTAAAAAGAACACATTTCTCTATACATTAAAAGGCAACTGAGGACTTTGCTCAATTAAGGCCTATTAGTATAAACTCAAATCTATGGTACCGTCAAATAATCTCTAACTTGGGATCAATGAAGTGCTTAGAAGATGGTATCTACAATAATTTAGAAATTGTAATATCAGTCTATTGCTGTTGGCCTCAACCTTGAACATCTACCCTTCTTTGAGATGGCACATCCACTCAAGAGAAGGTAGGAATGGAATGTGCTATGTAAATAGATTTGCATTTTAAGTACTCTCATGATGACTTTTTGTGGTTCCCAAACCTCTCAGATCTGATTGACTCATTTGAATTTCTATATATACTTGCCCATAAAGCTAAAAGAGAAAGGATAAGAGCCAGAGATCCCAATATTATTGAAGGTTTTAGGTATCAATCAGGGGCTCTGGCAGCCTCAACAAGCTAGGCTTAGCCACCCATCCTCAACAAGTCAATTAAAGAGACAGTAATGGAAGATACTATAGAAAGGAGAATTATTCATGGTGACCACAAATGCAGGTCTCTCATATGACCTCCAAGTCTATCTTCAGTTTATAAACATAAGGTACAGGTTTAGAGGGAAAGCTGTATGCATGACCAACTAGTCTTGGTCATGGTCTGTTCCTACCCATCCTGACCTCTCTTTTGTCTCTGCTTCAGAGTTTCCTACAAAGTGCTATGAGACACTCTCAGAATTAAATGAAATATCCTCTGGGGGATAAGCTCTTCTGACTGGTACCAGGGCTTCTGCCTTTTCATTGCCCTTGCATAAAATTCCAAGGGAAATTTCCGTTTCTTGGGGGAACCATTGTTTTAGAAATTTGATAGCCAAAGGCCTCCCTGACTGTCTCTCTAGACTATTGTCATCCCTGCTGGTCCTAGAAAGACTAATAAAGAAATTAACATACTTGGGGATGCTCTTATACTCCAAATCAAGAAGTCCAGTGGGCCTGGCGCATGCTATGTTAGGATTCTTTGATTATAAATAAATATTTTTCTGTGGCCCCAGCACCCTATATTATTTTACTTTGCATACTTTGCATATCACTCCAGATAGTGATCACAATCCATGTTTTGCTTCCTTATTGTCACTTTTAGATCAACTGAGTAAATACCTGATGAGTCTTTCCTGAGGAATCAAGAGTTGCTTGGGCAATTTCCCTCCAGTCTTATAATAGGACATCTTTCCACCATAATAGTATCTAAACTCTACCCAGAAGGACTTTGATTTTCCTGTGGGTCTGTTCTGACCCAGTGCAAAGGCAATTGCTTACTATGTTTTAAAGATTAAATGATATTTGAAACTGGAATCTTGTGCTATGCAAAGCTCAGAAGGTATACAGCACTTTCAGCAAAATATAGTTTTATAAGAGGAAAATACACCATTCATGACATGATTTAGAAAAAGGAAAAAAATATGCCTCTAGAGGGATCATAACAACTTACAGTTTTCCTTAATCTGTTCAGCAAAGACAATTTTAACTTTTTCTTGTTTCTTTGTGGAGACTTAATAGATTATTTCATGCAATAACATTTCAGCATTTCTGAAAATACTGCATCTCCTAGATTTAGCTTGACTCTAATGATGCCAACACAATGAACCTATCTCTCACCCAAAGGGAAAGAGAGAATTTATCCTGGAATCAAATACGTGTGACCATTGCCCAGGAAAACTGATTTAGGTTACCTCAAATTCCACATTCTACCATAGTCAGGGATTTGTGACATTTTTATACTAAGAAAAAAACAAAAAAGTCATAAATCAAAACAGTTTTCAAGTGCATTGATGGAAAAATCAGGATGGCAGGTTACAACAAAGTGAGGAAATCTCTGTTATAGGTATTATATGCTAACTGATGGATGATATTCTTAGTTTTGGGCGTGGTGAAAACTAGAGGTCTGTTCTAAATGCAAAATGTTTTACCTGACACTCACAGGAATGTTAGGTTTGACCAAGAAATGGGCAATAAATGGCAACTTAAGGGGCTGACGTAGCCCAAGATAACATGGCTTTGGACCTACAACATTCCAACTCCTCGTGACCACTGAGATTTTAATCAGCCTTGAATTCTTCAAGCAGACACAGTTTCTTATAAGCCTTAAATTTCTTGGACATTAAAAGGCATCAATATAAAAGCCAATTATTTTTCTATTTGCTTGAGACAATTCCCATAGGTCACATATCAGAAAACATTGGGCATCTCTGCAAAAAAAAAAAAAAATTATCAAACAACTGTGGCTGCCATTCTTAAACTGTGTTATCCCTTAGTGCAACCTCATCCCAATTAATTCATTACCTCTAACTACCCAACCTAAATCACTTTTGCCTATGCCATAAAGCTCTTCAGCCTCTGACTTCATATGTTCACCTCTGAAACACTATGATGCCACAGCCTGGTGCTTGTTTATTCCTACCTAATACAGCAAGTGCCAATATATTCAAATTTGCTTAGCCAAAGTATGCCCCAGGATAACCATGTAAGGAATTGTTACTGCTACTTCTGCTATGCTCATTACTGTTATTAAAAATTAAGCTATATACCTTTATTTACCTAAACATGTTAATGTTACTTCTATATATATTTCATTTTACACATTTAATTTCTTTTAAATTATTTCATAAGATTTTCTGCTTTTACTTATTTTTTTAAATAAAACTTTATTGTATTCCTTACATTTGCTACCTAAATACTCAACTCAACATACAAATATGAACTCTTTTCCTAGTGGCCACATCCTAATGAAGAGGAGCATCAAAGAATACCTATAATGTTTCAGATTCTGTAAAGACCTCTATTCCTGTTAGAACAGAGTATGAGAATTATGTTTTAAGATGAATTCAAACTTCTTGTGGGATTAATTGCTAATTTATTCAAAGCACCTGGCAGGAACTCTTTTCATAGGACTGATAATATTCTTGCTAATAGTATCATGCCATGAGATTAAAAGACCCAATGTACTTTGTATCCATAAAATACCTATAAAAGACAATTTCAAGATACTGCACAATAAAAAACATTTTTTTTTTTTTGGTTTTTTGAGATAGGGTCTCACTGTAGCCCAGGCTGACCTGATATTCACTATGGAGTCTCAGGTGGCCTTGAACTTGCAATGATCCTCCTTCCTCTGCCTCCCAGTGCTGGGATTAATGGCGTGTCCCACCACGCCCGGCTAAAAATGAATATTTATCCAGGACACATTAAAGATCTTAAAATGAAAAATGCAATATAGTATGTTTATGGTGTCATTATTGGTCTGAAATTAAATTGCTAATACTATATGTAGTGAATCTCTCCAATAAAATGAAGCATAAGATAGCATGAAGTAGCTAATGAAAGGTTAACTTACTCTATACAACCCCCAACACCACAAACTAAAGTGCCACCTTATTTGTACAGTTTTTAGTGAAGACTTGAAAACACAACAAAGTGAACATCATATAGCTACATTCACTTTCTAACTTTAGAGATAATTGGCTTATGTGATAATCTTGTCCATGTGGCCATAGTTCATCAATATCGAAATTTGTCTTCCAGTGAAGTATTTCTGTTTAATCTCTTCTATAATACTGATAAGTAACTTAAATTAATCCCATAGCTAAATATTTTATGACTATATAATGCTGGATCTGATGAACTACTTTATTTTGTAAGTACTTACTATATTTTTCAAAGTAAGTTTGAAATAATATATGTGTGTATGTATGTATGTATGTATGTATGTATGTATGTACATTATCTAATGGAGATACAATAGTGAAAAGTTTACTCTAGTTCTCTAAAGTAAATTAACAAATTTATCATCTCATATAGTTACCCTTTTCTTTTTGTGGCAATTGCAAAATCAATTCACATCTACTGAGTTAGAAGGAATCCTACACACAGAACAAGTTTGTTACCTCTTTAGGTTGCATTTCAAACCTCTAGACCTACCAACCTATAAATCTGTTATTCTCTATTCACTCACTTGCATCTCCCAATTTTTACAGCCTCTATACTTCTATCCTTGTCTTTTCTCTGTCTCTACATATTAAAAATTTAATACCCCACATACAAATAGGTGATAACATGAAATAGTTTTCTTCTTTGTTGGTTTATTTCACCCAGCACAGTGTCCTCCAAAGAAATCTTTTATTTTTACTTTTGTGACAAATGGCAAAGTATGGTGCTCTTTAGGGCTGAATTATTCTGAAATATTCTACTGGATACGCAAAGCACAATTTTCTTCATTTATTCCTGATAGGCACCTTATTTTCTTTATTTTTCCTTATCTTTGTGATTGTTACAAAGTTCTGATAAATATGGGAGTATAGATTTAAATATCAAAGCTGATTTTTTTCCCCATAATAGGTATTCTCATCTGTTCTCCACTGAGTATGGAACAGTTTCCCTTTGTCAACACATTCATCGACAGGTGATTTTTTTTTTTTTTTGTCACTGATAACACAGATCCTGGTAGTGTGAGGTGATATCTCATGATGTCTTTGATTTGCAGTTTGATAATAATGTAATAATATTGATAAATCCTGTCTCCAATAAGTGGTGCATAGAAAACTTGACTTTCACATTCAAATAGTTGAAACGAACTATCATATACAGACATGAACATAAATGAATCAAAGGCCTAAATACAAAGACAGGAAATGTAAAATATTTAGAATAAAACATATGAGAAAACTTGTCTTGAATTTGCAAGAAAAATATACTTAATCAAAATCTTAGATATTATGATAGTATTAAAAATCACATACAATCTCATTTATTTCTCAAATAATAAAGAATGTTGCATTTTTCAAATCTCCTTTGCATGAGTTTTTACTAAAACCATCAGATGAATTACCTATGTGTCCTTGCCAGGTAGTAAAGACATCATAAAATATGTGATCTATTACCTTCTTTACCATGATGATAAATAAACATGTATTAGAACTGTTTTCTCCTACACATTTTTAGAACATATACACAGTCAGTAAACTTAAGGAAACTGTTAAGTACAAAGCTATAATAAAATCATATTTGAAAATAAATTGACAAGCCAAGTTTAAAGTAAAATAGTACAAGTGCCTTAAAAATCTAAACAAAAATTCCTACCATCTGTCATAGCTGCTTACTATGTGTTATTATGGAAAGAATGCAGAGACTAAGTACTCACAGAAAAGTCACCAGGAAATTTTATTTCACAATGTTTGATAAATTTTAAGCCATACTTTGATAAAGGGGAAATAAAAACCATTCAAAAAATGTTTTTTTCAGATAAGGGCTTGAAACTCATGAATATTTGCACATAAAAGTTCTAGTTTCAGTTGTAGAAATGCAGAGATCAAAGGCAAGAAAACTACTGCTATACTTATACAAGTATATTCTGGGCCTCCGTGCAGAAGTTTCTATATTACTTTTAATGAAGTGGAAAGCCCTCCACAACTATGGACTGCACTATTCCATAGGCTTAGGTCCAACACTGATTGAAAGGAAAAAGTGAGCTGAGCACCAATATTCATTGCTCTGTTTCCTGACTGTGTGCACCACATGACCAGGCCTTCCCAGCCACCAAGCATGGTGGTGTCTTGAAATGAAAGCTGAAATCAGCTTTTCCTCTTCAGCTTATTTTTGTCAGGTAGTTTCTCACAGCAACAAGAAAGGTAAAACTAACGCAATATGAAACAAAGCAAGGCAGGACATGTAATACTTAGTAATGAAACTAAATCATGGGATGGAAGAGGTGAGCTACCAACTTCAAGCATGGGGAAAGAAAGCAACTGGTCAGTCTCATTTCCTTCTATTATTTTCCCAGGGACATTTGACACTCACGTATGTCTATCTTACATCATTAGCAAAGAGGAACCTGAGGTAGAAGGGTCTGTACAAAACTGAAAATATTTCTCTTTCTAGGGTTCATTATCCCTGCAATATCAATTATTATTTAAATTGATAAAAATCATTTTGTATTTCCTTATGTTATAAGTTAGATGTCTAACTTTGATATATATATTCAAATTTTCATATATGCTTATAGATTATACATAAATATTAAATATTTATATATATACTATAAAAAATATTTGTCAACGACCTTCCCAACTGATAAAAACACCTTCACTATGATTTAAAACTAATTGTAAGCATAACTTCTTATATCAAGTAATGGTTATTTAATTTTATTGAATTTTTTAAGGATACAAAGGATTCAATGAGATGAAATAGAATCCAGAGATTCAGTGATGTACATTAAGAATTCATAGCCGGGCGTGGTGGCGCACGCCTTTAATCCCAGCACTCGGGAGGCAGAGGTAGGAGGATCGCCGTGAGTTCGAGGCCACCCTGAGACTCCATAGTGAATTCCAGGTCAGCCAAGGCTAGAGTGAGACCCTACCTCGAAAAACCAAAAAAAAAAAAAAAAAAAAGAATTCAAATAATATGCCATGAATAATGGAGTGCAGTTCAATGTACATAAAGAAATTGATCAATATTCTCACAGCATTCTCATGTGCACAATGTAATGCAATACTAGCCTGTGCATCTTATCTCATTAAGTGTTGAAATTTTATTTCGAATAGTTATGAGGATCCTGGTTTCCAACACATGTGTGCATATTTGATGAATATATATATATATATATATATATATATATATATATATACACACATAACAGGTATAATATGAAGCATACTCCATATCATGACAGTAGATATATTATAGTACATGTTTATAATTGAATTGCTGAGATGAATTATTGCAGGTTTAAAATTTGGAGGTCAGGGCCTTTCCAACATAGATAGATCAGTATTATACTCAAGTCTACATGGTTCCATCATTATGATCTTGCCTATGAATTTCAGAAAAAATAGAAGCCTAGAACCATGTTTTGTTGGATCATGCTTTTAACAAACATACAAAACTAGGATTTGTTTAGTAACTTCTGTGTCATTGAGAAAAATTAATGATTATTTTAGAATTCTTTAAAAAATATTCACATTTATTTCATTGAGAGATTATGGAGTGTCAGGGCTTCTTGCTGCTGCAAATGAACTTCAGACACATACATCACATTGTGCACCTCACTGTATTTGTGTATTGGGGAACTGAACCCAGTATGTCAGACTTTGCAAGGAAGCACCTGTAACCACTGACTCACTGACTCATTTCCCCAGACCTTTTTCTTTTTTTCCTTTTTTTTTGGTTTTCCAGGTAGGGTCTCACTCTAGCTCAGGCTGACATGGAATTCACTTTGCATTCTCATGGTGGCCTCGAACTCAAGGTGATCCACCTACTTCTGCCTCCTAGTTGCTGGGATTAAAGGTGTGTGCTACCATGCCCAGTGCCCCTAGACCTTTTTCTTAAGAATTATTTCTATGATTCTTAAGGCTCATTTTTATGATTAAAACGTCTTTGTTGAAATTTAAAATTAATACAAGGAAAATGTGCTAGTAAAGTGGATTTTAAAACAATTTGTATTCTGTTATCTTTTTTAAAGGACACTTTGAACAGTTGAATGTAGAGTAGAAATGGCATTTTTCAACTACACAAGGACATGGTAAGTGATTATGGAAATAAATATTGCTTTAAATATAAAATGGCAGAGAAATGAAAGTGCTTGAAGATTTATTTTATATTATATTTATTTATGCGAGAGACAGAAAGAAGGAGAGAGAGAGAGAGAGAGAGAGAGAGAGAGAGAGAGAGAGATTCTGGTTATATCTTGATTCAGTTTTCATTTTTATATATACATTTCTTTAGAAAAATAAAGAAGTCTTTGTCATTTCCAGGGTTGTGAAGTGAACCTGTTTATTAGGAAGGCTGTGAACCTAAGGATGAGTCTTTTTTTGACCCAAGCCAAAGGCCTGTGTCTCTCAGGTACATGGAGCCCTAAAACTTAAAACTTTTTAACAACTTCTTTTTTTTTCTTTTTTAAATTTAACTTATTTTTCTGACAACTTCCATAATTGTAGAGGATAACTCATGGTAATTCCCTCCTTCCTCCAACTTTACCCTTTGAAAGTCCATTCTTCATCATACCCCTTACCCCTCTATCAGTCTCTCTTTTATTTTGATGTCATCATCTTTTCCTCCTATTATGATGATCTAGTGTAGGTAGTGTCAGGCACTGTGAGGTCATAGGTATCCAGGCCATTTTGTGTCTGGAGGAGCACTATGTAAGGAGTCCTACTCTTCCTTTGATTCTTCCATTCTTTCTATCACCCCTTCTGCAATGGACCCTGAGCCTTGGAAGGTATGATAGAGATGTTTCAGTGCTGAGCACTCCTCTGTCACTTCTTCTCAGCACCATGATGCCTTCTGAGTCATCCCAAGTCACTGCCATCTGAAAAGAGAAGATTCTCTAACCAAAAGTGAGAGTAACATTAATATATGGGTATGAACATTAAGAGAAGTGCCTACTGGGCAGTTTGGTGAGCACAGTATATACATTTAGCCAGACACCAGCAGACATTACACCCTTAGGGCTCACAACTACCCCTGTTGTAGGTTTTTAGTATCAGGCATGTAGTCCCTCAGATGGAGTGGGCATCCAGTCCAATTAGAGAGCTGTTGGTTTCTCCCATAACAGACATGCCAGTATTGTACCCGCTGGCTCATTTTGCCAGGCTGGCCAAATTTAAGGCTTGCAGTGCCCACTGCTGAGTATCTCCACTGGTGATTTCTCTTTCTCCCATTGAACTGCATGCAGCATAGCTTTTTCCAGCTTTCTGTCAGCTAGTCTACAAGGAAGAGGTTTTCAGCTCAGCTCCTGCCTCCCAAGTGCTAGGATTAAAGGCATGCACCATCATACCCATTTTTGAACAAAGGCTCTAATTACTCTATGCTTCAGTAAATGGCTTTACCCCTTTGTAATGTATTGTCCCCTATAGATTCATGTATTTGAACACTTGGTCTCCAGCTGGAGTTGCTTTGAGAGAATGTTGTGTCACCTTTATAAGGTGGAGTCTTGCTGGAGGAAGTGTATCACTGAGGCTAGATTTTCAGGTTTTATAGCCTGGCCTCACTTATAGGCTCTCTGCTTTATGGTTTTGGATGTAATGTGACCATCTGGTTTCCTGTTCCTGCTGCCATACCAGACTGTATCTCCTGGAATTATAAACCAGATTAAACCCTTTCTTTCCTTAAGCTGCTTCCTGTCATGTATTATGTCATAACAAGGAGTAAAGTCACTACTCTACTAAAATAAGAATTCCTGCAATGAATGAAACTAATACACAGGGAATTTAAAACCAGATTAGGAAAAGAGTTGTTTTTAATTTTCTTTTACTTGTAAGTCAACCAATAGCTTTGTCCTTTTTTTTTATCAGCATCATCAGTCTTCTTAGAGATATGAATATGATTTTAGAAAGAAATTTTAGAACACAGAGATCTCCTACTCTTTGGTTCTATTAGATGAACATATCATATTATAGACAAGAGCCCCAAACAACTCCAGAGGTTTCCAGAAGCAAGCTCTTGATTTTTGCTGATTAGCTTTATTCATATATGTCATCTTAATTATTCCTCTGCAGAAGCTAATTAACTGAAAAATAATATTGTTTTCCTGTGGGCAGAACACGAGATTTGAAAAACATATGCTTCATCTTCTGCCCCAAAGGCACAAGCAAGTTATTGTTGGGTCATCTATAGAAGCTCAAAGATTCAGATTGTATTGTCCCAAGAAGAGAAGATCATATGCATAAACTGTTGAATTAACCCAGCAAATAAATTAACTTGAGTTTTTCTTTGAAGGCCAGTTTTCGAGAAATTTAGATCTAGTTCTATGGTATTCAGTTATGTTTACATGTGCCATAGAATATCCATTTTTAAAGTGAACATCAGTACTGTTGCAGTAGTTTGGAATAAAGGAAGATTTAGGCAAATAGACCTTTAAATTTTTCTGTAAATTAATTCTGACAGATTTTTAAAAATGTGTTGACTTTTTAATATTTACAGTTTCTATGATTGTGGAGAGCTCACATGGTATTCTTTGAAGCAGGATGACTGAGGCCTTGATCTGGATGTGGAGGCTGAAGCATCTTTCTGATCTTGCAGAGTAGATGGAAGATGGTAGGTCTGAGAGCTGAGAGCTACACACCAGCCCTCAGCTGCATCAAGAAAGATGAGGGTTGAATGTGCAGTAGAATACTCCCAGCAGCAGCTCTGAGCTTACGTGCATCATTGAGATAAGCAGGAGAAGCAATGGAAGTTCCTACTCACACCACACTGGCTGCTTTCATTCTGTGCAGCTCCGGGGTCATAGTACATGCCAGCCCAAACTCTCACTAGTGACAGGGAAATTGGAACCTGACCTCATCTTATAGTAGCTGGGGTGCTAGTTTGTTCCTTTCTTTTCTTTTTAAAATATTTATTTATTTATTTAAAGTGAGAGAAAGAAATGCAGAGAGATAGAGAAAAAGAGAGAGAGAGAGAGAGAGAGAAAGTATGGGTATGCTAGGGTCTCTAACCACTGCAAATGAACTCCAGACACATGTGTCACCTTGTGAATCTGGCTTTATATGGGTACTAGGGAATCAATCCTGGGTCCTTAGCCTTTGCCAGCAAGCACTTTGACTACTAAGCCAGTTCTCAGCCCTGCCCTTACTCTATTCCTCTCTTTCTCTCTCTCTCTCTCTTTTTCTTTCTTTCTTTCTTTGTATTTATATACTTATTTATTTATTAAGGTACAGTCTTGCTCTAGTCTAGGCTGACCTGGAATTCAGTACATAGTCTGAAGCTGACTTCAAACTCCCAGCAATCCTCCTATCTCTGCCTCCCGAATGCTGGGATCCAAGCCATGCACCTCCATGCCAGGCTTCTTTTTAAATTTTGTGATTTTTTTTAGAGTCAGGATTTCATGTAGCCCAGGTTGGCCTTGAATTCCCATTTTGCCTGTCTGAAATCCCAAGTACTAGGATGGTATCTGTATAATATCATGCTGGAAAAGTTTTCATTCCTTCTCCTGTGGAGAACCTGGGACTCAGGTTTTGATTGATAAACTGGTTTATGTGTATGTGGAAACAACAGTTAAGGGGAAGATAGAGTTGGGACCTGAGCAGGAAATTCAGGATCGTCCTCAAATAAGACAACTGTCTAGAACTTATGTAGGTGTTGGGTGGGCAACAGAAATCAGGTTAGTACAGAAGTCAGGTTGGAGCTGTTCGGAAATCATAAAAAGGGATTACAGACTATTAAAAGATGATCAAAACCCAAGGCAAAGCCACATCAAAGCCATTAGAAACCCAAAGGACAGTGGCCTCCCAATGTGCATGTGGATCACAATGTATAGGAGAGTAGCCTATGTTTTAGGAGAGAAGAATGTGGAAAAATAAAGAAGGTATAGTTCTTGCCCTCAGGGATGTCTGAATTCCTGGACTGCATGAATTTCTTGCACATTAGGTCAATTTGTCTGCCATGCAAAATGTATATTTTGGGTTAAGAGTAGCAAATAATGTCATAAACTTGGCATTAGAGCTGCCGACTTGTATAGAGATATTGTGGACTGAGGTGAAAAGGGATTTTCAGATTTATATTTTCTATTTATTAGAATAAGTACTAGATCATGTCAACAAATCAGTCATAACTGAAAGAAGCTTTACTCTCTAGAGCAAAGGATTCTCAATAGTAGTTAAGAGTAGTTGAGGAGGATAACCATATTGAAGGTCTGTGATGAAGCCCTGCTTTGCTGAAGATGCTGCCCCAGCCTTCCATGTGTCTCCTCAGAAAGTCCTCACAAACTTTGCCTTTTTTTTGAGAATTAAGTAAAGTCAGAATTTTAAAATTATTTTATTTTTTTTTACATAGGCTATAGTCTTATAGTCTTATATCCCCTGTTCCCTGTCACCATTTCTCTCAGGTCCCTCCTAAGTTGATGTGTTTACTGTGGGATAATTAGAACCTTAGTGAGTCTCTTGGTGGGGGAGGGGGCACTCTGATATTTCTAACCACACTGAGGTTCTTACAATCTTCCCACCCACTCTTCTTCAACAATCCCTGAGTCTTAAAAAGTCTGTTAGCAATTTGATTTAGTGTTGAATTCTGTGTATTTCTCCTTGCATGTGTTTTGATTCACCACCATGTCTGTCACTGCTTCTCTGGAGGATGTTTTCAGGCTAACATTGGGAGTAATTCTCATGTCCTTGCTTCCTCTGAAATATTTCTTGGGCCCTGGTAAATGTTGTAGAAATTTTTAACATTAATATTTTACTTGGAAATATATTACTTTGACTAATAATGTAAAAGTAAGAGTAGAATGGGGACATGGCTCAGTTAGTACAAGCATTTGTTGTGCAAAAATGAGCAAAGATGATCCTCAACACACATAGAAAGCTAGGTGTAGTCATGTACATTTGTAAACCCAGTGCTGAGGTAGGCTGAGACAGGAGAGTTACTGGGGCCTGCTAGCCAGCCAATAGGACTCAACATAGCAGCTCCAGATTCAGGGAAAAACTTTTCTCAAGGAAATAAGGCAGAAGAGAGACCAAGGATACCTGACATCATTTTTTTGCCCCCACATGGGGCACACGCTAGTATATATACACATACATATATCACACACTCACACACATGGAATTAAACTAAGGATGACCTGATTAGTGTAGTTTAGTCAGATATAACCTTTTGTTTTCCATAGTTATTTTTATCCAGAAAAGGAAAGAAGGCAGGAAGGGGGAAGGGAAGAAGTGAGATGGGAAGAAAAGAAGGAAGGAGAAAAAAAACAGAAATATATTAAGTTATTAAATAGAGAATTTAAATGTCAATAATAGTTGGGAAATAAAAATGTACTTTTAGGTAATATAATTACAGTGAATCTTTAAACTCTGTATTCAGTCTATAAGATGTATGTGAGCTAAATATTAAAACCATGATGAATGATAATCATGTACTACAAAGCTATGAATAATTTTACTCTGAAAGGTAAAATATCTAATTTTTCTATGCAAAACAAAACATTGTCTGCAAAAGTTATTAAATTCTCACCATGGAACTCTAAGTATATTAAAATTTAAAACATTTGAAAAATATGAATGAGCCCTTCTGGTATTGTTCATTGTCTGACCCAAAGGCAGATATGCATTGTAATAGTTAAACATCATGAAACACACTCCAATGTTATGTATTCTACATTAATTACTCAAAAGCAACAACAAGTAGTCTCATACACAGGAAGGGAAATATTTCTTAGGGAAAAATGTGTGCTTAAGACATTCTAAACTAATGTTTCAGGAAAAGGCATGCACAACATTCTGCTTCATTACCTAAGCTTCATAAAAAATGCAGCCTTCTAATTTAATTTAGTTGTCAACAGATTTCTTAGCAGCACAATTTGTATTTGAGAACATCTCTTACGAATCATAGCTTGCGATATACGGCAGTTCAATGAAGAATAATCTGTAAACAAAATCTCCATCTATCAACAAAGGCCATTAAAGACCATAAAATAACCCATCCTTGACTGATTAATGCTGCCATGGAAAGGAATTTCAGGCCATTAACATCCAGAAAATATACTGCCTCTGCGTTTGCATTTATTATATAAATCACATATTTGTGTGTGTTGGTATAAGGCAATATATTTAACCACCTCCCCACCACATTAATTTAACATTTTTATAAGAAAGACATTTTGAAGAATACTGAATATCAGTAGAAAATAAATAACTCCATTTGCTTCTTGAAACTGCAAGTGAAAGCCTGGGTATTTATGATATGTTAGATGGGTAAATATTGGTTTAACATTTCTTGTGTGTAATTTAATTATTTTCAAATGCTATACAATTAATTTTTCTAAATGTGCAAAGTATTACTTTTTATATGGTGCTGGTTCTCTGAATGATAATGAGTGTTTCCCATGGTAAACTGGAATGTAACATGTTAATTATGACTCTGTGTCAATCCTACTTCACAGTTTTTTTTTTTTTTTGTCCCTGTCTTCTCTGATAAGTTGTATGAATACAGCCTAGGCAGACCATAGATGTCAGAAAGAAGCTTTTCTGCCCATTAGGCATTTCCTGACTCTTAGAAGAATGTTTTCAAAAATGTAACCCACCAGCTCTTTACATTTTTAAAATGTCTGTCTTGTATCTGTCTGTCCGTTGGTTTTAACCTTTGAAGTTTTCTTCATACACACAATATTTCAAAACTATTTGATCATATTGAACATTCAGTACAAGGTTTTGTTCAAACATTTTAGCTACAATATCTCATTCCATTCCTAGTAACACAGTGACAGAAGAATTTTAAAAAGCTATTTTACAATAGAAAATCTCAGATTCAAGAGGTTAATTTTCTAGAGTCTCTTATGTAGTTTGTCTCATTGTTGAATTTGAACCTGGGTCTCTGTTGTGTTTTTGAAATTTAAGTTAAGTGAATACTCATTTTTACCCCATGTTTCAAGTCTTTAGCCATGAGCATGGTGAGGCTCTCAGCTCTGTTAAATAATGTGGCCCATTCTATGATCTTTGCAGTCCTCTGTCTTCTGGGCTCTGTGTTGTAGAAGGACTTCTATTGAGCCTCTTTAATAAAGTGAGACATGAATTGAGGAGAAGAGTAAGCCAGTCAGGTTTGGGACCTCTCTCTCTTTTTCACTTTGTGGCATGAAAGACTGTGGAAAAAATTTTACCATATTTTTAATATGAAAAAATTAAAGCTACATTTTATCTCTCTATGTTCTCTCTCTGTCTTTCTCTATCTCTGTCTATCTCCACATCCATGGGAGTGCATGCACATGCACACGCACAGACACACACACACACACACACACACACACACACACACACACCACACAACACAGAGAGAACAGAGTTTGTACCATAAGATCTGAGAGAAATGAAGAGTAGTGTCTTTAGGAAATATGGGCAAGGGTCTCTGCATAGTGCTTCCTCAAATATTTAGAGAAATAAGATAATCCCCAATAATACTAATATTTCATTAGTTCCTGGGCTGGTGAGATGTCTTAGCGGTTAACATTGCTTGTCATTTAAACATGTGGGCCTCTGTGCCTAGGACTACCAAGTTCAACTATGCAGATCCTATGTAAAAACCTTGGCATGGGCATACATGTCTGTAGCCAGAGTCTTGGGTGGAGACAGGAAAATAATTGGGGCCTGTTGACAGATAGCAACTCTTGGGTGAGAGAGAGACCCTGTCTCATAAATGCATGTGGCTCAGTGATAGAGCAGGATACCTGATGTTATCCTCTGGTTTCCACATGTATACAAATGGGACATGTGCATGTACACACATGGGTATAGACCTCACACACTGCACCACATACTCTACACACACACACACGCACACACACGCAATTTCAGTCGTATGAGTTTGTTGGGATTAAAAAGAGATAAGTAGGAATCTTGTTATAATTAATTATGTAATCCCATAAACATAAATAAAATAGTTGCTAGTTTTATATATTGTACTACTGAAAAACATACAAAAAATCCAAAGTTATGAGTCTGTGAACTACTAGGGTTTGGGAACAAGTTTCCATGAACTCCAAATCAAGTAGTCCTGTAATGTAGGAAACGAAGGAGGCTTCTATTTGTCACTGGAGTTATTGATGTATTTATTTATTTATTACTTATTTATCTTCTAATGAAGGCAGCCACTTCAATTATTTAAAAATGTCAAAGAGAAGAAAAACATTAGCAAAGAAATATACAAGCAAGATTTAGCATTACTCACATATAGACACATATGTATATAATACACATGCAGGAAATATGCACACTAAATATATATATGCTTAGAAGAGATTTTATTATATTTTACAATGGATCATTCAAAAATTTTGTGACTTCTTTTTAAATATATTATTTATTTAAGAGAGAGAGGGGCAGATAAGAGAGAGAGAGAGAGAGATAAAGAGAGAGAGAGAGAGAGAGAGAGAGAGAGAGAGAGAGAGAGAAACAAGCCAGGGACTCAAGTAATTGCAAATGAACTCCAGATGCATGGGCTACTTTGTTCATCTGGCTTGTGTGGTTACTGGGGAATACAACCTGGGTCCTCAGGCTTCACAGCCAAGTACCTTACCCACTAAAGTCATCTCTCCAGACTGATTTTTTGACTTCTTATCACAACTCTGTAATATATTTTAAGAATTTTTACATAGTAGAAGGGAGATCAGTAGGAAATGTGGAAAGCTTTGCACATTTTAAGGTAATGCTTCTCTTGACCTATTTTAAAAGGATGTTTTGTTGCATTAAAAATTAAAGCTTTGAGGGCAGGAGGGATGGCTTAGTGGTTAAGGCATTTGTCTGCAAAGCCAAAGGACCGACCCAGGTTCTATTCCCCAGGACCCATGTTAGCCAGATGCACATGGGGTCACACTCATCTGGAATTTGTTTGCAGTGGCTGGAAGCCCTGCCATGCCCATTCTCTCTCTCTCTCTCTCTCCCTTTCTCTGTCAAATAAATAAATAAATAAAAATAAAATATTTTTAAAATAAAAATTAAAGCTTTGGGCTGGAGCTATGGCTTAGCGGTTAAGGCATTTGCCTGAGAAGCCTCAGGACCCAGGTTTGATTCTCCAGGTCCCACATAAGTCAGATGCACATGGTGGTACATGCTCTGGAGTTTGTTTGCAGTGGCTAGAGGACCTGGTGTGCCCATTCTCTCTTTCTCTCTCTGTCCCTCCCTCTCTCTAATAAATAAATAAATATAAACAAATCTTTAAAAAAAATTGGGGCTGGAGAGATGGCTTAGCAGTTAAGGCACTTGTATATAAAGCCAAAGGACCCAGGTTCAATTCCCCAGTACCCATGTAAGCCAGATTCACATTGTGTCACATACATCTGGAGTTTGTTTGCAGTGGCTAGAGGCCTTAGTGTGCCCTTTCTCTCCCTCTTTCCATCTTAATTAAATAAAAATGAAATATTTTTAAAAATTAAAGCATTGAAAGCCAAGACAATAATTCTTTCTTAATTTATAGGTAACTTAAATAATTTTCATGATAAAATAACTATAAATATATGAACTTATGATAAAATTTTGTTTGCACTAACTGACTTATAATAAGCAATGGGAAAGTGCTCTGGAACTTAAAATGCTCATGTTGTGAAGATGCTGCTGCCATCCCTTAACCTTTCCGTGGACTTCCTTGATTTATCCCACACCTGTCCACAGAAATCTCCACAGGAGGTCTCTCTGCAGCAAGCTAAGCATTGAGCAGAGGGTCAAGGAATCAGCTTTCCCATCCTGAGCTCTGCCAATGACTGCATTGGGATTTTGCTCCTCCGTGAAGGGGAAGGGAGTATTTTTTGAAGAGTTGTGATGACCAAATGGGATACTGTGAATTATTTTCTTAGCCTTGTACCTAACATACGAATATTCAATTCCTGGTTATTCAGTGGTGATTATAATTATTTTCAATCCTTTGGGCTTAGATTTAGTTTGCTTTGTTTTTGGTTTGTTTTGTTTTTAGTCTAGATTCCTTCTATATCTATTCATTTCACACAGTATGTTTGCTTAATGTACATTATACTTATTTGAACCAAAGATAAAAGCACAATAAAAGGTGGCTATTCCCTAAACAAATAAATATTATGTAATTGAATGCATAGTATGATATCCAAAACAAAACAAAATAGGTGATTTCTATCAGCAGTCATATAGTAGAATAAGTTGGGAGAAAATTCTTTTGCTCCAGATCCAATTTTCCATACAGTGTTCAATAGATGTCTAAATTCTGTTTCTTAAAAGAAAATATAAGAGAAAGGACTAGACAAGTAATAAAACGTGATAAAGACAAGGTAGCTTGTGAGCATGAGATACCGCAATAAAGCCAAAAAGTGAAGTTGGAATTATGCAAATTATGTTGTTGATGAAGGGAAAATGGGATTAATGTAATTCACATACATGTATCTACTCTGAGCACTTTACAGTTAGTCTGGTGCTTGGGTACAGAGGTGACTAAGATAGCATGTATACACTAATAAAGACAGACACAGATAGAGAGAGACACACAGAGAGAATGAGAACATATGATGAAGAAACTTTAAAACCAGGCCCCTAAAGCTATATGAGGCATTTCATATTTTTAAATAAACACATAAAATTCTACCCATTGCTTGAAAATATAAAAATTTCTTCTTTATCTTGAAATATGTAGAATTTTATTTATACAATAATAAGTACACAGATAAAATTTTAATTGATGAGAAAATGTCCTTATGAGAAATGGTCATGAAGAGTTGGCCTCAGTGATACTGAGATACAAGGAGTGGTAGATAGATTGGCAAATAAAAATATCATACTGTTTATGTATGTAGACTCTACTCAGAAACTGTTTCCATGTGTAACTGTAGGCTGAAAATTACAAAATTCACTCATATTTTAATTTAATAAATGAATGTATTTTCACATGCAAAGTTTTTAATGGCTGAGTCAACAAAAACAGTGAATAGGTAAGACAAAAATAACTCAAAATATGCATGTGGCTGGAATAAGCTTTCAGTTTTCCAGTGTTGGCTCCTGAGTTAAAGGAGCTATAAAGCAAATGGGAAGCAGGATAGAGAGCTATATGAGAAACATGGGAAGCTGAACTTCTGCTACTCTGGCCTCTACCTCCCAAGTCCTGACTTTATACCACCACATTGGGATTTTGTGGAGCTGATGATCAAGCCCAGGTCTTCATGCTTGCTAGGCAAGCACTGACCTGCAACTCCAGCACTGTGCTGGATTTGTTTTTACATAAGGTCTTTTTTCAAAATATTTTATTTGTTTATTTATTTATTTATGAGCAGACAGTGAGAGGCAGAAAATGACACAGAGAGAGATAGATAGATGAAAGAGAGAGAGAGAGAGAGAGAGAGAGAGAGAGAGAGAGAGAGAGAGAATATGTATATGGACATGGCAGAGCCTCTTGTCACTGCAAACAAATTGCAGATGCTTGTGTCACTTTGTGCATCTGGCTTTACATGGGTACTGGGGAATCAAATCCAGTTTGGCAGACTTATGAAAGCAAGAGTCTTTAACTACTGAGCCATTTCTCCAGCCTTCTCTCTTTTTTTTATAACTTGTTTTGTAGGCTTCCAATACTACAGTGACCTGGTGTGTTGCTGAAATGCGTGCTCCAAGATCTAAGATGCCAGTCCAAATTTACAGAATCAAATATTTTAGTATGATAGAGAAATATGAATTTTAATTGGTACATGCATATTATTTGATTTTAGAAAATATTTTCCTTTTTAAAAATTTAATGTATACGAAATACTATATTTTGATTATATTTACCCCCCACTTTGTTCCTACCACTCCTACTGAACCTCAATTTTTCCAACTAACTTTCTACTTTCTTTTTTTTTCTTGCAATCCACTGAGTTTAATTTGAGTTGCTTACGTAAGAATGGTTGGGGGATATTTACTAAGGCATGGATGACATACCATCGACTACCACTGAAGAGAACAAAGCTCCTTTCCCATCAACTATTAACTGCTAATAGTTGCTAAGTTGGCTGTGGGAACCCCGTGAGATTCATCTTCATCCATAATGGGATGTTGAGGAGGCCAATTTTTATGGAAACTAAATGTGGAGAATTATGCATTATGAATTATGAATACAGCCCTAAAGTGCCCTTGTGTAGGTAAAGGTACTAAGCTCCACTTTTACTGATGGGGAAATTTCAGGAATTGCAGCTCAGGAGCTCTGCTTGCATAGCTAGTTTAGGTGATATTAATATGTGTCCAAGTGCATGAAGATGTATCTGTCTTACACTCTGCAATTTTATGTCATATTTTTATTGGATACCCATTTTTGTTTTACAAATAAAACTGAAAACTTAAAAGCATGTCTTTTCTATGTTGTGTGAGTTTCTCTTCACTTTGACAAAACACATGACAGAAACAGCATGAAGGAAGAGACACTATGTCAGTGGTCTCAGTCCATGGACTGCTCTTAGACCATTGGCAAGTCAAAAATATAATGGAGAATGGGTTTGATGGAGGAACACCTCCACAAGAAGCAATACAAGTCAGGAAGATGCCAGGGATAAGGACACTATTCAGCATGTCTCCAGTGACCCACCCAACTACCCCACTTCCTAGTAAACTATTTAGTATGAAGAGATCATCAAATTAGCCCACTGATGAAGTTTATTCCTTCAGTATCCAAACACATCTCAACAGCACCAACAACTGTGACTATATCTTCACCATAGGAGCCTTCAAAGGAAGAATTTCATCTAAATTCTGACATTTACAAAATGACATTTATAGCTAGATATGCTTGTTTAAGTTCACATGAAATAATGCCTATTTAATAAACACTTTATAAGCCTATTTCAATGTTATTGAACATTGCTATATATTTTAATTCTCACTACATCCTTAGAAACTCAAGTATTTGATAAAAGAATTCAAATGACCTAAGAACATGGCTATGAGAACTTCCGGTAGGATGGCACACACTTAATGCATTGTTAGACTTACTATTTTTAATTTTATAAAGATGTATTTAGCAACATATTAATTGCTTAAGCTCTCAGGAGTCTGTCTTTAAATACAAAGTAAAATTCTGTTTTGGAAACAATTTTACTGATAAATAAATCACTTTAATAAGGAAGTGGAAAATGTACCCTTTTATTATACACATTGGGAAGGGATACATCACAGTATCCTCCATACAGCTAAAGCATGTGACCTGGGTCCTTGGACTTCAGCTAAGAAAATGAAAGATTAGAAATTTAGCTGGGCATAGTGGCACATGCCTTCAATCCCAGCACTCGGGAGGCTGAGGTAGGGGGATTGCCATGAGTTCAAGGACACCCTGAGACTACATAGTGAATTCCAGGTCAGCCTGGGCCACAGTGAGACCCTACCTCAAAAAACAAAAAAATAAAATAAAATAAAATAAGATAAAATAAAAATAAAAATAAAAAAAGATTATAAATTTGTCTATCTGGGAAACAGAGCCTTAAATAGCATCAGTAGTCATTTCTATGAAATGGCAAGATCTCAGCAAGTGGAAGGAGAAGAAAATCAGTATGAGGGGATAGAAGAGACTAAAGGTTAACAGGACCATAGGCCATCCTGATGCACCTAAAATGAGAACTTTCAGCCTAACTATAACTTTCAGTTTTCAAGAAGGAGAATTATATTTTAATGCCTCTAACTCGCGATAGGCAAGTTATGTATTGTAAATACATGAATGTTTGAGGTTGAAATACTTGACACAATAACAGCATGAACAACGGGAATAGAAATGCACACAGATATTCACTCAAAGTGGAGTTTTTTTGTTTATGAAAACCCCATTAATTTCAGCTCCTTCCACATTCACACACTTTTACCCATGTGGATACTCACAGTTAATTAGTCCCATGCTGGAGTGTATGCTGTTAGGTAAAGTCAGAGAGACATTTTCATTAAAATAATTCTTAGTAGTGATGGAAGATAATGAAGCCCCGTTGTCTACACAAGAATGATGAGAGGAGTCCATCAGCATGGTTGGCATAACACATGGCACTGAGCAAGAATTCAACAAAGGAGAGCTCCTAGGACTGTGACTATTATCATTTTATTAGTTATCTCTGTTGTGGAGATAGATGCATAGATTCTAATATACATTTTTATTATCTATATTAGTATGTATGATGTGTGCACACACACAATACACACTCAGATGTAGGATGTGTGAAATAATGAATTGCTATGTGTTTTGTATTTTTACTATTAAAATAGGTGATCATAAGTATAATTATGAGAGTATTGGTCAACAAATTTTAAAATGAGACTCATGTAAATCTCGCACAGGAGTTTATGGAGTTCCAGAGTTGGGTTAAGAGAGTTACATCAGTGTATTGAATAAATGAGATATATATGAGATATATGGATAGTGGAACTCAAGAATATCAAGTGTGCTTTTTTTAAAAAAAATAGTTATTATTAAAAAGAAATATTTTACTCAGTGTGGTTTTTGATCCATGATCCATTTGTTAGTATGAGTTTTAGAGAAATCCCTTTTGCTTGGAAAAAACGAAAGTCAGGTATGGATGTATTTTATCAGCCTACAGCCTGTCTGTTATTAGATTTTACATTTTTTCATACAACATAAAAATAAAATGTTGGCATAATGATAAACTCTTTAAATAATTCAAAATGAAGCTACTGCCTTAGAAAACTAGTGAATATATTAGTATAGTGTCGGCCTCCTCAGAATTTATACCATTCGAAAAACTGATAGCCACCACCTCCCTTGTATGACCCAATGTGATAACATTTGTTAGCAAGTACAAAAATAAATGAATAAACAAATGAATTAGTAACTAAAATGAGTCTAGTAACTAATTCATCATGTTGAGAGGAAATGTAGTAAAAGTCAGGAATAGTATCTATCAACAGCAAGATAAGTCTCAAGGCTGTAGTAATAATATAATTGTCATATGTACTGAAAATAATGGGAAAACACTTTTCCTGCTGTTTGAATCCTTATAGCCCATCACTCATATTTTTAGTACAGTTTGTACTGGTTTGGAAGATGATGAGGTCCAAGGGAGAAGGATTCAGAGTGTTTTTTAGTTCCTGTCCAAACACCCTAAACATATAATAATATTTAAATATGTATTTTAAAGGGGCCTCAATAAAAGTATCAAGCTGACATCCTTGCTTCACTACCCTACTTCTAACCAGAATGTTACTGTTTGCTTTTTAGATGGACATATTTAAGCTCTCTTACCTAAGAATTCTGGGACCATCAGAGAGTGGTTTAAGATTGTATTCTCATGTGTCTCAGTCTGTGTCCTTGGAAGACAGAGTGGGCTTCTAAGAATGCTTCATTAAGGATGTCATCAGCACAGGGTTTGTCAATTATGGTCTTCTAGACAAAACCCACAGTCACCTGATTTTTTTTTTGTTGTTATTGTTTAGAAGTAGGGTGTCACTCTAGCTCAGGCTGACCTGAAACTCACTCAGTAACCCCGGGCTGGCCTTGAACTCATAGCAATCATCCTACCTCTGCTGAGTGCTGGGATTAAAGTTATGCACCACCACACCTGGCTTCCACTGACAGGAGCACTGTGGCTGTCACATTTTTTTTTAAATAGATGGGGGGAGGAATACACCAACAAATTATTTTCATGAAGTATTATTTTGTCTGTGGCTCTGATAGAACATTTATTTTTTATATTGCAAAATTACTCAATAATTTTATTGGGAACATTAATATATGAACATACTGCAAATTGGTAATATTCCCATCAGGTTATCTTCTTTTGTCCTCTTATATGTGAAAATTATACACAGTGTATTCTTCAGTGTCCATAAGCCTCCTCATTGCTCTATAGTAGACATGATGCGAAGTTCACTGTTGTGATCAGACCTTCTCAGCCTCATAGACTAACATACTCATGCTCTTGACTTTACATAAAATACTAGCTGAGCCCTGCTCAAGGGCATATTTTGGATATGCATAGATTTGGATATATATGTGGAAAGCCATACTGGTAAACGTTGGTGTAGAGTAATCAAAATTTCTATGCAAAGTTTATAAAATATGTACCACATTTCTTAATAATCCATATTATATGAAAAAATGATATGATGAATTTGCCTGTTAAGTGGGAATTAGAAGTGATAAAATGATTCTGACATTTTTAGTCTTATAAATTAAACTGAGGTCAGTTGGAGAGTTAGGAGAAAAATGATCATGAAAACAAATTATATAGCCTGGTTTAAAAAACTACTTCTGTCTGCTCTTCAGTGAAGCTGAAGGACATAGAATGTTCTAGTGCACCTTCAGGAAGAAGCCCAAGTTCACACATTTAAATCCCAATGCTATCATGACCTGTTTCTCTTTGACAGATGGCTACCACAGACATTGTTCTCACTAGTATATAATTAAAGCAATCAAAGTAGGACACATTTAATTATAAACTTCTATTATGCATATCTATTATACATATCCTATAAATTTTTCTGTATTTTTCAATGGAATTCTGTTTGCAAGAGAAATGGGTTTTCTATATTAAAGCCTTTTCCACTTTAAGTCACATTATGCCTCTACATTTCTGTCTTGCATGAAACATTGCACTATGTCTCCTTAAAAATAAAAACAAACAAACAAATATATGTACTATGCATTTTTAAACCAAGTAACAAAAAGTCTAATTTCAAAATACTCAAAGCAGAGAAAATATGTCTTTTCTTTTTAAGGATTGTAAAATTGTATGCTGCAGTGCACTCTGTTTCCTAAGGATTACTATGATGGTAGATAAACTTAGTTTTCATTTAAAATTATTATGCCCTTGCATTACTTATCTAAACCATGTAGATATGAATCTGATTCAATCATAAAAGTGTTTTTGGCAATTATTTGCCTAGCAAAACAACATATAACAAAAATGGTATAATGCTAGGTTTCTTTTCTTTAGTTAAAATGAACATGTATTGATGAGTGACCTTCCAAAACCTTGAGCTGGTAGGAAAAATGGTTTTTAATGAGTAAAATACCTCCTTGGGGTTCTGTAAACAGGATATAGGCATCTTTCTGGAGGTAAAATTCTAACTGTCCTAAGATGGATGGCAAATTGTCTGGTGCATGCCACAAACTTAGCATGTGATTTAAACCCTCAAGTTTCAGGACATATTTGTTTGTTTCTTTTGAATGCTATATATAACAAAGAAAATGAATTTTTAAAATATTAAATATTTATTTATTTATTTATTTGACAGAAAAAGAGGGAGAGAGAGTGAGAGAATGGGCGTGCCCGGGCATCCAGCCACTGCAAATGAACTCCAGATGCGTGCACCTCCTTGTGTATCTGGCTAACATGGGTCCTGGGGAATCGAACCTGGGTCCTTTGGCTTTGCAGGCAAATGCCTTAACCACTAAGCAATCCCTCCAGCCTGGAAATGTATTTTTATACATCAGAATAAGATGAAGATATTTAATATAGGAATTCCCCAGTTTTGCCCCACTCATTTAGTATAAAAGGGTCATATAAAAGAATTGATTTCATCAGCTTTTTCAGAGAACAGATGAAAATATGATCTACTTAAGTTTGCTAATTTTCTCTATGTCCTTCCGAAGAGTTGGTGAATTCTACTCCTCCTCTCTGGGCCACATTGTAACTTTCACAACATGTTCAGACTTTGAAGGAACAATGTTTCCCATGAGAAACTGACTTACAGTATGATATTACCTTATGATTTAAATGCATACTCATAAGACTTGACTAGAGAAGGGACTCTATATAATTCACCTTTATATTGTGACTTGATTGAAAATGAATGAATAAACTAAGGAGAAAACGATGTGGCTACTAATTAATTGGAAGATTTATAATTAAGATTATTCATTCAAAGTTCAAGTCTGAAGTTTGAAGGAAAAACTCTCCCCCAGGAATCTCTCTTCACTGCTGTGCTATCTATCTGGAATATATCAGGCCATGCTCAGGGCATATAATAGTCATTAAAATTCTAATGTCATTCACACCAAAATGTAACAAGATATATATAAATGAAGAATAAGAAAATCAGCCTCTGTAGATAATTGGAGTTGGATTGCATCTCATTTCTATTGTTTACACTTGTGCCAGGCCTTCTGGTCAAAAGCGCTCTGGCTGTTTACTTCGTGTCCTTCCTGAAGTCTCAAACTCTCCAATAACTATTATTCTTAAACTCAAAAATCACTAATCAGCTTGACATTTTCACACAAAATAAAATATTGCATGTATGGAATGTTGCATAACCTTTTACATTTTTTAAAGTTGAACAAATACATGTTTGAGGATAAAAGATATGTTCATGTTCCTTCTATTGTACACATGCAGGTATTTTGAAGTTTAAATTCATTTTTACTTTCATAGTTTACAACATGACTTACAGATGTTCACACAGGCATGTCCTCAGAAGAATATATGAGAGAGAAAACATACCCTTGGGACTGTGTGAAATGGTGAATTGCATAGGGAATAACAAAAATCTGTGCAGTTTCAGTACAGACTCAATTTCTGTCCACAGTTGGTTGGATGATTCATGGGGTGGACTTGGAAATATTGAGTTCTACTTTGTGTTATTATATACATTATTGTATGTGCACTTCCCCTCCCATTTTTTAGTGACTTCTCTTGTCTATTATTGTGTTTCCAGCATCAGTAGACTAAGGTAAACTGTTTAGGCTGTGCATTATAGATATGATATTGTCTGTGACATTATATTTCCCATTATACCATATTCAAATCCATTGTCTTGGCTTATGTTATACCCGTATCTTGTCTGTGATATAATATTCCTTATCATCCAAATCCAATCTGTTTAGAATAATTAGATATGTTGTTACTCCTTTTCTCCAACTCTTTACATCTGCCCTTGCTTTAAAATTTTAACAGTTTCACTTGTACTAAAACTTAAATGGCTCATTGGTCAACAGACCTTGTTCTTTCACTCATAATAAATTCATTAATATGTGATTTACATCAAGGTCTATTCAGATTTATATCATTGTAGGTTTATGCTCCTTAAATATTCATATGTTGAAACCTGACCTCCAATGTGACATCATTTCAAGTCAATGTCTTTGGAAGGTGCAATCACCCTGGTAAGACCTCACGGGTCACCTTCAAGTATCTTCTGTGTGAGGTTCCAAGGAACAGATGCCCAACAACAAACCAGGGAGTTTTCACCTAACTGGACATAGTATGACCTTGACCTGGGAATTCCCAGTCTCCACTACTATGCAAAGCTAGTTCCCTGGTTTATGCTATTTGTGATAGCAATCCAGGTAGACCACAACATTGTGTTTCCTTCTTATCATACAAACACTTTAGTTAGTATCTAATTTTATAGAACCATAGTAACTCAAACATGCCATAACAGCAGTTGGAAAGCTGAGGCAGGATAGCCATAAGTTTGAGCCCAGCCTGGTCTACACAATGATTTCCTGGTCAGTCTAGACTACAGAGTAAGAGCTTGTCTCCAAATTTTATATAAATCCTAAGTTACCTTATATGTGACAGCATATTAATTTATTGTACTTTATGTTTTAATCAAAGTCTATTTAAGGCAAATAAAAATCCCAAAGTTCATACTTGGTATTAAATGCCCCAAATGTATCTGTTATAAAAGCATCTCTCCATAATAAAGTGACTCTGACCCAAGTTTATTCCTTGTATGTATCTGAGGTGACCCTCCAACATAAAGGAAGGGGGAGAATGGGTGAGAAATTCATTGTGACTGTGTTCTTTCATTTATTTTGAAACATCTTTTCAAATATCGCTTTTATATTAAACAAATTTGAAGTGATTTATGAACCTTAAATCTGAAAGGATTTTCACAAATTCTTAAGTGTACTTCAGAAATGCTACCAAGAACATTTCCTATTTTTATCCTTGTATATATTTTTTCAACAATAAAATCTAGTTGATAATTACAATTTTCTAACATGGTCAACATAAGTGTTGGAAAACATGGCATTTCTAACTATTGAAAAAATAGTTTCATTTTTGTGATTCTCTGATGTTAGAATGTAATTTGTTTTTCATAAATATTTGTTCCTATATATCTTGAGTGAATATACACCATATATCTTAAAAATACTTACCTTTCTCTGTTGTTCTCTGTTGTTGTCTCCCATTTGAAATTTGGATATGAGAATTATATAATCAAATAATCCTACAGACTGAGTTAATTTTAAATATTGCTGATTTTTTTTGCATTTTCTATGTCATTGATCTCTAAGAGTCTACCTATTATCTGTTTAGTAAATCTAGTCAACAATTTCTGAATTTTAGCCTTTCATATCACAATATATTTATCAAAAGTCAATAGGAATTATTAGTTGATCCCAATCCATGTAAGGGACATGGCAGGACATTTTTTTTTTCGAAGAAAATTGTCTTCAGGTTAAATTATTGAGCAGCTGTTATTCCATTGGTTGTGTCCAGTGATGAGCTAGGGCTGGTAGAATTACAGGGTATTGTAAAACACATAATATATCTTTACCATTAACATGGACAGAGTTCCCAAAAATCCCTGATAAAGAATTTTCCACATATAAAGGCTTATTATATTACTATATTTAATAAATACTTTTGAGTATTTTTTTAAACTAGGGAATAAAGTAATTAATATGACTCAGTACACACACACAAAAAAAATCATGATAGTTTTCCAATGTCAGTTTCTTGGTGGCCTACTCTGGAGACCAAGGTCTCACTGCTGTCAGTGTTACTGGACGTAGCAAGCTCAAAGTGATGAGCATCCATGCAGACAATGTACCATCCAGGGTGCCATTCTTCTAATCTTTCTTACTGAGAGTATCTATCATTACATTTTAAATAAACTCCTGAAGAATTGGTATGTGCTAAATGCAGTTCAACCATGTAGAATTTTGAATTTAAATCTTTAAAAAAGGAGAGAATATATAGAAAATCATTCCAGACTTCACTAACTGATGGAAAAGAAATTACATGGCCCCTCAGTTAAAATGTTTCTCATCAAGTGTAGAGGAAATCTTGGAGTTATAGCAAATGTATGCCTTAGTACTTTGGGAAACTTATATTATCCTAATGCCCTATGGGAACTTTTTATTTCTTCTGCTAACGTGCTGTACTCAAACCTTACACAGGATGTAAAATTTCTAGAGTAGATAAAGTTTAAAAGAATAAATCTCAGAGCATAAAGATTAATGAATGAAATGATTATATACAATAAAATCCTTTCCATGATTTCTGATTTTAAATTAGCTACAGTAAGGCCACACAAGAACAAGGGCTGAGCACATAGAGACAGAGGGAGATGGATGGTATAGATAGATGTTGATAGATAGGTATATAGATAGCTAGATATGTATATGGGTGATACATAGACAATAGAAAGATAGATGAGAGATATATGGATGATAGATAGATAGATAGATAGATAGATAGATAGATAGATAGATAGATAGATAATGGAGAGAGTGAAAGAATTATAAAATTAGAATTAAAGTTAAATGAAACATATGACAAGTATGGGAAGTCAGAACAAATGTCTTTACATGAGCGAAAAAAGTAAGAAATCTTACATAAAAAGTAACAAAGAAAATACCAAAAAGTTGGATGGGCAGCAAAAAAAAGAAGAAAATGAAGAAAAGGCACAAGTGTGAAATGGTTACATTATTCCTATTATTTGTTAAATATCTTAAAAATGCAACTGAGCTATTTGAAGATGAATTGTCAGAGATTTATATAAAATTCATAACATATATAAAGTGGTATTTTGGAAGGTACAGTGATTTTTACCAAGGTAAGTTTAATATGTAGTGTGTGACTATGTATGTGTGTGTACATGCATGCATAAACATTTTGAGGTAAGAAAATATAGATAATCAATAAAGAAATCTTAATTGAATATAAAATAATAATTATTATATTGTAGCATGTATTTGTCATTTCCTTTATGACATTTATGCTATGCATTTTACTTACATGTTATTTAATCATAACTACCTATTCAAAAATCTACTATATACAACTCATCAAAAGGCACATATTATTTTTTTCAAAGTTTGTAAAATGTTCATTTCATTCCAAAATTTGAACTTCATCTCCTGTGAAATTAGTATTTTATTTCCACATACTACTGATATTTTACCATATTTCAATCCCTTTTTTGGCTGTCCATGTGAATTTATAATGAATGTGGTTTGAGTCACTGATCTTCATTCAATTTCATGTATGCAAAAGCATCTCATTTTAAAGATTTTTTCTTAATGGACTGCAGCTGACATGGACTTCCAGAACGAGCACATAAATGACAGACTTTAACTTCTAACCCTGCACAGCCCATGGTACATCAGTCCCTCTGTGCTATGAAAGAAGCAAGGAAGTTGTCAGAATCAAAATACAATCCATTGTATTTATCCAAACAAAAAGATAAATAAGTAAACTAGAGCTTATGGAGCCAGCCCCTATTGCATAGCTGCCAAATAATTTTCATGAGGCCTGACAGAATCAGCAATGTGCTTAGGACCCAGCAACTGTTTATAACACTTTTCTAGAAGGACATCAGGTCAGAATGTATCTTCTCACACTCATACTGATCTCTCTAGTTACCAATAATTGTGTCCAAGGCCTGCTGTTTTAGATCTCATGTATTACTGCCTCATCTCTCACCTCCCTCCAGATGTGCTTAAAGTGTTCTTGCTTACATCTTCCCCATTCAGTGTCCTGCAGATCATACTGCAATACATTGGCAGTTGTCAAAAATGTAATTTTTCTTCAGAGAATTTCTCTCTTTCATTGTGATGCTTTTCAGTTATATTGAAAGTAACCCTGTTTTCTAAGCATGAATTCAACAAAATCCTAGAAGTGTATTTGAAAAATAAGAAATTTCATCTGTACTGAACATATACAAACATATACATCATACACACATACATACATTTATGATAAGAATTCTAGAAACAATTTATAGTATAGTAGAAGATATGTAGGGTTAATGGCCATATTCTGTCCTTGTATAAGATGTATTTTGATATTTTCTGGAAGCTAATTCATTTTTTAAAATTTAATTAATTTTATTTGCAAGCAGAGAGAGAGAGAGAGAGAGAGAGAGAGAAAGAGAGAGAGAGAGAGAGAGAGAGAGAGAGAGAGAGAGAGAGAGAGAAAGATAGGCAGAATGAGAATGGGGATGGGCATGCCAGGGCCTGTAGCTACTGCAAAGGAACTCCAGATGCATGCACCCAGTTGTACATCTGGCTTATGTGGGTACTGGGGAATTGAACCTGGGTCTTTTGGCTTTGCAGGCAAACACCTTAACTACTAAACCATTCCTCCAGCCTTTCTGGGAACTAATTCTTGTCAGATCTCAGAGATGAGAACATTGAATTATACTCTTATGTGATATTTGACAATCTTATTTCAGATGAGTTAGAAGCAACAAATAAGTTGTTAAAATATGTATCCCATTTATATTTGCCTCTACACTACTTAGAATAAGTCTTATATGCCATAGTTATTAATAAATTCATATGAATTAAATGGACATACAACAGGAATCAAACACAGCTCCACCCTTTCCCTTTCTTGACATTGTTGCATTCTATGAAACTTTGCACTGAGAGTATAACACTCATACATGTAGTGGAGTGGCATCATATTGGGGAGCTTATGCAAGATCATATTTTTATGATATTTAGTATTAAATTTATGAGCATGGAATGCACTTTCATCTCTTTGTGTTTTCTTTAAGCTGTGTCTTCAGTATATTAATCATCATGGCAGTGGTGGTTGTACACCCACAGTCACTTTGTCCCAATTCTCCCTTGAACACTTTGACTAAGTAACCCTCATGTTATAAAGCCTGGAAAGTTAAGGTCAGTCTTCATCGTACCCTCTCCAGTGCCTTGTGACTCAGGTGTTTCCTCTAAGGGCCGGGTGAAGGTTCAACCATTTGGTCTGCCTTTTAGGATGTAGACTTTTATCGTACCATTGACATTTGGGTCTAGATTTGTGTCCCCCTTCCCCTCCCTTGCTCTCCACTCCCTCCCCACCCATCCTATTGCCTTGTCCTACAGCTTCTATCTCTTTCTTTCTCTCTCTCCTCTGTAACTCTTTTATATTAGTTTTCTTTTCCTTCCTTCTCTTAGTGGGCACTGACCTGTAACTCCCAGTACCAGTAGGTGGCTATCATCCACAATGAGCTTTTGATCAGAATGACCTACAAGGTTTCCTAAAAGAAAGACAGATTTCTGTCTGAGTACTTGATAACTCATCAAAGGTTAGTGGTAAGACCCTATGGCTGAAGACACTATATGTGGTTGACATGTAAAATGGAATGACATGGCTGGAAGCTGGAAGAAAGCCAGTCCCCAGACAGTCAGCCCATCTAGTGTCAGAAGATGCTACATGGGTGACTGGGGGAAAATGACCAATATCTGTCCAAGCAACTCATGGTCTAACCTACTTAGCAGCAAATAACCTGTTGTGATGCTCACACAAGTGCAATAGTGGTACACAGCCATGGTGGGAAACCAACTGCTCTTGATTTGGCTAACTGATCCCCTCAGTGGAACATTACCAATAGCTGGATCTGGGAAACAAGTCAGAACCATATCCAAACATGAGCCCACTCTCCATTATCAAGCTACCATCAATCGTGAGCTACAAGAGGGCCTACACTTATTAAATTCTCTATAAAAAAATAAGGGTTAGCCCATTTGTCTGGTGCTAACTTTACTCTTGGTTGGAGAATCTGCTTCTCCTTTTCAGATAGAGGCAGATCCTAAGGAGAGAACCACCCCATCATACCTCAAAAGGGCACCAGCTGAAACTAAGAAGAATTGGAGAAACAAGCAAGGGTGCTGATTTCTTGGTGAACCCGGTACCAGCACAGGGTGGAGGAGATTGACACAGAGAACAATCAACTCCTACCAAATCAGATATCCAGAGACACAGAGGCTCACAACACCGCATCACTGAAGCAGACCCAAAATGAACCCAACAGGGCTCAGGGAAATTTTGCCGAAAGGGGCCGGAAATAATGTCAGAGCCACATGTTGGGTCATGATACAGAGAAACACTTCTCCTACCCATAATTGTGGACTAACTTCACAATGCATGACCCATATACCTCAACAAGGAGGGGCTAGGGGGAGCGGTACGACATGGACAAGCCTAACAATGGTACCAACTTGACTGTATTCACTGGGTACAAAACTAATTAATAAAAAATAATAAAATAAAGCCTCCAAGGTTAATATACTGTTCTCACTACCCACCTTGATCCTGATAATTATTCTCAATCTAGGGATATAAGTCATTTTACTAGAATGTAAATGCAATCAGTTCATTTATTTCTTTCAAACATTCAAGGAGCTTTCTTTACTCTAAGTGAAGAACACAGTGTCCTTAAACTGGCTATAAGGTATTGCTTGATGGGCTTCCTCTCATCATGTGATCTTGTCTTTTACTGAGGTAACCATTAGAAACAGTATACTATGCATGCTGCTGTGCTGTTGTGTTCTTTAACAAGCTGGGAATGCCCCACCTGCAAGAACTTCACTCAAAACATTCCCTCTGTTTATAAGCCAAAACCAATAGGAAATAGCTATTTTCTTCCCATCTCCTTCCAGTCTTCATTCAAAAGGCATCTTCATATTAAAATATTCCTCCACAGTCTCCTGTTTAAAATTATATTCTCCATATAATCCCACACATTTAACCCACTTTACTTTTTATATAATTTTTCATATATAAGAGCACTACATATTCATTTTGCTTGGGATTACCTTATCTATTCTTTCAAGATAAATACCTGAATGTTCAGGATTGCCATTGGTTCTGTTGTCTATTGTATTAGTCACACCTAGAAGAGGGCTTGACACCAAATGGACACTTAAAATATTTATATGAGCGATGGAGAGATGTAGCAGTTAAAGGTGCTTGCTTGCAAGGCATGACAGCCGGGGTTCAATTCCACATAAAGACAGATGCACAAAGTGGCATATGCATCTGGAGTTCATGTGCAGAGTCAGGAGGCCATGGTGTGCCCATACTCATTCTCTCTGCCTGCCTTCTTCTCTCTGTCTGTCTCTCTCTCAAATAAAATTTTTAAAATTTATACATATATACATATATATGTATATATATTTATATATTCATATATGTTTCATATATATATTCATATGTATATATATATATATACACATACATGTATATATATTGATGAAACTACATACGCTTTTGTGTGTGGAATGTAGTGTAATTATATTTTATATATACATATATATGTATATTTTATAAATATATAATCTGCATAAGAATATGTATCTTTAGCTCATTAAAAATCATTTAATAAATATCACCTATGTATATGAAACAACTACTGTGCACACATAATAGACTTTCAGAAATGTTTTCTACACTTTACTGAATGAACGAAAAATGAACATAATATTTTATAGCATGCATTTAATATGCTATATATTCCTATATAAATATTCAAGTTTCATTGTATGTATTTAGCAAACTTGAGAGTCAATAACTGTGTTAGCAGTGTTCTTTGTAAACGTATCATAAGTATAAGGCCTAAGAGTTCTCATCAGTATTTTAATTGTTCTATAAATACTCTTAATAAGCTCCAATTTGCTAAGCCAACCTCACTGAGCTGTCTAATGGGTGAACATTGAGGTGCAGTGTAGGAAATTACTCTTGTAGGAAAGATGGGCAGGGTGAATGGGACATTGCTTTCTGGAACTATTGCTATAGGATTACCTGTAGCATCAGGGATGAACCCTCTGACCAGCAGCCAATGACTAGAAAAAATCAAGGCTAACCAGAAACACAACTGAAGATAGCATGGATTCTCAAGTGTCATATCCTACATAGCCTTTTCTAAGTGACCACCATCATGAGATAAATGCAATGAAGCCTTAAACATTACTACACATTCATATATGGTAAACATATATGTTTGCTCTGAATTCATAGGTTAAGTCCCCAATGCTCAGTGACTTAAAATATTGCAGTATTTTAACATTGGGCTTTTGAAGAAGTAAAAGTAAAGTGGGAGTCTCACAATCCCATCTCCCTGATATTTTGATAAGGAGATCGTGAAAGGAGAGACATCTGGGCCACACCCACTGGAGGATAGTCAGTGTAGAATGCAGGGGGAGAGTGGCCATCCATATGCCGAAGAGAGAGGTTTTAGAGAAAACCAACCATGTCACACCCTGTTCATGCATGAGTGGTTCATATATCCAGAACTGGAATAAGTTTAATGTATTTGTTATATATGTCACTATCTAAAGCCATGATAGTAGACAGAGATTTCAAGCTCATAGGTATGTCTTCTGTTCCTGAGTCACATTCATCTTCATGGTAAGGTAGTAAAATCTCACTATCTTTGCCATTTACCATTAAGAGTCTTGAATGACTCTACAAATACAATGAATCTTGCATAAGTCTTCTTGTTATAATGATATTCCTGGGGTGTATAACATCTATATACTATAATTTACTGTATATACCAAAATTTTAGCAAGAAATGATATACTTGCATATGCTACTTTGCTTCATTTGAACTCAAACCCATGAAACAGGTACTAATATTTTCTGATGCTTTACATTTTAAATTCTTCAATAGATTTTCTTTTTATTCCCCTACAACATATAATATTCATTATTCTATACTATAAATCATGTATATATTGATTGTCTGCTATACTAGAATTAAGGGACTGAATTTCTTCATTTCCCAGAGTTGGGCACTCAATCAAATATTAATTGCATGTGTTCTCTTTAGAGTCAACAATGCAAATGAGTAAACAAGCAGAAATATGCCCTTTGGATTCACAAAGATATGGGAATATAGGAACAGAAAAGTGACAAAAGAGAGGAACTTATTTAATTGTAAGGCATCCAGAATTTTCTTTTTTTAAAAAAAAATTAATTTTTTTATTAATTAGTTTTGTATTCAGAAAATATAGTCAGTTTGGTACCATTATTAGGCTAATCCGTGACCTACCCCCTCCCCTTGGCCCCTCCTTGTTGAGGTATATGGATCATGCATTGTGGAGTTAGCCCACAGTTATGAGTAAGATAAATGTCTCTGCATATCATGACCCAACATGTGGCTCTGACATTCTTTCCGCCCCCTCTTCTGCAAAATTTCCCTGAGCCATGTTGAGTTCATTTTTGGTCTGCTTCTGTGGGTATCCAAAATTTTCACTGTGATATATGACTACTTATGGAATTACAAGCAAGAATGGGATGATTTCAAAATCACATTTCAAGGACAGGTGAGGTATTTATGAGAAGGTAGACACTCCTAAAAAGTCAGTGCAAAGAACCACTGAGAGAAATAAAGCTGCAAGAAAGGTGGATCAATAATGGCATTTAATGAAATGCTAAAAAATGATAGAATTTGTCCAAGGAAGAAGTCACTAGAGGCCTTAGAGAATTCAGTTTCACTAGAGTTGTGAGAAATAACAAATTTCACAGCTTAAGGTAGTTGGTAGAGAAGTGGTCATAAAGGGAACAAATATTGATAGGGGGACTCTACTAGGAAGGGCTATGAGTAGCATGAGCCTTCAGTGACTTCAGGCCAAGTAAGATAATAATTTAGGTATTGTTCAATTCAGATTACTATTAAGAATACTAAATGTGAGTACTGCTTTTTTGCATTATCAGTAGTTTCAATTTTTCATATTGTTAGAACCATAGAGAGGAACATCTTTTTATTATCACATTGCTGGATCACTGACATAGACATGTTAATTCTTTATCTGACTCAATAAAGCAAAGACAATGTCTGAAATACTGATACCAGGCTGGCAATTCTCAGAGAATTTTGAATAAAGTTTTGTGTGTGTGTGTGTGTGTGTGACCTTATATGGCATATGTATTGTTAGCTGATAGAAAATATTTTAGTGCAACTGTTCTTCTGTTGATCAGTGTCTTAAGTGTTATTCTATCCTTTTGGAGTTCTTGACTCTCAGAACACAAATAAAGGCTTGAAGAGAACTTATAGCAATGCACAAAAGCTACTGGAGCATTCTCTCCAAACACAAGCTTGCAATAAAGAAAAGTGAAAACTATTGCATGAGGCAGATTTGTGGAAAACTTGTGGAAACAAAAGAAACCATGTGCCTTCAAATATCTACCTAAAACTAAATCTATTTTTGGAGGTGTGGGAAAATACAAGATCACCTTGAAAAGAAGGAGAGATAAGAAATACAAGACTGAGTATAAAGTAAAAAAGGACATAGCCAAGTACTCATCTACACAAAGATTGGGAAAAGTTCAGTGGACACAGTATGTAATATAACTATCCTGTTTCTTACCATCCCATTCTAAATGACATGCCTCATATAACATTAACAATATTTGTGTGTACATATATATTTACATATGTGTGAATGTATGTATGTATGGTGAACAAATGATATTTACAAAACTTACAAATATTACTGATTTTGAGGTTTTTAGATCCACAGGAAAGAAAAACAAGGTTACTCATAAAACTGATTAACCTTTTGGTATAAATATATATCCCATAAGATCAAATAATTGAAGACATGAACAAATAAAAATGTCTAAACTATATTTACATAATCAATTGTGTTCAATACTATGTGCCATATATAGTTTTATTTTTGTCTAAGTGTATATGTATATGATCATATATCTAATAATTCATTTTAATGTGTGTGTTTATACTATTTTTGTTAGCTTGACAATCATATTTACATATTTGAATAAGAAGTTTCCAGAAAAAACAAGTTCATTAAAAATTATTTATCTGGTGTCTAATAATCACCCTTAATTTTATAACTGTAACTAACCCAAAAGAAACTTGAAATTTATTGTATTCAGAGAAAGAAAATCTCAAAATAAAAAGAAGAAAGATACTCTGCACTTATTTTGATATGGAAGGCTCAAGTTATGAGAAATTTGAAAAAAATATTACTTATATTGGAGGATAGGAGAAAGCTAGTTTCTTTTAGGCAGTTTTAGTTAGAGATTGAGGCCCAAAGAGAACCAGAATATGTCACCTAACCCTGGAACAAGGAAGGAAATGGAACTTGTGTTTGATTGAGGGTGATCTAGAGTGCTCCCTGTTGCCCACAGTCTAGCACACTACCTGAATAAATGGCCCAGGTGGGCTGGGCCTGGGGTCCACCCTTCAAATCTACAAACTAATCAGGTCTTTACCTTCCATAACTATATCTGACACTACAAAGGCTCTGACCTTCCTGTCCTTCCCTCCCTCTTAGCCCTGCCCTAGATGCTTGTGGCCCTCCCTGGCTCTTACACTATGCTACTTGGACATATGTGAGTTGGGCCTCTACCCCATAGATAGCACTGTTCTTTGATCTGAACTTTTCTATTTGTCTCTGTTTTATAGTTTGGAGTAATTTCTCACTTTGATTTCTTGTATGATTTTACCCTGGTTTCTGAATCCACAAATGTGCATACTTCCCTTACACTCCATATCTACCACTTGGGTGCTATCACCAGCTCTAGGCTTGCTTCCTGTGTAATTTCTTTAAACTTGCCTTAACCACGAGTATAACCCTCTATGTTACTCATTTCTCTTCTGAATCTTCTAGTCTCTGCTTTGATATCTGCCCACTCATTTTTCCTTGAGTCTTACCAATTGCTCTCTTCACTTCCTTTGTGCAAAAGCACATGGCAAATGCCATTAGGGTTCCTCCTAACTCTCCCTGCACAAGCTCCTGGATTCTAATTTCCACATGCTTACAGTTTCACTCTAGTCTTTTGAAAGCTTCACTTTCTCTTAAATGAGCTTTATGAACTTCCCTCCATATGCTTGTAGTTCTACTACAGTCTTTCTCTAAAAACCTCAATTTTTCTTAAAGGGAATTTTATAAAAATATGTAGTGTTTTCCACGTGACAGCATGTTTCCTACTTTCCATGTGCTTATGATTCTGAGCTAGCTTCCCTTCCTAGATCCTAATCTCCCTTAAATAAATGCCACAATTTGTGACTTCCCACTAAATAAACTTTCTAATTCATAATTTATCCTTCTTGAGTCCATTTTTATTAATTCTTTGTTAAAGGTAGGACAGTACCCAAAACTTTGGGTTCACAAATTCTGGGAAACCCTTCTGAAGCCCCAAATACTTTGTCAATATGATCTAAATGGTAAATTGAGTGTATTACACATAGGCCTTATGGTTTCTGAAGCAGAGGTACTGTATGGAAAACTAGATGATATTGATTGTAATATGAGGCTATAAATTGTTCTTATCATTTACTCTTCTGAGGGAAATTCCTTATTTCATTATTCATTTTGTTCCCCAAACATTAGTATTTCACATAATTTGGATAGTTATATTTTTATCATAATTCTATAATTATCATGCAATGTATATTTCATTTCCTTCTAAGTTTCATTAGCATAAGTTAATGATATTCAACTTTGTGACCTTTGGACCCATTAATTGAGCTTAGAGAAATTTCTAGTTTAGTATCAAACCTACAAAATATTTGTATTCTTAGTTTTTGTTTTCTTGAAGTACTGGGGACTAGCCCAAGGAATCATGCATTCTCTAGGATCATTCTGCTACTGAGTCTCTACAAAAGGACTGCAATCTCATTTTGTTAATGTCTGTGTTCTTAATCAGCTGGTATACCTGTTGTCACTGACCTCCATATTCTAACTAATGTCAGACATGAAATGGACCTGAAAGTTCTTTGAGGTTCACTTGGAGTTTCATGTGAATCAGTTAATTTTTCAAGGAAATGGTACAGGCACAAACTAAACACTTTAAAAATATAATAGTATTTAAGGTTAAGTCTCAAGGTGTTTGGTAAATTTAGCTATATAAAGAAAGAAATATGTATATGTGCACATGAAGAATATTTATAAATGTGAAAAAATATAAAAAGTTTAAATAATTCTATAATTGAGAACTAGTAAATTGATAACACTAAAATATATTGTAACATTGCTTACATGACAGATGCTGGGTTAAGCTATAAATCTGAAGGCAAGACTGAAGTTGTTTAGCTCTCAGGCTAATGTCTTGAATGGGCAGAAAGAATTTCCTTACCAAATTCATGTTCACAATCATGGTTTGGACTCACTTAGGAGTCTCTTCCCCTCTGCCCCCTCTCTGTTCCTCTCCTTCTGTCTTCCTTTCCCTTACTTTCAACTTCTGTCTCCCATTCTCTCTCTCTTCCTTAAATGGACACATATCACACACGTATACTCACTCATTCCTCACTGGATTACACAATTAATAACAACCTGATAATGCTTTTTTTCAAGCTTTCTCAAAATGTTTTAAGGAACTTTGAAATACTTTTAAAATATAATTTTGACATATATAAGCAGTGTATAAAATTTGGACATATATAGGAAATGATAAAAATAAAATTATTCATTATTCATGTACTATCTTCCCTATTTCTGTGTGTCCAGTAATCAATTTCAGATCTGGACTCACGTTAGAGCTGAAAGCTTACTTAAAGTTCAGCTGTCTTTATTAGAAAAATAGCATCAGTCCTAACACTATGAACTATAATTTTATTGTGTTCTGTGTCTTTGTATTCATTCTCTTATTTAGGTCAAGTCTCACTTTTTAATTTAATGCAATACTGTTTACCTAATTTATGCTATTGATGCTTGCTTAGATGAGAAGTTTGAAAAGACAATATTTAACTAAAGTTTTTTAAGTAAAATATTACTATGGAATTTTAAAAATAATAATTATGTAAAATTATTCTATGTATTTGAAACAATTAATACATTTTAATATGCTAGAATATAAAATTTCAGGATAAAATATTTATTAAATAAACTATACCATTTTTGTTCCAATCCCCCTTTGCCTAAAGTGTATATGGAGAAAAGTATAAGAAACTGGACTTAATTGAATGGCTAGAAGCTTACTATTTCCCTCTAAACTCTTAGTCTTCTGAGGCTAGCTTAACCTGTTTCTCCTTTCACTACTCTGCCCACATCTGTATGGAAATCTCGTGTCCACTATTATAATGGTTGACTCAACTTACTGGTTATAACAGCACAAGTATTCTTTGCTTCTGACATTTGGATAAAAATTACTTCCGTGTATCCTTGTAGCATGACCAGTTGAACACTCTCCTGCAGTCCCCTGATATACCAACAGCTGGAAATAGAATGTCTGATTTTTTGTGAGGAGTGCAAGGAGCGTGTTCTGAGACATATGCACAGCCAGGGAACATCTACAAAACATTGTACAAAGCTTATTCTATCAGACAGAGCTCTGGTCTTCCTAAAAGTTGAGCCATTTCCCTCTAGGATGTGTGATCTGAGAATGCTGCTGTGGCTTGAAGCAAGCAGTTGAGTGTGTGATATTATAAGGGCCATTCTTAGAGACAAGTGTAAATTGCCATTCTATTTCAAGAGTAAGTGATGTGATATCCATCAGTGATAGGATAGTACTATTTCTGAGGTTGACCGATTAGAAAAGACCATGAGTTGTAATGTACTTACAAATAAAACCACTTTTTAGCCTTATAGGCTATATTGGTTAATTTAATAACATTGCTAATTGTCTTGTGAGGGTCTAATATGAGAAGTGAAAGAATTAACTTGTCTGCTCAAAGTGAACATTAAAAAATGACTCATGAAATACTTACTCACTGACCTATTATAGAGAGCACAACTAAAATATTTCCCATCAATATACATTCATGACTTTTCTTTTTGCTCCAAGGAAGCAGTTATTCATTGCTACTTTAAAAAATAATTTTCATTTTTTATTATTTATTTTTAAACAAATGCATAATTCATTATAACTTTTTCTTTTAAAATTAAATGTACTTATTTTTCATTAGCATACAAAAACAGGTTTCATTATGGTGTTTCCTTCCAACCATTTGCTTTGTTTCCCTTCTTCCCACCTTCCCCACACCCACCACAGCCTCCTCTCCACCTTCATACAACAAGTATCCTTATGTCCTCTCCCCATTTCTCATCATCTTTTATCTTTTTTGTTTATTATTATTATTAACAAAATGTTTCATATGGATACATCATGTGTTGGTACCCTCTTTTCCCTTGTCCCTGCTCCCATTCCATTAGGGAGGCTCCTCAGCAGGGTTGCAGGTATTCCCCATGGGGTTCTGGGTTATGTGTTGTGAGAGCAGCAGTCAGTTATTCTGGTATTGGGGTGGGGAGGGAATGCCTCTGGGCATGATGTCTCAAGCTGTGGCTGTTACAATCTTTCCATCCCCTCTTCCACAACATTCCCTGAGCCATGGTGGGTGAGTTTTAAGTCAACTTCAGTGATGAGCTCTTAGGAGCCTCTGGCCTCTGGATCTTTGCTTTGGTAGGTGTTAGGTGTCCTCAAGGTCTGTTTCCTTTACCCTGGTGTTGATTGGTACTATTTTTACACACATTTTTAGATTGAATGTATATATATATGTTGTTATTGTTTTTTTTTTTTTTTGAGGTAGGGTTTCACTCTGGCTCAGGATGACCTGGAATTCACTCTGGAGTCTCAGGCTGGCCTCGAACTCATGGTGATCCTCCTACCTCTGCCTCCCGAGTACTGGGATTAAAAGCGTGTGCCACCATGCCCGGCTAGATTGGATATTTGTAACCCCCCAAAAAAGGCAAAGTCTGGGCATTTAACTCAGATGTACTTGAAGTAAATCACTTTCTAAGTAGCAGGACTGTTATGAGGACACAGACAATGATTTTATGAATAAAGAATTAGGAATTATCCTTCAACCCACAGGAACAATTACTTACCAAACTACTTAGGACAAAGAATATCTTCATATATGAATAACCTGAGTATGTTTGTATAATGTCAAACTTACTCATCTGTCTTCATGAAAGTCTGTGTAGCTAAGAAAAATAGAAAGGAAATTCTATTCCTTGCTACTACTGTAACTGACTAAAACTAGGACAAGAATGAGGTGGTCATTACTTCTCTATGTTCTCTCAGTGCTAAATAAATTTTGAGTGAAAATAATGAAAAACTAAAACAAATATCAATTTCATAGAAAATTTGGAGAAAATATGATTTTTCCTATTATTCTCCTTCCACTAAACTATATAAACTGTGTGTGTGTGTGTGTGTGTGTGTGATAAATTTAGTTATAACTTACATGATTTTTATAACTCTAATCATGTGATATCAAATATGGGCCCCTTCAGTATAAGTACATTGGATCACTGCAGACATAAATTACAGAATCTCCCTAAGGAATCTGAGGGTAAACCTATTGTTCTAGAATATCTAACTTACTATTAAATAATGACTTAAGAAGGTAATTATCAAATTGTTTATATTTTTTCTCTTTCAAGATACAATAATGCAGTTGATAAAGCAATGTCCAATACTGGTATTATCACTATGATCACATGGTTTTACTTTTGACCCCAGTAGGACTTTTAACTCATGGAAAGTTATGCTGTCTAAAGTATTGCTAGATTTTTTGAGATCATTATTTGTGATTATTCGAATAATATTAAATGCAATGTAATATTTTTCATAGAATTAAAGCATTTTATTAGTGAAATAAGTATTAGAGAAAAGTCTTACATTGGATTTTCTGCCCTCTGCTTTATTAAGAAACAAAACCCATCTAAAACCATTTTTGTAAGTTTATTTCAGCTTACATAAATTAATATACAGAGCTACTAACTATAAAAGCAAATACAGGTTCACATTATTCACTTCTGTGATATGTTTCAGTTTTAATAATAGTAATTCAAGCAACTGTAAAGGACTAAAGGCTCCCTTACCATCATCATATTGGCCCAAACAGATTGTTAAGAGACTTGCAAGGAGGATTCCTGATGGTAAACATTTCCAGAGATAAAATTGTTGAAACATCTTCTGTCAAATTTCACTCAAGGATGAGCTGAAATCACAAGAAGCAGAAAGAAGCATTTGACATGTTAATTAACCCTTATAGGTAAACAAAAGCAACTGAGTACTGAAGAGTCATAATGACTTCATAGTTAATCACCTGTGTCCGCCATCCATTAGTGGATCATGGTGTTGGTTAATAATACATTGGCATGCTTATGGACATGAATTTGCAGACAAGTATACCTAAGGAAAGACCTTTTCTCTTATTTGATTCACAAGTATGCTGAGAAGGTAACATAGTGATAATATTAGAAGCACATACACTTTAAAATTGAGACCTGAGCAGCTGAATGAATTTCTAATAAACCTAAGTTAGAAAACCTGGGTTGACAGTGGAATGATTCTGCAATAACATCAATTACTCGACAACAAAGTGAAGATGATCAATTGTTAGCATCTTATATGAGAATCTCAATGAAAATTTATGCAATTAAATAGAAAAACATCCCCCCAAATGCTAATTCATTTCTTGGAGGGATGCTGGGGGTGGGAGGCTGTGATGAACTTCCTGGAAGGGGACAGACTCCTTTAAAGGGTCCAACTGGTGCTAACCCTCTCTTGATTGCTATCATGTGGAATGGCCTTGCCAGGTCTGCAGATGTTGAGAGGAAGGAAGACCTCCAGGTTCTCATGTGATGACAGAGAGTATGGATGACAGCCATATCCTCTTTGCAAGAGTAAATGTTACTGGAAGGTCATATGGGAGTCTGACACCCTGTGATGATCACCAATGCAAAAAATTCTGTGCACTAGATGAGGTGTATATTAGAATCATCAGAGGATACATGCTTTATCCTTTGTATTATCATCAGTATTTATTTTTAATTAAACTTGAGTTACATTATTTTAGAATTGTATAGAATTCATATAATTTATTTTCAAATGATAGTAAAAAGTTCCAAATATTTTGACTTATGTAATGTACAGGTCTTGAATTTCTAAGATATAGCAGAAGATTTCATATTTGTTTATATTTGCATGTGTATATGTATGTATGGTGTGTTTGTATGAGTGTGTGTATATGTGTGGGTGCACATGTGTATACATGTGAATGTAGAGAATAAAGACAAATTCTTCCAAAAATGATATGTGCTTTCTCCAAAGCATAGGAAGCCATTTCGTTACTTCTCTGATCATGTCAACCAGCAGCTAGGCTTTTCATTGACATTCTATTGTAAAAAAGACAAGAGAAAGGCTTTAGACAAGAAACTTCTGCACTAGCTTTACTATCATTAGAATTGCATGAAAATATCCTATAGCTTATACAACTCAATATCTTGCTAAATGACTAGAGGTAAAGGAAGGAACAGTATAGAACTGTGCTTATATCAAACTCCCGTAGGTCTCCTGACTACAAATTTTCCCAGTAGATCACATTAACAAATATTATGCTTGAAGAATATTGAACATTCTCAGAATTTAAAAGGAATATGATGATAAATCCACTGTATTTACTTTTCAGGAAGTAATTTAATTAGCATAGTTAACATTCTGGTGTAGCTAATACTTATGATTTACCAATAGTAACTTGGAAGTCACATCTAAATCCTGTTAAAGTAAGGAAAACTATCTTTCACAATTTGGTTGACTTTCTTCTAATATGATATCTTCATGTATAACATCTGATATCCTTAGGCATAAAATATTTTACTACTGTTACTGTATATATAATATACCAGTTTAAACTTCATAATATTTGTGTTCTCTACAAGGAAAAGTTCACTCTTACTCCTGTGACATTCCATGTTCTTTCAAGTTCAGATCATCCAGTGAGCATATACCTATGGAGGGGACACTAGATATCACCCATTCTTCTAGAAAGTTAGAAAATACCAATGAATAAAATAGTATTATTTTTCTTCTATCCTGAAACATCTTACATTTTAGCCATCTATATTTCATAGTTTGGAAGGTAACAAATGACATGGAAAAAAAGAACTAGCATTGTCAAAAATATATAGTACCATATTACATTTAATTATCTTTCAATTAATGAAGTTTGGTTATACCAAACCGCTAATCTACTTTTCTGATAACATAAGTGAAGGAGAAGTTTCCAAGAAAACATGTCTTCTAGCACTTAGTTTGTGAGCCATTTCAGTGCTCTCTACTGTACCAAGTAGATCCCTGTTCCTCTTTTGGACAGATAACCAAGATCTTTAGCTTTCATTTTTTGAGTACAGGCTCTCCTTGGGAAATATACAAAATTGCTCCCTTCACCTCTTGCCCATTGCTCCCCATATATCAGGCGGAAGTGAAGAAAGACTACAAATGCAAAGCCAAGTATTCTATCATTCTTCTCACAATCATATATTTCAATGTTAAATTATTTTTATCCATTGTCTCAGCTATGAGAACTAGTTTTCTTGAAGATACCAAAGATATACTGTTACTAACTATCCTCATGAGAAGTCCTATATACACAAGGCTTCAGGCAGCAGATGAAGTTCCACATTGAAGAGGAAACTTCCATGGCAGCCTGCTCTTCAGAAAATTGTTATAACAGAAGTGCAGGTTTTGTGATCTCTGACAAAATCTATAGAGTTATATCATAAATCCTTACATATCTATATTCCTGGTGAGAAATGTGTGGCATCTTCATGCTTGAATAAAGCAAGCTTTTTTTTCCAGTGCATCCTCCTCTATCAGATTAGAAACACTAACCTTTTCATTTTGCCACTGTAAAACAAATTTTCTTAGGTAACAATCATTAATTTTTGCTTTAGTTCCCTAGGAAAACAAACATCAATAATGCCATTATTACTTCAGAAATCCTCCATTTTAAGCAACCCTTGACGAGCCATCTGTCCACCTGTAATTATTTTTTAATTTTTTTTGCTCATTTTTATTTATTTATTTGAGAGTGATAGACAGAAAGAGGGAGGGAGAGAGACAGAGAGAGAGAGAGAGAGAGAGAGAGAGAGAGAGAGAGAGAGAATGGGTGCACCAGGGCTTCCAGCCACTGCAAACGAACTCCAGACGCGTGCGCCCTCTTGTGCATCTGGCTAACGTGGGTCCTGGGTAACCAAGCCTCCAACACGGGTCCTTAGGCTCCACAGGCAAGCGCTTAACCGCTAAGCCATCTCTCCAGCCCTGTAACTGTTTTTTAAATATATTTTTTTATTCTATTCATGTTTTTTAACTGCCATTGAAATATTAGTTTTACACGTAAACAGAGTTCCCACATTTTTCTAGATAAAAAGTATTGCAAACAAGTTTAGTTTACTACTGGAAAACACTTTGAAATGGAAAAAAAAATCTATGCATTATATCGTCTGTTTTTATTTTTAACTTTAAAAAGAACATATAGTCAAGAAAAATTGAAACTGAGTTTTGCAGTCCAATTTTAAATGGCACCTTGCAGGGACAGTCCCATGTGGTATTCTCTGAACTACCAGAAATAGATTTAGGCTAATGTTCTTGTTTGATACAGATTGAACACCTAAGAAGCTCAAATAAACTAGTGGCTAAAGTAGTCTTTATAAGATTTGTGTGTATTTTGTTTGCAGTATTTATTTGATTTTCCCTTTTAGTAAGACCAGTGATTGTTGTGACACTGAGTTTAAAATTAAGACAATAAAGTTTACTTTATTCTGTTGTAATTGATAGATCAAAATTTAATCCTTAAATATGACTACTTTTAAGAATATCCATTTGTTTATTCTAGTGTGTGTATTGTGTGTAGATTATGGTAATACACCTTAAAAGACACAGAGCTGAAAACTTTGTGAAAAATAGATGAATTGATTATGAATGAATAAACAAAGATACATATGGAATGTTGGTCATTCCCTCCAGTGTCCTCAATGAGACAAGCTCTGTACAATCTCCCCCACCACATTGTCAGATGGAGTCTAGGACTTGTTTCTCATTAGGAGGGAAAAGACCATGAAATATCAATTTCTTGGTCCAAATAATTTATATAAGAATTAGTAAGCATATTGGAGAGGGCAAAAAGAGTATGAATTAGAATGATTGGAATATTTACATATTTGGATTTGAAGAAGAAAGACATATGCCACAGAAGCTCAGGTATCTTGTTGGATTTAACAGTGCCTACCAGACAACAGTCCTTAGACATAGAACACAAAGCAAATGAATTCCCCAAAAAGTCTACATGGGCACTCTTGCCAGTACTTCCAATAAGCACACAGCCCACTGGGGATGCTAACTGAGCAGAAGACCCACTCAAGCTGAGCTTGCACTACTGCCCTGGGGAAATTATGAAGTAAAATCAATGTATGCTTTTTCAAGCTACCAGGAATACAGTCATTGAAGAATATGAAGTGATGAAATATGAGCATGAGAGCATATCAAGAAATCAGGGCTTTAAATGCTGATTTGCCTGCATTGAAACATGGACAATCAAGCACTGAGTTATATCATTTTATTACATACAGCCAGTGTTACTTAGGAGACACAACTTACTCACTGCTGATTACCAGCATGAAATCATAATTTAGGTAATGTGTTTTTAGCATTATGTAAATGCAAAACCTACTTATATTTATATGTAGCATAAACAGAATAGAAAATGTACATTGTACATGCTAGAATGAAATAATGAATGAATCGATGAATTAATGAAAGAAAGCTGCTCTTTATTGCTTGTCTTTATCCTAATGAATTCAAAGATGAATGTGGTTTCTAACCTTTATCTACATTTGTCATTTTATACAGACTCACTACATCATGGAGCTGTATATTATTTTAATGCTCATGCCGAAGTTTGAAATTAAACATGCTATTGCTTTTGAGAGATTTTTAGGTAAGACCTTCAGCATGCTGAACATGAATTATTTAATATGTCTAAAATTTAAAACTTTAAAATTCTGCCAGGAACTAAATGTATAAATTTAATGAAAAATTAATAAAAATGAATAATAAACCAAATAAGCCAAAATCAGAAATAAAAACACACGTGGAAGCCAAAAACACTGCTCAAAAAATAGGTGCAGAATAGAATGAAGTTTGACTCTTCAGTAATTCATCTCCTGAGATGAAGTTTGAAATATAGGTCCACTTTGCATTTTTGGTACTGTTAAATTTAAAACTTGTTATATACCTCTTGGCATTGGTGATTTATTACGACTATTTGCCTAACATACATTTTTAAAAAAAATTAAAAAGGGAAAATATCCATTTCCAAAGACACTGTGGCAAGAAAATTTACAAACATGAGAGGTGAACAATGTTAAATTTTTGTCGAGCTTTAAGATTTTCTTTTGAAAATTTTATTTATTTGTTTATTTGAGAGAGAGAGAGAGAGAGAGAGAGAGAGAGAGAGAGAGAGGAAGATAGAGATTGGGCATGCCAGGGCCTTCAGCTGCTGCAGATCAATTTAAAATGCATGTGACACCTTGTATATCTTGAGGAATTGAACCTGCATCTTTTGGCTTTGCAGGCAAGTGCCTTAGCTGTTAAGCCATCCCTCCAGCCTGGTATTTACAATTTTCTACGTGCAATGCCATGACATATGCAAATGATGAAAATTTTAATTTCTTCTCCTCAGTTTGGATTCCTCATTTGTTTGCATGATATCTCTAGCTAGGACTTCATTTATTCTCAAGTAATGATAATGCAGGCATCATAGAATGAGGTAGAAAGAATTCCTTCTTCAACTTGTTTTTGGAAATAATTTAACAGCAAATGGTATTAGCTCATTTTTAAATGTTTGATTAAATCCTAACAGTGTAGTCGTCTGCTCCTGTTTTTTAAATTATATTTTATGGGCACATTTTTATTATTGATTCAATCTCAGTGCTCTATTTTATATTGACATACAAAACATATATTTTATCTTGTATATTTGATACCTTGGAATATATATATGTATTTGAAGAAAATATATTTATATTCTACCTCTTCTTACCTTCTGTGGAATGACAAACCCTAGGAAATTAGTAATTAGTATATGCATTTCTCTACATAGCTGGGGTTTTGTGGTAAGAAGACTTCATATTTTGCCTTCAGCATATTTCAGTAATACAGACCATATGAAATCAATGTGATTTCCAAGTATTTATTGGCCCAAGCCTACTCTTCCTTGTTCAATGTTTCACTTTGAGAATCTCTTCATGGAGAGTTCTCTGACAAAAGAGCTCCACCTCTCTCTACCATGGTGGGATTCATCTGTTCTCACCTGCCCAGATATTTCCTTTCACTCAGAGATAACAACTCAGTTTGCAGTTACCTTTTGTCACTAGGCACTTTTGCTCATTTGTTTTCCTCTGTTAATTCAGAGCACTTCTCATGGCTCAGACTTCTGTCCCAGATTTTTAGCTCAAATCCCAACACATTGCTTTTGCCCAGATTACCATTTTATTTGCATTTTTATGAATGAATTTTACAAACAAAATTAACATTAATAATTATCTACATTAATAAAAAATTCATTGTGGCTCTATAAGTATATATATTTACATGAATATGAATTTTAAAACAATAAATTATTTCTGCAACATTTGCTGAATAATTAGGGATGAATATTGAATAAACTCTAAATAAGAATATATAAATAAATAAGTTTCCTCAGAAAGTTTCATATACCATTATGGGACAGAGTTCAGGGTATTTTAAATTCCCACAGAAAATAGAAAAGTGTTTGCACTGAAGAATGCATTTCTTATACAAGGATATTTGAAATGTGTTTTTTTTTAATTTTTTTGTTTATTTTTATTTATTTATTTGAGAGCAACAGACAGAGAAAGAGGCAGACAGAGAGAGAGAGGGAGAGAGAGAGAGAGAGAATGGGTACGCCAGGGCCTCCATCCACTGCAAATGAACTCCAGATGCGTGCGCCCCCTTGTGCATCTGGTTAACGTGGGTCCTGGGGAATAGAGACTCGAACCGGGGTCCTAAGGCTTCACAGGCAAGCGCTTAACTGCTAAGCCATCTCTCCAGCCCTCAAATGTGTTTTTTTTTTTTTAAAGATAAGCAATACCAATGGAGAACTACTACTGAGTCCTAACAAATTACACTTTGTTCTATGTATAATATATAATATTCAGCCATTTTGTAATTATTTATTTTTATTTATGTATTTGCAAGCAGAGAGAGATAAAAATGAAAGAGAGCCAAACAGTGACAATGGGTATGTCAGGGTTTTCAGCCACTGGAAATGAACTCCAGATGCCTGTGCCCCTTTATGTATCTGATTTTATGAGGGTACTAGGGAAATGAACTTAGGTTGTTAGGCTTTGCAGGTAAGCCCCTTAACTGCTGAGCCATCTCTCCAGCCCTGAGTCATTTTTATAAATGTCAACTTTTCTACATAGTTCACAAATATCCATAAACCCTCTAACCTAAAATGATTCTCATTTCAATGTTTTGATTGAAAAATAATTTAAAAATTAGTGAACAAAAGGAAAAAATAATATTTAATGTTTTTGTTAAAATGGTTACAATAATGGAAAGTGAAGAAACCAGTTCTCTTTAAAAATGTAAAATATATTAATCCCAGCACTTGGGAGGCAGAGATAGGAGGATCGCCGTGAGTTCGAGGCCACCGTGAGACTCCATAGTGAATTCCAGGTCAGCCTGAGCTTGAGTGAGACCCTACCTCGAAAAACCAAAAAAAAAAAAAAAAAAAAACTAAAATATAAATAAAGCTTATAACAAGATACATAGGAAAATTTACATTAAAGTATTTCCCTCATTTATTTAGCATGCATCACTTGTGAATGGTAACACATTTACTCTTAGAATTATTGCTGAAGTTCAAAGGTTCAAGTTTTTATTAGCACTCCTAAGGTATGGTACCCTAATTTAAAATCTGTGGAAAGTCCAGTGTTTTACATTATTATTCTGCAAGGTAGTTCTCTTTACAAAAAAAAAAAAAAATCTTTAAGCAGTATTACATTTCAAGCAAACTAGTGGCTAGAAAATATTCCAATCTAATTCCCAGTTTCAGAGACAGAAGGATAAATCAGAGTTGGACATCACTTGTGGATGGAAGGAATAATAATTTTTAAGATTAAAACCTTGTTACTCTAATGCTCTAAGGCAACAATGAAACCAGATATCATGATTGGTTTTGGAGTTGCAGGTTTTTTTAAAATTTTTTGTTTGTTTATTTATTTGAGAGCAACAGAGAGAAGGAGGGAGAGAGAGAGAGAGAAAGAGAAGGAGAGAGAGAGAATGGGCATGTCAGAGCTTCCAGCCTCTGTAAACGAAGTCCAGACGCGTGCGCCCCCTTGTGCATCTGGCTAACGTGGGTCCTGGGGAACTGAGCCTCGAACCCAGGTCCTTAGGCTTCACAGGCAAGCGCTTAACCGCTAAGCCATCTCTCCAGCCCGAGTTGCAGTTTTAATAAGGATAAGTATAAAGTCAATGAGAAGAATGAAGAAGAAACAAATTTTACGCCTCTGCCTTACCCACCAGACCATCATACATTTCATTTACTAAAGTAAATTCCATTGATAGCATGTGAGTGTAAGAAAATGTTCAATTCAGTCAGTCCTCATCACTGAAACTTTTATTTGTACCATAAGTATTAATTTATATTTTTGACATTGTAATGAGATGAACATATTTAAAAATGATATTAAATTTCTAGCTTAATCTGATACTGACAGAAATTGTCTTCACTTTGACTATGCTTTTTAGGGTTTGGTGTAATTCTACTCAAAAGTTAAAACTAGCTTTCTGTAGTTGCAGCTTATCTTTCCTATAAGCAAGGCGAACATTGTCAACTCAACTTCTAGCTTGAGTCCTACATAGTTAAACTTTTAATTTTTTTATTGCTTATATCGTCATAGAAAAGAAAAGAAAATGAAAATGATTGCACTCATGACACTTGTTTCCTGTAGGTATTTGCTAATTTCCAGTGAAGTAGAATACAAGGAACTTTTCCTGAGTGTCAGAAGGTTTCTAGTACTGTATTCAATGTTATCATGTACGTTACCATAAATGAAGAGGAGACACATATAGCAATATATATGAAGAAAATATAAATCTCTCTCTCTGTCTCTCTCTCTCTCTGTCTCTCTCTCTCTCTCACACACACACAGACACAGAGAATACTGTTCTATAAAATATAGAACAATAGGCCGGGCGTGGTGGCGCACGCCTTTAATCCCAGCACTCGGGAGGCAGAGGTAGGAGGATCGCCGTGAGTTCGAAGCCACCCTGAGACTCCATAGTGAATTCCTGGTCAGCCTGGGCTAGAGTGAAACCCTACCTCGAAAAACCAAAAATAAATAAATAAATAAAAAATAAAATAAAATAAAATATAGAACAATAAACTCAAAATATGTGGCTGGAGTTCTAGACATATCTACAAAATATTTATGCCATCCATACTAATTCCAAAGCATATAATATTAAATAAAATAATGTAAAACAGTAGAATGTCCAGTACTTTGCTAGTATTCCCTTAGGAAATTTCCCTTTGGGACTGGAGAGATGGTTTAGTAGTTAAGGTGTTTGCCTATATAGCCAAAGACTTCAGTTTGAATTCCCAGAACCCATGTAAGCCAGATGCACAAGGTGGCACATGTGTCTGGAGTTCATTTGCAATGGCTGGAGGCCTTGGTGTGCCCAACCTCCCTCCCTCTCTCTCTCTCTCTTTCTCTCTCTCTTCTTTCCCTCTCTTGTTCTATCAGATAAATAAATAAAATTAAAAATACAAGAAATTCCCACTAGTAATTACTTATAAAGAGAACATTTTTATTTAATGATACAGAAAGAAAGTGCAAAATAGGAAAAGAAGTAACTAAACATAGTATACTCTGTTTCATAAAGAATTGTTAAAGTGGGAAACACTGTTTACAGAGATTAGCCTCTAAAAATTACTTTTCTCAGAAATACATGGATGTAGATTCATTTTAATCCCAAATTAAGACTAAAATTGTTTCATGCATTATCACTCACCAGCCAAGGTACAGACACAGCAAAAGCTATTCCAACTGTCATATTAAGCTTCTTAAGTGTACTTCATGGCTATAATTTTCTTGTAATCTCATTCTGAGTGAGGCTTTCTTAAGCAACAGTAATTGCAGTAGAGTAAGAATTTGGCAATGGTGATTTGTTCATAGGAATAATGCATACAACATTAAGGGAATGAAAATATTCTGATAAGAAATCTTTTGTGTAAACATCTACAAAAAGTAAAATACAGTCATAAACTGAAATGCACCCTGGCTGGTTATTTTCAAAATATTATTATGATTTTGATTCCTTTAAATGAAGGTAACAATCATTTTCCAAAAACTTCTGAGCTTTAGAACATTGAGAATAATTTTAATACTGGAATGTATGGTCTTTTAATAATACATATTATTTAAACACACACACACACACACACACACACACACACAAACATATATATATATATTAGATATGTTATAGATTAAGAATAGTTTTCTAAGGTGTATCTGTGCGATTGAATATCTATTATGTTGACATACATATGACTTGACAAAATGTATCTGAAAAACATGACTAACTGCATGAATTAGCTTCTTTATAGATTTTGCATGCTTAAGAAAGGATATAGGTCTGTGCTTCAAGGGCATCAGTGATAGTTTATCTATTTCTCTAGAAGTGAGGCAGTATATAAAGCGTTGTGGGGGGACAATGAGAATAAAGAGTATCACTTGTGAAAATTGATATGAAAAGTCAATAACTCAGTGAAATGTCTTCAAGGATATGTCTTAAACATAAAATAAAAGTAATTGTAATAACAATTTAGGCCCAGTAATTTAAAATACATGTTCATTAATTTTTATTTGTTCCCAAGGTACTTACTCCTGTGAATGAAATAACAATATATAATTTGAAGGTGTGGCTTGTATACTTTTTAACAGTAAACTGAATCCATGAAACTGAAGGTATAGATTGTTTTTTTTTTTTTTTGATCAGGTTCACTTACTTCTAATTCTAATCTGTACAGTCTCATAAAGAGATGATTATATTCATGGCTTGTACCCATTCACACATATACATTCATTATCTCAGATCTATAGGCACATAGATAGTTATAGATATACAGATACAGTCAGTACATTTTACTGCTTAAGCTTGTATATATTTGTTGTCAATAAAGTTTTAATTTTACTTAAATTCAAGAAAGTCAAATACCCTTTGTCCTTAAAATGTAAAAATTGAAATTCTTTTTAATACATGTATGTATTATTACTCTGCGGTCAGAGGCTTTGCAGGTGAATTCTGAGTTATACATTCATCTTGTTCCTATGATTTAGCCTCACCTTAAACAGCTCATGTGTAGGGAATTGTCTGCAAATAAAAGAACTTTTTAGTTTTAATAAGATATGAAAATGAAAAAAGTGATCAAGAGATGTAAAATTCATGATTTCTCCTCTCAGCCATGTCTAAATTTCTACACTGGAGAATTTTGAGTATTTTTGATAGAAAAACTCAAAATAAGATGCTCATGAGACAGGGGAATTCAAATGTCAGAAACAGCAACAAAATTAACTGCCAAAAATTAAGATGCCACATGCTTATCATAAGCACAGGGAAAATGTTTGTGCTAGTGTACTAACATTCTTTTGGTATCAATCCTGTATCTTTCTGTTTATAAACTAGAAATAATTATTATAATCATGATGATTAAAGGTCTTCTTGTATTTATTTCCTTATACTCTGTTACATCTTACATTATACAATAAAAATGAACTTAATATATGGCATACCATTCACATTCTAGAATATTCCCATCGAATAACAACAGTATTCATTAGTTCATTACCATGTGTTAATATAACTTATTAGTGACAAATTCACATTCTAAACTGACAGAATTTTACAAGATATAAATGTCTTAAGATTTTGAACAGGGACAAAAAAAAGCCTTTTCTTTCTGGTCATAGAGGATTAAAGCAGTATGAGTAACTTGAGAGCTATATTGGGCTGCTGATTCTATGGATTAGTTTCTGAAGGAAAATAGAATCTAAAAGTGATGCTTGGTGAGTAAGTCAGCTTTCAGTGAAATCTACATTTTCCTGTGATTCATTTTTCCGAAAAAGTACTTTCAGATGGAAAAGTTTTGAATTAAGTAAGGTTTTTGATGTAAGATTGGATGGGGTTTAGGATGAGGAAGAGAGATTTCCATCAACTGTCAAAGTTAATGCTAAGATATCTGCTGAAACAATTTGTTCACTCTAATGATTGTCAATCAGTGTGCATCATTTCACTGAGTGAGATGCCTATGGTTATCAGAGATGGGATGGGACATCAGCAACACTGAAAGCAACAGAGAATAAGAAGCATGTGCAGCAGCATAACTTTAGATTCAGTACAGGTTAGCATGTGAGTAAGGTTGTTGATCACAACTTGGCTCTCTGTTTCACAACTGTATCATCTAAAAACTTGAAAAATTGAAGTCAAAGAATTAAGTTGTAATCACACACATAAATATTGTAGGTCATAATAAAATTCTCAATATAAATCTTCTTTTGTGCTAATGTTACTTTAATATTATTTGTGGTTACAAGTCAAGAATGAACTACATAGAATTATGTCTAATATTGTTAAATCAATAAGGGTTTTCTATTTGGAAGAAAATATGAATGCACCTCAGTGTCAAATAATGGGGCGGAGAGATGGCTTAGCCATTAAGGTACTTGCCTGTGGAACCTGGGGACCCAGGTTCTATTTCTCAGTGCCCACGTAAGCCAGATGCACAGGGTGGTGCATGCATCTGGAGTTCATTTGAGTGACTAGATGGCCTGGGATACCCATTCTCTCTCTCTAACTGCCTCTTCCGCTTTCTCTCCCCCTTTCTCTCAAATAAATAAATAAATAAAACATTCAATAAAATTGTTTTAAAAATATCAAATAAAAACACAATTTGTACATTCAGCATGCCATTATCAAAGGAGGTGGGAATAGAGTAACTTTTATATTCAAGTTCTAAGTATGGTCTGGATGTTTGAAACTCTGTAGAATAAATAACCTAAATACCTTAAAGGGAACCTCAAATTAAACTTTGATGGACCACGACCTAAACATTATATAAATATATGGCTTTAATTACAATGTGAAAAAAGTGGGCTTGGAAGAAATGTATTTAACTAACAAAAAGTAATTCCTCAAATGGTTCAAAATAAGAAAACAAAGTTTATTAAAGAACACAATCTCCAGATCAATTATGTTGACAGTAAATGTTCTTTTACTTTTATGACAAAGTAAGTTACAGGACAAGTTCTGTTTGTTAATTATCCACAGAACATCTAGTATAAAAAATCAACTTCAAGAGCTGGGTGTGGTGGCACACGCCTTCAATCCCAGCACTCGAGAACCAGAGGTAGGAGGATCACCTGAGTTCGAGGTCACCCTGAGACTACATAGTAAATTCCAGGTCAGCCTGGGCTAGAGCAAGACCTTACCTTGAAAGACCATAAATAAATAAATAAACCAACTTCAAAATCTTCAAAATCTACCAATAAATAATAATAATAGATAATAAAGAAACGAATAGATAAACAACATGTCATTGGCAGTTAAAAGGTAATTAAAAGCAAAATTTAATTCAAGTTTCTTCAAGTACTTTTAGCTATTGAAATAGCCAAGAATGTGCTGATATTTTGGTTTGGTTTTGGTGATCACATACCACAGAGGATATGTAAGGTCATAGTATATGGATCAATTGAAGTTTCAAAAGTGGTTTTACACATTTTCCTGCAAGCAAACTGAAAATCATCAATGATCACACTCTTGCAGATACTTGGTGTTGTTGAACTTTCACATGAGCCCTTTTTATGGTAGTGTGTAGGTTCATACCTGCATTCTTAAATTGCCCTTTTCTTCCAAAATTGAGTCTCTTTTCATGCATTGACTGCTCGGTGCAGTAAGCCAATGTGGAAAATCTAGTCTGAGCCCAATTTTCTGCAAGGATAGTGTGTCATTTTCCTATCTATTTTCTGCATCTCTATCTTTTATTGTTTCTCTTCTCTGTGTTGTGTAATGTGGTATGTAGTGTGTATGTGTGGGTGTATGTGCCCTGGTGGCACCCCACGTGCACACCTGCATCAGGGTACACATGCCTGTGGCGGCTAAAGCAGAACACTGGATGCCCCTTTCCGTTGGTCTTTTGCCAATTTTTATTTGACCTGGAGCCTTGAATGAAACTTGCTGCTTTCATTAGCTCCTTTTAATTCTATCTGTGCTCAGCCAGAGAGCTATGGGACCAGGGTGAAGAAAGGTAAGGCCCTGTGAAGCCTAGGGACCCCCCCCACCCCCGGTTCGAGGCTCAATTCCCCTGGACCCACGTTATCCAGATGCACAAGAGGGCGCACGCCTCTGGAGTTCGTTTGCAGTGGCTGGAAGCCCTGGCACACCCATTCTCTCTCTCTCTCTCTCTCTCTCTCTCTCTCTCTCTCTCTCCCTCTTTCTCTGTTTGTCACTCTCAAATAAATAAATAATAAAAAATTTAAGAAAAGAAAGGTAAGGCCTTATGCTTATGGCAGTTCAGAGGGCTCTCAGGCCTCCTCAGGCTCTCATGCTTGTGTAGGGAGTGCGTTAACCTCTTAGCCATCTCTTCAGTTCTCTACATATCTTTTATAATGGCTTCTTTGATTATTTCTGTTAAACAGTTAGCAGTCCATCCTATGAATTGCTCTTTTTTACCACCTTATTTATTTTGATGACAATTTCTTATTTAAAAATGAATTCGTGACACCACAATGATTACTGACAACCCCATTAAGGAGGACTTTCAGTGGAATGGAAGTAGGAATAGGGGACTTAAGTGTGTAGCCTCATGAGAATATGAGTAATTTGCAATATGTTCATATGTCAAAGTTCTCAATAAAACGGACCAGTGTATTTTTTTCATTTATGGCTATATTTTCTACTTAAGAATGTCATTATATATTCTTATTTGTGAGAGTAATCATCTCAGTAACTTCCAGAAGTCTTTGTAGGTCAAAAAAATTCACTCGGATTTCAAAATTTGGGAGGGGTACTGTGTAATAAAGAAGAATGATGAAGACAAATAATACTGTAAGGGTAAGTGGTTTTCCATGCAAATGTGAACCATCTCACATAGAATTTCAGATAAAATTATTATCATGATGAGTAAAATAGTTTATTTGAACTGATAGACAGTTGGGTATTACTGAAACAGAGGTAGAATAAGAATTGCAGAATTATATTGAAAAGGTAATGTTGGCCCCAATAGGACATGTATTTTTGTAGTAAATTTAGTATTTATGCTAAGAGAAAGTAGACACACTCACATCACTCTAAATATTGAAAGTAACCTAACCAGATATTATTGTTAAAGATAAATTGGAAAAAAACCCAAAAGATCCCATCATAGAGGAATATTTTAAGAGAGATGCCATTCAGGAAGCTGATGCTTTAGCTCAATAGAGGGACAAGTATGTCCTGATTGAGGGAGAGGCATTGTGAATTGAAACACAAGATATATTTAGAACATTGATTCAAGCCATGTTTTCATATCCACCCAAGCTTTGTCTAAGTTTTTTTTTTTTTTAACATAATACCACTTGTTAGAGATAAATTCAACTACATCTGAAAGAATAGATCATTGTGAAACAGGGGAAAGTGCACAGGGTATAGACCCAAAGTATAGACATAACTAGTCCACTAGATCAGGCGTGCTCTGAGGGAGAATACCATGTTCAAAGGGATTCTTGATGGTGAGCAGCGAGTTAAATAAATAAGGCAGAGGGTAGCCTGCTCTAGCAGCAGGGCCACAGGGGCAAATGCAGGCATTCATCAAAGGTGATAGATCCGTTATATGAATTGCAATCAATTCGCCATCATGAGTACATAAACAAAAAGATGTAATGTACATGAAAATATAGCTGGAAACAGCTGAGAATTATTACATAGAGGAAGTCAATGTGGAGTCAAGCTCCTATTAAATAAAAGGAGATTAGGCCATTTCTTTATTGTGCATTAATTACTATGGCAACAAGGCTGAGGGTGGATTTCAGAGGTGTAAGACATAAAACAAGGGCATAGTTTGTATTTGATATTCAGTACACCCAGGGAAGTGGCAAACTCAGGTTGGAACACAGCAAACACACTGAATCTTAACAGAACCATTTTTAAAATATTTTATTTTTATTTATTTATTTATTTATTTGAGAGAGCAAGAGAAAGGAGAAAGAGCGGGAAGGAGGGAGGGAGGGAGAGAGAGAGAGAAAGAGAGAGGATGGGTGCACCAGGGCCTCCAGCCAATGAAACAAACTCCAGACACATGTGCTACCTTGTGTATCTGGCTTACTTGGGCCTGGGGAATCAAACCTGGGTCCTTTGACTTTGTAGGCAGGCACCTTAAATGGTAAGCCATCTCTTCAGCCCCAACTAATTTTTATTTCAAGAGGATTAAATACATACAAAGTGAAGGAGGGGTTTATTTTTTTTGCTGAAAAAAAAAGCTTATAATGAACAGGTATTTAAGTGCAGAATAAAAGACTGGTGAACTCCATGGTTGTGTTTCAACCAAATATATGTGTGTGTATATATATATATATATATATATATATATATATATATATATATATATATATATAATTTATTTATTTATTTGCAAGTAGAGAGATACAGAGAAAGAAAGAGAGAGAGGGAGAGAGAGAGAGAGAGCGAAAACACATGAGTGCTCTAGGGCCTCCAGCCATTGCAAACAAAGTCCAGGTGCATGTGGTGCTCTGTGGGTCTGGCTTATGTGTGTACAGGGGAATGGATGCTGGGTTGTTAGGCTTTGCAGGCAACCACCTTAACTGCTGAGCCATTTCTCTAGCCCTTAACCAAATTTTAAGGTTGTTTCATTTACTCGTTTACCTTTCCAAGTCAAACAAGGGTATACTAGAATGTAGTGAAGACAGTAAACATAAAGCAGAACTAGGTGAGGTACTGAGAAGAAGGTATGCTGTTATTGTGTTGTCATTTGTTTTCTACTCATATAATTGAATAGAATAAAGTGTGTAAGTGTATTGTGTGTGCTCAGTTGATGAATGTGAGTGTGTGTGTGAGAAAGAGAGAGAGAAAGACCTTCATTCTCATTCATTGAGTGCTTCCTTGGGCCCAAGCCTCCTGAGAACGAAGTCTTATATTCTTAAAAAGAATTTTTTGTATCAACAACTAAATATCAAGAGATAATTAATCCAACTCTTAATTTTTTCTGAAAAAATATTTGAACACATAATAATCAGGATATAATTATAATTTAGAATTAGAAATGTCACTGGCTGTGGAATAACATAGTTTTGTTAATATTTCTGAGAAATAATGTCTCCTTAATTAGTTGTATTAGTATAATAAAATAGCTAGTACAGTATACTTTTTCAAATTTTCTGCATAACTAGGAACAGGAAACCCACACATTTTAGAAATCACAGAGCTAAATTATGTTAAGGGAAGCTCTGAAAATAAAACTAATTCCTCTGCATTATCAATACACTTGATGGCCATTCTTATGACCTCAACTTCATGACACTGAAAGTGTCAATTTGTTGGTTTGCTGTTTCTTTCTCATTTTTGTTTTTGTCAACATAGCCAGGAATTTATATGAGTTATCTAGATTACCTCTCATGTTTTATTACTTAACTATTTATTTATTTTCCTTTATTTACTCATTTATTGTAGCAGAGATTAAACCTAAGTCCTCATACATACTAGACAAGTGATGTTACACCAAGCTACATACCCAGCCTTTGTTTTTACTTTTTTTTTATATTGAGATATTATCTCACTAAATTGCCCAGGCTTTGGGCTCACTCTTTAGGCCAGGTAGGCCTTGTATTTTCAATTTTCCTGCCTCAAAATTCCAAGTAGATGGCTGGGATTATAGGCACCTGCTAGGAGCCCTGGCCTTCTCATATTTTATTACATTTTATAATGTCAGTATTCTTCTGGCTAGGCTGTTAACTCTCCTAATTAAAATATATTAGCTTTGACTTTTAAAGCAGTCAGTATCATCCCTGTTTATGGTAGAATAAAGTCTCTCTCTTCCTTTTTCGTGTGTGTGTGTATGAAAGAAAGAGAGAGAAAGAGAAAAAGAGAAACAAAGGAAAAGAGAGAAAGGAACCACCTTCATTGATGATTTGTTTAAATGGATATTTCATAACTATTCCTTCAAATAATAAGTTTTAGTAATAATTACTGAATAAAATAAGACAAAATATTTTGAGCAAACACTTGTTTCTACTATGAAATTGAGAAGTTTTAATTTTTTATTATTGGGCTAGGAATCTAGTTATGGAGTACCCTGCATTGGAAGGATTGCTCTACATTAAATATCAAAAAATGAATTATTCTCGGTCAAATATTAAAACATCATGAAGGAGAGATAGAGAAAGTGTGGTTAATGGGATCACTGGTGCAGCTGAAAAGGAGGTATAGCTCCTAATATCATAACATAGCAGAATAAAATGCTTAAATGAAATTGTCACCATTAGAGATAGGAATTTTCTCTCCAAGTTCTGCACTGATGCTTGATCTACAGATGGTGGCACTGTTTAGGTATGTTCTAGAAAGTAGATGGGCCTAAATGGAAGGAGTAGTCAGGGTAACATGCCTTTGAAGGATATTCTTGATCTACAGCTTCCGCTTTACCATCAGGAGAAGAGAATCCCTCCTCCGACATGCCACGGCCTCTGAGTCAATGGTCTTGAGCTACCAGGGGCTGAACCCTCTAAAAGTACAAGAAAATATAAATCTTTCCTCTTTGACACACAAAAAAAGAATTTCAGTTGTTTATGTTGGGTAGTTTGAGATATAAATGAGAAAAATGATGCTAACAATGAGGTTGTTATTGCAAAATATTAGACAGGATTTTTAATATTCTATCTATCTCAAAGAAATGATAAATGTCTGAGGTTACTGATATTCCAAGTATTGCATATTCATACATATATTTGAATACTACTGTACCTAAATAAACATACATGATTACAAATGCAACTGAACATGAAAGTGAATATTTTTTAAACAAAAAAGAAGGAAAAAGCAAACAGTTTCCAGTGTAGAAATTACCCATCCCTTCTTTTCTTTCCCAGCGAGAGTCATTTGTTAAGCAGTCAAACAAATACTTTGATAATAAACTCATCAGTGTCTAAAATTTAAGTATATCTTATATTAAGTGAGTTTTTTTTTCCTTTTTCCGTTTCAGTAAATGAATGAATAGTATTCATGACTCCAGTAGCCCTCACAGTCCTTGAATTCATTAAAGTGAGTAAATTGTAAGTGAGTAAATATCCATCTATTTCAAAAATACTGATGAATCTGTTTCTGCCTTAGTTTTATTTTCTCTGAAGCGGCTAGGAATTGATATTAATACTAGATATACTAATAATATTTACCCTAAATAAGAGACTTTAATAACAAGGAGTCCTTAACAGAATTCATTATTCAGAGTTTTAAGCTTTCCTAATTACATATTACAACCTGAATAAAAGGAGTACTTGGAATTATTAACATGACCCCACAAAGGAAAGGTAGGGTAATCTTTCTTGTAATGCCCTCCTTCCGAGGCCTCTTCATGCAGGAAATCTCAGTTTTCCTAGGGATTAGTGGTTGTCTCCAAAGACTGCAAACACTAAGAATCAGTAACTGCTTCTCCTTTCAAAATTGGCCATGCTTAGTTTAATGCAACTTCATTGCAATGAGGATATAACTCCCACCACTGGTTAAATTTCCTCTATGCATACTGTGTGACCCATTACTTACAGATTTTTTTTTTATCATAACACTGGTCTATTTTGGGCCTATTCATTAACTATTACAGGCCACAGAAACTAACAGCATCATTAATGACCACAGACTAAATTTATGATGCTGTAACAAAAGGATCTTGAATTGTGCTTACTGCTTCACTCCTACTCCAGCCCTTCTCATCAAAAGGAAGATAAGAAACAGGAGTGCTTCCCTAACTGGCCCTGGAAAAAATACTTAGCCAAGAATAAAATGAAGCATGTGCTCATGTTAGTGGGAACAAATAATCAAAAGCATGTAAAATGTAAAGACTTAATCTTGCTTTTTCTTTAAAAAAATATTTTATTTATTTATTAGTGATAGAGAGCGAGAAAGAGAGCAAGACAGTGGGTTCACCAGGGCCTCTAGACTTTTTTGGACCTTTTGTTTCGTTATTTCATTTCAACTTTATGATCAGGAGTAAGATGATGTAACTCATCGTACAAACCAGAGTGTCTTTTGGGAATAGAAGGATGTGCTGTTAACAACAGCACAGCAACACGAACTGGATTACTTTGGGAATATCAGGACATACGCTAATTGTTTATATTGGCATAATAAAATACACTCTAAGACCTGACAGTGTACAAGCAATGTAGGTAGGCATGGCTTAGGTTTCTTTGAACATTCACTGGCTTTCTCACTTGATTTTGAGTCTGCTAAGAGAATAAGAGGGAGCCTATTTCTCTCTCTCAGGCTGTCCATAATGCTGATGGACCTGAACAAGTCCGAGATATTCCCAGGAGCACACTAAAAGGACCAATGAACACCTAGTTTTCACTCCAAAGAAGGAAATCTGTTTTCCTCTGAAAGTTGAAGTTATGCAAAATATCATGAAGCATTGTTAAGGATGCCTGATTCCACTATCTTCTAAATAATAACAGTGTTACTGAATGTCATCTTGGCCTCTTTCATACATTTAATCAGACATATATGCACATTTACAATTTGAAAACAAGTGCATTTTCTGATTGAAGGAAAGTTTTGCTGTAAGTCCTTTTAGTCTAGATATACTTTACCAAATCAGGGATACATAAGAATTGGAAATGTATCATCTATCACTTTATAAAGAAAATCAATAGAATCTGAATTAGTTATAGACACAGCCCAACATTTCTCTAAAATGTTGTCTCTAAAATATCAATGGTCTCTGGATTGCATTTTTTTCTGCTTTTAAGTACACAAGTCTAAATTCCTTATATGAAAACTTAATTAAAATATACATGTATTTATAAATTATGCAATTTTTCCTTTATTTGAAAATTTATTATCATTGTTAAACTTTTAAACTTTGGATTGTGTTTAGCAAAATGTAAATTTATGATTCTCAAGTATTAGAAATAGCTAAGGTGCTGACAGAAAGCTGGAAGAAGCCATTCTACATGCAGTTCAATGGGAGAAAGAGATATCACCAGTGAAGTTACTCGACAGTGGACACTGCAAGCCTTATAATTGGCCAGCAGGCCAAATGAGCCAACGGGTGCAATAGTGGCACGTCTATCATGATAGAAACCAACTGCCCTCTAATTGGACTGGAGGCCTCCTCCATGGGAAGGAATACATCCCTGATACTGAAAACTTAAAACAGGGGTAGTCATGAGCCCTAGGGGTGTAACATCTGCTGCTGTCCGGATAAATGTATACACTATGCTTATCAAACTGCCCAGTAAGCACTTCTCTTAATATTCATACCCTTATATTAATGCTACTCTCATTTTGGGTAGAGAATATTCTCTTTTCAGATGGTAGTGACCTTGGGATGACTCAGAAGGTATCATAATGCTGGAAAGAAGTAACTGGAGTACTGAGTAACACCTCGATCACACCTTCCAAGGCTCAGGGTCTAATGTGGAAGAGGTGGCGGAAAGAATATAAGGGCCAAAGGAAGGGAAGGACTCCTTACAACGTGGTCCCTCCAGACACAAAATGGCCTGGATACCCATGACCTCACAGTGCCTGACACTACCTACACAAGACCATCATAAGAGGAGGAAAAGATCATGACATCAAAATAAAAGAGAGACTGATTGAGATGGGGAAGGGATATGATGGAGAACGGAATTTCAAAGGGGAAAGTGGGGGAGAGGGAGGGTATTACCATGGGATATTTTTTATAATTATGGAAAACGTTAATGAAAGTTGAGAATAAAAAGATAAAAAAAAAGATGTTTTGGGAAAATGAAACTGTTGACAAACCATGAAAAAATAAAATTAAATTAAATTAAAAAAAAGAAATAGCTAAGGTTATAGTAAATTATTTTTCAACGCAATTTACTCCATTTCTGCAATAAGTTATCACAGTTTTGTTTTCAAAATTTTTTTAAATTTTTTTGTTTATTTTTATCTATTTAATTGAAAGTGACAGAGAGAAGGAGGGAGAGAGAGAGAGAGAGAGAAAGAATGGGCGTGCCAGGGCTTCCAGCTATTGCAAATGAACTTCAGACACGTGCGCCCCTTTGTGCATATGGCTAAGTGGGTCCTCCTAGGGAATCGAGCCTCGAACTGGGGTCCTTAGGCTTCACAAGCAAGTACTTAACCACTAAGCCATCTCTCCAGCCCAGTTTTCAAATTTTTGATCATAAATACTATTTGTATTTCTGCAATGTTTAATGTGTTTTGGTTCTTCTGCCTATTACAATGAAAATATGTAGTCAACATTGTTGAATTTGGAAATGCGCACAAATGCATCATCAACATACTGTCAAGAAATTGTGACTTCTGAGGAACTCTTACTTGATTGGGAAGAATATAGAGGATAATAGTTTTCTTGTTTAAAAGAATGTCATTAAATCACCTAATATTTTCTTCCCTAATGGAATGGTCTCAGGGAATGCATGGAAAATAGTCTTGTGTACATTACCCAGGACCCACCAGTCAGACCAGGGAAAGGAAAAGGGACTCAGAATTCTGGAAGACATTTAGGCCAAGAAGAAAAATTTGTCCTTTAAGTTCAGACAAACATTTTAGAACTTGTTTTAAGAAGAGACTTAGATAATCAGACTTCAATCCAGGTTTTGCAATTTTAACAGCTGCAACACAAAAATAGAACTGTCAGGCCAGGCATGGTGCTGAACACCTTTAATCCTAGCACTTGGGAGGAAGAGGTTAAAAAGATCCTAAGGAGAGAGCCACCCCTTCATACCTTAAAAGGGCCCCGGCTGAAACTAAGAAAAATTGGCGAAACAAGCAAGGGTGCTGTCTTCCTGATGAACCGGATACCAGCACAAGGGGGAAGGAGATCAGCACAGAGAAAAATCAACTCCTACCAAATCAGAGAGCCAGAGCCTCAGAGGCCCCCAACACCTCATCACTGAAGCAGACAAAAAATGAACCCAACATGGCTCAGGGAAATTTTGCGGGAGAGGGGCAGAAAGAATGACAGAGCCACATGTTGGGTCATGATATGCCGAGACATTTATCTTACCCATAACTGTGGGCTAACTCTAGAATGCATGACCCATATACCTCAACAAGGAGGGGCCAAGGGGAGGGGATAGGTCACCGACGAGCCTAATAATGGTACCAAACTGACTGTATTTGCTGAAACTAACTAATAAAGAAAAAAAAAAAAAAAAGAAAAGAAGAAAGAAAAAAAAAAAAAAGATCACTGTGAGTTTCAGGCCAGCCTGAGGGGACATAGTGAATTTCTGATCAGCCTGGGCTAGAGTGAGACCCTACCTCAAAAAACAAAGGAAAGTTATATGTAAATTTGTGGAGAGATAATGATAAGTAAATATATATTTGACGTAGGATCGTGAAAAGCATGATTTCGAAAAATGACAGTACTGCAGTTAATATCCCAGGATATAATTCATATTTATAGTAGGAACCAGATATATCTGCTTTTCAATACTTCTGTGATGGAACAAGGGAAAATTACCAAGTTTCTGGGAAGAAGGCGTAAGGCTATTATGGCAACCAGCTTCCTGCCTAAGGACATGAGGCCAGCCAGTCTTGCTTGCTAAAGATAAGAACTGCACATATCTGGTTTTGGAATTTCTCCTTTATAGACTACTTCCCCATTTCCTTGTGCAAATTTCAAGTACTAACGGCCACATATCTGCTTCTGAAATGCTCACTTGCCTGCTTTCTTGGTTTTGCTCGCTGCTGAAACTAAATTTGAAGGACACACACTGCTGGGGGCCAGAGACATTCAGGAGCTATCCTGACTCTGGACCATGTCTGAATAAATCTCCTCTTTTCCACCCAGTTTGTCCAGGGTCCCTTTCCAGGCAGCCTAGGACTATTATGCCCCGTACCAGAGCCAGGCCTTGGGGGAAGATGAGATCAGGGCAGATGTCCAGACAAGATAAGGGCTATCAGGGTAACTAGAAATTGGGAGCCGGCTCAGGCTTGATCACCCCGCAGGGGATTGAATCTGAAGCCTTAAAGCTGTACCAAGGTCGAGTTAAAATAGGAATTTGACGTGGGAATGTGTAACTTCCAGGTGAATGGGGATTGAATGTGTGAACAGCTGTAAGGGTTCCATGGCCTTGCAGCTACGGAATCTGATTGGGCCCGTATCTATGGTTCCACTGGAAGCTGTTTTACCTCAGTGGGCACTCGCCTCTCCCTATCAGAGGGGTTGACCAGGCCCGTGGTTTATATAGGAAGCTGTATGGTAAGGCATCCTTAAGCTTCCTCCAGGGGTCCGGCCATGCGGGCATCAGTTTGAGGGAGAGACCCCTTCTCCTCTCCTCGCTCATTACACAGAGCTAGGCACATACAAAGTCCCCAATAGGGGATCCCTGCTTCATCACAGCGTGGGCTCCACACACTTCCGGTGCCAAAGCCACTTTCCCTGCTCCTCCATCTGTGCTACAGACCATACTTAATAATTTCAAGCGGGGATTTTCCCTTGACTCAAGGTGAAACATTCTAAATTGAGGACTCCATGTGAACTTGACTGGCCAGCGTTCCATGTCAGATGGGCATTGGACAGAACTTTGGATTTGACCCTCGTTAGCAGTGTCTGAGAAATTTGTTTGGGAACTCCAGTACAGCGACTCATAGTATTTCCTGGCCAGGGACCAACCCCCATCCCCCGCTGGCTCCATTACCAGACCCCAGGCCCCTCTCGTGGCCGTAAGAAGATACGAACCTGAGTCTATGAAATTGAAACCAGCACTGCTCCAGACTGCGACAGATGAGAACACAGCTCCGCCTCCCTCCAGCCCCCAGAGACCTGTGCGGAACACCTCCCCCTGCCCATCAGCCGACTGAAGATCCTTTTGTCTCTCTCTTTCATCAGCTAGTGCCAGCCCTGGCTTTCTACCCAAAAGTACCTCCAGAAGCAGCTTGGGTGCTACTGCCTACCTACATGGGGCCACTCCCCCGCTTCTGGGCAACTGAAATCCAGGGAAGGACCCGTGCCCTCTGCCTGCCTGGGAGATGCCAGGCCGGCCCCTCCAGCGAGACCATGACTCATACATCAATGGGCCAGCAGCTCTCCTGTCAGCACTTCACCACCACTGATATCTTGAACTGGCGACAGCACACCCCACCTTACTCCCAGAAACCTCAGGCCATGATAGACTTGCCGTCCTCCATTATGGAAACCCATAGGCCAACCTGGGACAACTGCCACTTGCTACTAACCACACTCTGACTCTGCAGAAAGGCGGCGAGTCCTCCAGGCAGAGAGAACATGGCTTGCCGCACAGGCTCCAGCTCAGACAATGACTCCAGAGGGATATGCAAACGATACCCTGACTAAAGTTGAGCCAAATACAGATGTGGGGCCCAGTCTCTCAACCAGATGAAAAAAGCTTTTCTTGAAGGGGCCAGAGCAGGAGCATGACGGACCACCAAACTGATGCGAGTGTGCGAAGTGATCCAGGGAGAATGAAAGCCTCATAGCCAGTTTTATAAGAGATTTTGTTATGCATACCACAGGTACACAGTTTGATCCAGAGGCCCCTGAAAACCTGTCGATGGTGAACACAGCCTATGATGTGAGGTGCAAGTTGCAGCACCTGGAAGGGTTTTCAGGAAAGAACATAAGTGAAATTCTTGAAATCACTTCCAAGTTAATTGCCAACAGAGAGGCTGCCACCAGGAAGACAGAGGACAGAGGAGGTGAGAGGAGAGCTCAAGTGCTCTCAGTTTCCATGAAAGAAGCCCTAGACACCAGGAGACCCAGGGCAGAAACAACGGAAAGAGGGTGAAACAGCCCCTTAGGCAAAGATCAGCACTCACTCTAAGAGCAGAGGCCATTGGAAGAGCGAATACTCAGAACAGAAGGAAGGAGCAAGCATTCCCAGGAAAAGACACCAGGAGAGGGATACATTCAAATCTGCAGTAGTCACAGCTTCCCAGCAGGCCCCTAACACTGAGAGCCTGGATTGGGATTCTGAATCAGACTGTGGATGACTGGGCTTACTTGTGATTGGCCTCAGGAGCCCTTGCTTAGAATTAATCTGGGGGAGCCAAACCATGGACTTCATTTTGATCACTGATGCAGCCATCTCCACTGTAACCATTCCCACTGGAAGAATCACCAAAGACTACATCACCATCAAAGGAGCAAAGGGATCACCAAGAAATATCAGTTCTATGAATCTGCAAGATTGCTCAGGAGGCCACCTGTCCATCATTAATTACTGTATTTGCCTGAGGACCCAGGACCTCTACTAGGGAGAGACTTACTATCTAAACTGGGCAATACAGTGAGCATGGACTTGGATCCCATGACCAGTCCCAACCCCCTGCCTGTACTGACTCTGGAAGTCTACCCAGAAAAGGAATGGAAGCTTTACCTGGAGACAAAAAGGGAAAGACTCAGCATGCCTCAAATATTAACTGGTACCTGGAACAGTTTCCCTAGGTCTGGGACATACGAGAAGGAATTGACCATGCCATGGACTACCCACTAGTGACACTAAAACCAGGCACCACTCTGGTGAGGAAAAAACAATGCCTGATTTCCTTGGAAGCCTGACTTGGGATAACCCCACATCAAAAGACTCAAGGACAAGGGATATTTACGAGAAATCCAACCTTCATGGAACACACCCTTGCTCCCAGTGAAGAAGCCATAGACCAATAATCATGGACCAGTCCAAAACCTCTGTAGGGTCAACAATGCCACTGAGACCCTGCACCTGGTGGTCTCCAATCCATATACTTTGCTGAGACTGATTGCCCCAATGGCTGCTGTCTTCACGTGCCTGGATTTGAAGGATGCCTTCTTCTGCCTGAGGTTAGCAGAAATAAGCCAGCCCCTGTTTGATTTTGAATGGGAAGACCCAGAGACTACTTCAAAAGGGCAATTGACATGGACCCACCTGCCACAAGAGTTCAAAAACTCCTTTGCCATTTTTTGGGGGCGACATTGGCAAAGGACTTACAAAACTGCTGACCTTCTGGGTACACCATCTTGCAGTATATTGAGAATCTGTTGCTGTCAGCTCCCACAAGAGAAGTCTGTGAGAAGGGCTGCTGCATTTCCTACAAGAGGCAGGATATAAGGTCTCTGAGAAGGCTCAGTTCTGTCAGGAGGAGATCACCTACTTAGGGCATCACCTCAGCAAGGGACAGAGGAGATTAGAGGAAAGACACAAATGAGTTATCATCTGGTACCCCTGCCCCAAAACTAAGAAACAACTTTCAGAGCTCCTAGGGGCAGCCAGGTTCTGTCAACTCTGGATCCCAGAATTCTCTACCATTTCCCAGTCTCTTCACAGTGCCCTCTGAGGACCTAGTACAGACCCACTGAAGTGGAAAAAGGTGGAAGGGAATGCCTTCGACCAACTCAAGAACAGTCCAAGTGAGACTGCTGCATTGGCACTCCCAGAGGTCACCTGCCCCTTTGCCTCTATGTCCATGATAAAGGGGGAATTGGATGAGAGGCCCTAACCCAGGAAATAGGCCTATGGAATAGACCAGTGGCATGCCTGTCCAAAAGACTGGACCCAGTCGCTTTGGGATAGCCCACTTGCATCCAGACACTAGCGGCCATGGTGGTACTGGTGCAAGAAGCAGACAAATTAACTTTGGGACAGAACATCATTGTCAAAGTACTGCACCAGGTCACCTCTTTGCTAAATGGGATAGTCAGCTGCCAGTTGACTAGAGAATGCATGTCTTAATATCAGGCCAGGCTAGGAGAAAGTCATGGGGGAGGACTTCTCCTCCCAATGAGGCTTAAAGGGTGAGCTGCTCCCAAACTCAAATATGAAACACTTTACTGATGGGAGCCAAAGCCTGCAACCGAAGGGGGTACTGCATTGGCTATGCTGCGACCACTGCAGACCAGGTCATAGAAGAGGGTCTACTGATGGGAGCTGAAGCCTACCACAGGGGGAGGACTGCACTGGCTATGCTGTGACCACTGCAGACCAGGTCATACATGAGGCTCGACTACCCAGTCACTGGTCAGCCCAAAGGGCTGAGCTCCATGCACTAACGAGAGCACTCTCCCTCACAGTAGGAAAACAAACTACCATTTACATGGACTCTTTGCCACTTTGCATGTACATGTAACAATATGTCAAGAAAGGGGACTGTTCACCTCAGGGGGGCAAACAAATCAGAAACAGTGACCAAATCCTCTAAGTCTCAGGAGCTGTCTGGGCCTCTCCGGCCATAGCAATGGCGCATTGCCAAACTCACACCAGGAATCAGGACCGGGTAAGTCAGGGAGACCAGCTCGTGAACTTGAAAGCACAACAAACAGCCCTCCATGAAGACACAGCCCTACGGTTCCTCCTACTACCTCTCAGAAGGTTTGTTTCACACGCCCAGTACGTCCAGAGTGGCCCATATATGATACAGAAGAAAGAAAAGAGGCAACAGACCAAGGAGCAACTGAGAATCCTGAAGGCTGGGTAATCCCTTCAGATGGGAAACTAATAGTCTCAAGGGGGAAACTGCACCCAGCCTGATCCAATAGGCCCATCAAGTCACTGGGAAAGATGGCCTTGCACGACCTGTTGTAAAGATACCTGATGGTCCCAAAATTGGCAGCTTTAGCACAGCAGGCCAGCAGAGCCTGCCTGTGGTGTGGACAAAATGACCCCAAGCAGGGGCCCCAGGACCCTTTGGTGCCACAAAGACGGGGATCCTATCCTTTTGCGCATCTAGAAGTGGACTTCATAGACATCCAGCCCAGTAAATGACGTTGCTAATTGTAGTCTGTACCTTTCCAGGCTGGGTACAAGCCTTCCCTATAAGCACAGAAAAAGTGCAAGAAATGACCTGCATTCTGTCAGAGAAATCATTCTGCACTTTGGGGTACCAATGCACATTAAGTCAGACAATGGCCCATCTTTTCTCAGCAGGATTGTTCAGCAGGTGTCCAAAGTGGTGAGCCTAACTTGCAATCTACACATGCTGTATCATACCCAATCCTTGGGCCAAGACAGGAGAATGAATTGGACCTTGAAGACTCAATGGCCAAGCACTGCCAGGAAAGAGGCCTTCCTTGGCCAGAAATTCTGATGCTTATACTGTTCAGAGTGCACCAAACACTTAGAAAATGGGGATTTTCCCCTTTTGAAATTTTGTTCAGGAGTCCTCCCTGACTGCTCCTGAGAGACTGTGGGGACCTCTTGGAGTACAGACAAACTAACCCCCAGAAGTTCTTAGAGGACTTAGTCAACTGTGTAAATTACTGGACATTTAAATCTGGGTCCTCCCCTCATGGCTCAGGAGCCCCTACATTCCTGAAACTGAGGAGATTGAGTCTGGGAATAGAGCCCATTCTGGGGAATCTCAGACTCCCAGATGTGAGGGGCCATACCAAGTTATCCTAACCACTCCCTCAGCTCTTAAAGTTGCAGGGGCCAAGCTTTGGATCCATCACACCCATGCAAAGGCAGTCTTTAGCCCGGACCAAATGAATGGTGGCTGTGGACTCCCAAGCCCCTTGCAGCTGTAGCTGTCCAAGAAGAGCTGAGTTGAGGACTCTGCTCACCCCTAAATCCTGATGTGTCTGATGACAACGTGCATCACAGCTAATGCATCTCTAACCTCGGAAGCTATGTTTACCCAATATTCTGGGGGTCTTGCAGCTGATGCACCCCAGACCTTAGGCCTGTCCCTTATAACTACCAGTGCTTGTCCAGGGAATGGCATGGCCTTTGTACCATCTCCTTCAGAACAACCACATACCTAAAGGAGTAAATCAGAACTGTAGTAGAGAAGACAATTACTGGAAAAATAAATTTTATGATTGGAATGGCTTTACCACATAGAGCAGAATGATAATATTGGAGGGTGACTGAAGGGTGGGGGGCACTGGGTATCATCTAAAACAGTGCACATGTATTTACTTTAGTAGGACAGTGAAAGGAATTCCTGACTCCAGACAAGGGGTTCAAAGTATCAAGGTCCTTCCCACAGATAAAAAGAAAGGTGTACAAATGGAGTTGACTCTTAAGAACTCCATTACTTGGGGAACTCACAGACTGGCATTAATATTAAATGATTGGGAAAACTTTCAGCCCACCATGATCTGGTTGTTGATAAGACAACAAATTACTATCCTGGTGAGTGGACAACTCATGAGCCCCTAGACACAAAGAAAACCCCACCAATTGGTCTAGCCCAAGGCCATTTGACCCTGAAATCCCCTCTACTCAAGATGTTGTCCCTAGTAAATGCTAGTCATGAACTGTTTAACCAGGTGAGTCTTTCTTTGGGAAGAGATTGCTGGTTATGTATGAGAGCTAGCCAGATCCTAGCTAACACAATAGGAGAAAGTTGCTTAACTGGGCAGCCATTTCAAGTTGTAGGAGAGGCTCAGTGTGTTGAAAGAGATAAAAACTGCACCAGGCTGGCCACCAAGACAGTGGCCCCCAAGGGAACATATTTGTCTCCCCTAAAGGTATCTGAACTTTTTATTCATAAATGAAATGTAAGCTAGTATTCCTATCCCCCAACTTGGATGTGTTCTCAGGTGATAAAATCTGCCGATACTTACAACCCAGGGAGGAAAACAGAAGAGAGTCCCAGAGCTACTGCCCATTTTGTTGGGATTTGCCTTGACAGGAGCCTTAGCTATCAGTTCCACCATACTAGGCATCCAACAAGTACAGTATAGTCAACTTTCTAGCCAGATTCAAGAGGACCTGACCATTGCCCAACAGAGAATAGTCACCCTCCAGAACCAAATAGATTCACTGGCAGCAATGGTAAAGCAGACATGGAGAGGACTAGATTTGATTACTGTAGAGAAAGGGGGAATATGTGTGTTCCTGTACGAAGAATGTTGCTTTTATGCCAATCAATCATGGTTAGAAAGGGAACATGCTAGGCAATTGTCAGACAGAATTAAGGCTAGGAAAACAACAACAATAACAACAACAACAACAAAAAAAACAAGGTCCACAATGGGAAGCTGTTTGGACTGTGTGGGGACCTTGGCTTACACCCCTAGCAGGGCCCCTAACCATGATCTTTTTGGGCTTGATGTTTGGGCCCAGCATTCTCAACCTTTTATCTAAGATTTTTTTCAAGAATTGGATAGAGGCAGTAAAATTACAGGTATTACGTCAAGAACACCAATGAGTTCCCACAAAATAAGGTAAAATACATCAGGTATTTTTTTTAAGTTTATTTATTTGCAAACAGAGAGGAGAGAGACAAAGAGAGAATGGGCATGCCAGGACCTCCAGCCACTGAAAATGAACTCCACATGCATGCACCACTTTGTGCATCTGGGTTTACATGGGTACTAGGGAATCAAACCCAGGTCATTAGGCTTTGCAAGCAAACGCCTTAATCACTGAGCCATCTCTCTAGCCCATGATTTTTTTTTGCATCAAAAAAATAAAGTACTTCAGAATAAACCTAAGCAAGGAAGTGAAGGAGCTCTACAATGAAAACTTTAAAACACTCAGGTGAGAAATTGCAGAAGATGCTAGGAAATGGAAAAACATCCCTTGTTCTTGGATCAGAAGAAGCAATACTGTGAAAATGGCAATCGTTCCAAAATCAATCTACACATTTAATGCAATCTCCATCAAAATTCCAATGGCATTCTTCACAGAAATAGATAAAACAATCCAAAAATTCATTTGGAATCATAAAAAATCTCAAATATCTAAAACAATACTGAACAACAAAAATAAGGCTGGTGGTATCACCATACCTGATTTTAACCTATACTACAGAGCCATAGTAACATGAACAGCATGGTACTGGCACAAAAACAGATATGTAGATCAGTGGAACAAAACAGAGGACCCAGACGAAAGTCTGGGTAGCTATAGCCACCAGATATTCGATAAAAATGCCAAAAATACTCATTGGAGAAAAGACAGCCTCTTCAGCAAATGGTGCTGAGAAAACTGGACATGTATCTGTAGAAGGATGAAAATAGATTCTCTCCGTGCACAAGAATTAAGCCCAAATGGATTAAAGACCTTTACATCAGTCCTGAAACTCTGAAATTGCTAGAGGAAAAAGTAGGGGAAACCTTTCAACATATTGGTCTTGGCAAAGACTTTCTGAATATAACCGCAATTGCTCAGGAAATAAAACCACAGATTAACTGCTGGGACCTCATGAAATTACAAAGATTTTGTATGGCAAAGGATACCGTGAATAAAGCAAAGAAGCAACCTACATAATGGGAAAAAAATCTTTGCCAGCTATACATCTGATAGAGGATTAATATCTAGGATATACAAAGAACTCAAAAAAATTAAATAATAAGAAATCAAACAAGCCAATTAAAAAATGGCCTATGGAAATAAATAGAGAGTTCTCAAAAGAAGAAATACAGATGACATCAGGTATTATGTAGATGAAGAAGACAAAATGTGGTAGAACAATGGAAAATTACAAAGTTGCTAGGAAAGAAGGCCTGAGGCTGCCATGGCAACCCTCTTCCTGCCCAAAGACTTGAGGCCAGCTAGTCTTGCTTACTAAAGAACTGCACATACTTGTTTTTGGAATTTCTTCTTTGTACACCACCACCCCATTTGCTTATGTGAATTGCAGCCACTAACTGCCACATATCTGCTTCTGAAACATCCACTTGCCTACTTGCTTGGCTCTGCTTACCACTGAAATTATAAATTTGGAGGACACACAGTGCTGGGTGCCAGAGACTTTCAGGAGCTATCTTGACTTCAGACCATGTGTGAATAAATCTCTTTCCCACACAATTTGGTGTTGGGTCCATTTCTGGACAGGCACCTCCTGTATCCCTACTATGGAAGGAAGTGGTTAGTGAGTGAAGCTTGTTATACAGCTGGTAGGATTGTACTAGAATTTTGAGAGAAATAGCTTAGTGAGAGCAAACTTAGCTCATGTACTATGAAAAGCACCATTGTGAATAGGAATGAGGAAGTGCTGGGAACCTCCGAGAATTCAGAGAAGAGGGAATCTCACTAACTGAGTTGAGAAGTATACACTTATACTAAAAAATATATAAAGAGCAAACCATCCTATGAGATATATTGTATTGTGATTCATAAGTTAATTAAAGATATTGTAAATGAGTTTAGATGAACAGTGAACTTCACTATGTAGTAAAACTAATTTGTTTTTTATTTATTATTTTATCGTTTTATTTATTTATTTATTCATTTATTCATTTATTTTGAGCCAGGGTCTCATTCTAGCTCAGGCTGACCTGGAATTCATTATGTAGTCTCAGGGCTGCCTCGAAATCACAGTTATCCTCCAACCTCTGCCTTCCAAATTCTGGGATTAAAGGCATTTGCCACCATGCCCTGCTTTTCATTTTATTTTTTTCTTAGGCTGGCCTTGAACTCATTGAGATCCTCCTACCTCCACCTCTTGGGGGCAGGGATTAAAACTGTGTGCCACCACACCCAGCCTCCATGTCACCTTATGAGCTAATCTGGGAAGACCCTTGGTCTGGGCTCTTGCCCCAGTGTGACCTCCAGGACAGCCTGGTTCAATTTTCTCCCCAGGCAACCAGAGCCTTGATCTTCTCACCTTTCTCAAACCCACCCCAGGGGACAGGAGTCCCAAAGGACATCAACAATCCAGCAGTCAAATTTACCCATCTTTCATGCACAGGACTTGGAACCTTCTAGATGGGGCCTGAAAGTCACAATATCCCTGAAGGGCCATTGGTCACTCCCAGTGTGACAGGCACAAATCTCACCAAATACACTCAGTCATCCCTTGGGGAAGGAGGCAGCATCGGCCTGGGTGAGAGGAAGGCATCTAGAGAAAGGACGCTCCTTAGAGACAACTAGCCACACACACCACCAACCCATGGGGAAACCCCAGGGAGCCAGAGGTGAGGACTGAGCATCTTGGGGACCAGATCCTTGGCTACATTGGTTTCTGGTAATCCAGGTCTCCAGAAGGTGGCTTTCAGAAGTTGAGATCCCTGCTCAAAGGTTCTGAGCTACTGAGCTGGCCAGCAAGACTAGGCAACACAATGTCCCATCCAAGAGTAGGGGCTCATGCCTTTAATTCCAACACCTGAGAGGCTGAGGCAGGAGGATCACTGTGAGCTTGAGGCCAGCCTGGGCTACAGTACTAATTTGTGTTTTATATGTGTAAAATAGAGATGTATTGGATGAATGATAGAAAAAAATTGGCATCAAATATATAGCTTTCAGTTCTCATATCAAATTGTGAATATGTAAATCCTAATGTTACTAATAGAGCATCATAAATCAGTAGCTACAAGGAAAATACACTTGAACTTTCTTCTCAATTCATTGGGGCAAATCTGAAGCAATTATTTGTTTAGACTTTATTTTATAGAATTCATTCAATTTGGTACATATCACTTTGCATTTTGGTTTGTGTGTGGATGAAGTTTCTAAAATATGTTAAAGGGAGTGATTTCAAATTGTTTGCATTTTATAATTAGCACCAAGGAAAAATTATTCGACACAATTTCCAAAAGTAGTTGCATATGTTGTCCTTCAGCCTAAAACCATGAACAGAGCAGAAGAGGAACATATTCTAAAAAAGAAAGATTTGTTCTGAATTAAAAACAATACTCTATTTTTATTACATCTGTATTTCTATTTTTATTATTAGCATAAGGGGTGTTATTCAAATTACCATTATATTATACTATTATATATATCAAATTATATGCTAATTCTTCCCATCTGTTTCTTATGGATTTCTGACTGGTAGTGACAAAGATAAAATCTAGATCAATTAACCAGCAAATATTCTACAGACCATGACAGATTTTATAACCCAGTTAATATTGTGACTCATTAATATAATCAATGTCTGCAATGTATCAAAATGTCTAAATTCTTCATTATGAAAACATTTTTAATATCTCTTGATAAAATAAGTACATTCTAATACATCAGGAATATAACTTTAGTTTGTATTCTATTCCATGGCTTGATAGCCACTTGTGTACATTCAAAAGTTCATTATTAAAAATTGTCAAACAATTTTATTTTCCTAGATTTGAGGGAGCAGAACACAATTTTATAAAAAATGTTCAGTATTTTCTCAGTCAACTGTATGTTGACTTTTGACTTAATGCATGTCAGTATTTTTTTTTTTTTTTGGTTTCCTAAGATCTGATCAGCTCATCTTCATTGTGTATCTGTTACTATCAATAAAAGAACGTAATGTAGAAGCAACACTTTGTGGTGAAGACTGTCTCAGCATGGAGTTACTTAACCCCTAGGAAACTCAATTTTCTCCTCAGAAACCTTGAACACTTAGCAGCACTTCTTATCTTTAGCTACATTTTTGTCACAATTTCACAAATACATATGACTTGAAGAGAACAATGTTAGACAGACTAAAAGTGGAACACAGTACAGTAATCAGAGAAGATCTCTTTTGGAGAAGGTGTCAGATGTCTGTGAACTGAACTGTTTACCACAAACATTGTTAGTGTCTGTAAATAGCTAACCTTATCACAGCTCCAGTCAACATTTGTTAGCTTTAAAGAAATGAGTAGAGGCACTGCAACATGCATGAAATAATATAACTTGAAGCACACACTCAAATTTGTGCAGAGCCATGACAACTTCAGACATGTAGATACCAAGGTCACAGGAACTAAATGACAATTATTGTCTTCAAAAAGCCTTAATTTCTGAATCTATAGCACTTGGATCTAATTCCAGCATAGGAGTCCTGGATAGTAAAAAGATACACTAAACTCAGGGACATTTTCCAAAGCATTAAAAAAATTACATTGCCTTGCAAAATATTTTAAGAAGTCCTTTATAGCCATGAAGTATTGATTCTATGAACAGTGTGTCTAATTTGGGCAGTAGGGTTATTCAAGCCCATGAATAATGAAGTGAGCATTCAAGGCTAATGTTTGATACCACATCTACTGAGGAGTCACCTAAATGACTGAGGAAATGTACCCATATATTTTGAGTTGTATCTCTTATAAAACATTCATATTTATCTTCTTGTTATTATTCTACAAGTTATTCATAGTTCCAGCTATCATAACTTACATTGTATTAGATATTATTTGTAATATTGAGATGATTTAAACTATATGAGAGGAAGTACACCATTTACATTAGATATTATACAGTGCATACATGTGAATTTGCACCCTTGGATTGCAGGGTCCGGTAACCAATCCCATACAAATGTTGAGAGATAGTTATATGGCCTCTCTCTCTCTCTCTTTCTCTCTGACTCTCTCTTTCATACATACAAATGAACACATATATACATGTCATTAGTTAAAAGACAAAAATGAATTTTATGAGCTTGATTTCCAAAATAAGACATATCTCACTAATTTTAGGACATTCCAATTCTTAAGATTCATGAATCACTGTGAAAAATGATGGTATCGATACTATTACTACTTTGGGCATTTCTAGTAACATGTCTATGAGTATAGATAGTATATTTGTAAATATTTATTTAAATTAGGTTAGTGTAAGGAAACATTTCAAAGCTAAAAGTCTCTGAGGAGAATTATAATATTCTTAGACAAGGAAAGTTTAAATTACAATTGAATGAGACAGATATCACTTTGAGGCATTTGATTTAAATTTGGTTTAGCCCAAATTATAATTTAAAGGTTATTTCTATAGTATAATTGTCCTATAATGAAGCAGGCAATATACCTTAGTGTTCCTTTGGAAATAATCTATAGGTCAGTTTTACTTTTAATTGTTAAATAACTCAAGGAGCTGAAGATTGTGGTTTTATAGCTTTCTGGGTACAAAATGTGTGCATTCTAAACTTGAAATGAGAAACTGTATGGATGGTGTGCATTTTGAAATAACTGCCTGTATGTGAGGTACTGAGCTGAACAATCTTTTGTTCACATAAGGTCCCAACTAGAATTCTGGGAATCCTGATTACCATGGAGTATTTGCATGTTGGATTTCAACTATAATAATAACTGTTGCTTATATGCACTGGCTCAGTGTCATAGGTAAGAAGTGTGTCATTGATGGATATCTGACTGAACTGATGTAGGCAGCAGTCATACATATATAATCATACAAGCATCAGGGCATGACATTCTGCCTTTCTCTTTTCTAAGAAGGATTTGGTCAAGATCTGACTACAGAGAAAGCTTTCTAGGTTGTCAATGCCTTTTCCTCCCCTCACCCCAGCACACAAATACAGGGTGCCAGTGATAAGTAGTACTAAGACTTTTACATCCTCTCCTAAAATATTAATGGATGATTACAGATTACAAATATATAGAAAAACTGGACCACAATCACAGAAAAACCCTGTCACTTTTAGTGAATAACTATTCCCCAAGAAATTAAGTACTAGTATAAGGAATCAGTATTGAAAACTGAGAGAATTATATATGGTTATATTTTTTGGGTTAATGTGCACATGTGGAAGTCAGCAGACAAATTCAGATGCCAGTCATAACCTTCCATCTTGTTTGAGAAAGAGTCTCTTTGGCTTAAATGCAGATTTGGACAAGCTAGCTAATCCTCAAGTTTCTGATTCTTCAGTCTCAGCACCTTAAGATCCAAACTAGCATCAGCATTTGTGTGACAAGTACTTTATCTACTGAGCCAACTCCTCATATGCCATATATGGCCTTAAAAAATGACCTTGATTTGACGAACATGCCTCAAATAAATCTTTTCATTGTAGTATTTCTATGATCAATCATGTGTATATTTTTCTCTGTGTGACTTAAATAGAGTCAATTATTATGGAAAGTATAAAGATAACATGGGGAGGATCCTAGATAAAGGGAATAATAAGAATATAACTTAAACCAGGCATGGTGGTGCACACCTTTAATCCCAGCACTTGGGAGGCAGAAGTAGGAGTATCACTGTAAGTGCCAGGCCACCCTGATAATACAGAGGGAATTCAAGGTCAGCCTGGGCTAGAGTGAGACCCTACCTTGAAAAAACAAAATAATAATAATAATAATAATGATAATAAAAATTTGTATTTAATGCATTCGCCATAACAGTATTATTTCCAAAGCATGGAACCAGAAGCCAATAATTTCAAATTGCTACTAGTTTACCACTGCATATTAAAACCATAGCAATTATTGATGTGAGGAGGGTATTTCAATTGCTAATATCAAGGTGGGTAACAGCACACTAGTACTGAATATAAAAGCATAATAAAGACTTATTAGAACAACTCTACAATATTTCAATAGAAATATCAAGAGACCAATACCTTGAAATGTATAAAACTTCAAAATCTCACCAAAGAAAAAGATGATAAGCTAAAATATCTTGGGAACCAGGTCAGAATCCTATGGAGACAAATATATTCTCCAGTGTCAAGCTCTCATTAATCTTTGGCTAAAAGAGGGGTTACATACACCACATTCTCCCTAAATTAATAATGCTTATCCTATTTAAACTATGCTAACTTCACTCTCCATTGGACAATCTGTTCCTCTTTTTCAGAAGGTAGCAAGACTTGAGGAGATAAACTTCCCCTCACAGTTCAGCCAAGTCACAGCTGAAACCACAGAGGAACTGGAAGCATGAGTGCTGCTTCCATGTGAACCTGATAATCAGCACCAGAGTGTAGGAGACAGAGTCTGAGGATACTCAACACCTACCAAAGCAGAGGCTCCTAAGAGCTCATCACTGAAGTACACTTAAAACTCATTCACCACAGCTCAGGGAATTTTGTGGAAGAGGGGTTGGAAGGACTGTAAGAGCCACAGGTTGAGACATCATGCCCCAAGGCATTTTCTCTCCCCCCAAACAACTGACTGCGGCTCCCACAATGCATAGACCACAACTCCATAGGGAATACCTGCAACCCCACTGAGAAGCGTCCCCAAAGGAATGGGGGTAGGGATGAAGGAAAAGAGGATACCGACACATGATGTATCCATACAAAATGTGTTGTTAGTAGTAATAATAGTGAGATAAATTAAGTTTATATTTGAAAACATTTCCAGAAAATAAAAACTTTGACTATATGGATTCACTGAGGGAATTTAAAAAATAATAAAAATTTTGGGCTGGAGAGATGGCTTAGTGGTTAAGCGCTTGCCTGTGAAGCCTAAGGAACCCGGTTCAAGGCTTGATTCCCTAGGACCCAAGTCAGCCAGATGCACAAGGGGGTGCATGCATCTGGAGTTCATTTGCAGTGGCTGGAGGCCCTGGTGTGCCCATTCTCCCTCTCTCTCTATCTGCCTCTTTCTCTGTCTGTCTCTCACTCTCAAATAAATAAATAAAAATAAACAAAAAAATTTAAAAAATAATAAAAATTTCATCTAATACCTTTCAAAAATACAGAGGACATAGGAATACCTTCACCTGAAGTGCTATGCCAGTGTTACCCTAATATCTAAGTCAGACAAAAACATTATGATAAAAGAAACAATAAATTCTCTGCTTAATGGACATAGATACATAACAAATTATCAAGCTGAATCCAATAACACAAAGTTGAATATATCAGAGATAAGTAAGCTCATTCCCATTCAGATATTGAAACCCAGTAGTTCTTGATATAATCAGGGTAAGAATAAAGCAATCAATGGTGGTTATAGAAAGTGCTATGTAACATTTCAACACTCATTTTTGTTGATGAAATGTTCAACCACCTAGAGTTTTCCCTAACCTGAAAGAGGCAGATACACTGTCACTAATGGTGAGAAGTGAACAAAGCTATGGTTTCTATTATTACCTTCTTTGTACTAGAAGTTCTGAGGAGTTGAAAATAAAATAAAATTAAATAAAAGCTCCCAGGTTTGAATGGAATAATTGACAACTTCATGTTAAAATGGAGCAGGAACATTATTATTGGCTATTTATTTGTCATTGGAATCAGCACAAATAAAATCACAGGCTCTCAACGGTGATATCTTGTACCTTCACCAGAGGCTCAAATCCATGAGCTCTTGTGGTTTGGACTAGAACCTTTAGAAACATGAGATAAATAAGCCTTTGCTCTTTTTCAGTTAACTATTTCAGGGATTTCATTATAGGGACAGGAAGATGACAAAGGCAAGCAGTCACTTTAAGGTTATATACTATAAACAGAAGATAGTGATGAGACCAAAAATCTCAAAGAGTCTTTGATAGAAATGAACCATGTGCAGAATGCATGAGAATCAAGAAAATGATTTAGTTTACTTGTTAAGAAATTATGTTCTGGGCACTTGGGAGGCAGAAGTAGGAGGATCACTGTGAGTTCGAAGCCATCCTGAGACTACATAGTGAATTCTAGGTCAGCCTGGGCTAAAGTGAGACCCTATCTCAAAAGAAAAGAAAATATCTATTGTCTCCCCAAATATAGTACATTAAGGAAATCTGCTCATACATCCACACACAGTGATTCATTGTTCAGTCTTCAGATTCATTAAATCAGTCCCTGGCTTAGGATTTTTAGCCTGAAAAACATGTGAGAGTGGTAATCAGTTACTTTTGATTACAGTTCATACAGGGCCTGCCCGTCACTGGGGCTATTGCATTAGCTTACATTGCCTCTTATTCTCCCTTCTTTTGCTTTGCTTTGTTAAAATCTCATCAAACCACTGCATGTGTAGCTGAGTATTAAAATACAGTAAAAGAGATGTCGTAGCATCCTTTCTGAATGTTAGGATCTTGTCTTTAAGTCAAGTCAAACTCACACTTAAGGCCATTGACCGTGAGCCAACAGACTTTGCCACAGCCTTAGGACTAAGCTGGTTAGAGGTTGAATCCCACTGTCTAGTGTGTAAATACATAAATACTACCAGCCATGGTATTCTCAATAACCCAGAAGCTTGGTAAATGTTCTAGTCCCCAATTCAGTAGATGAAATTTTCAAAGTCAGGCTTATAATTTACTTTATAAAATGTGATCAGTAAAAGTAATTAAGAGGAAGAATGTCTTAAAAGGGAGTGAATAAATGAGAGAGATGTATTAGAGAAGGTCAGAATATCATGCTCCGGTAGCCATCTCTCCATAGATGTCAGTTTGAAGAGATATTAGTAGGCCCCACTATTTTTATGGAAGCTTAGACAGATATAGAACAATAATAAAAGAACCTCTGGAGAAGGAAGCAATTAAAACAATCAAACAGAAATCCATGAACTGACTCCTACAATAAGCAAAAAAAAAGCACAAAAATATTATAAGCAAAAGAGATCAAGGAAATTATTAGTGGCCTTAAAATAAGCCTATATCAAATACACAGGTGAAAATAAAAACAGGAAGGATAAAAACAAAGAGAAACACAAAACATTTGATAACATTAAGTGAACCAATATTCAGATTGCTGGTGTTTAGTAGGACTGGAAAATGCCAAAAGGGACAAACGTTTTTCAAAGAGATGATAACAACAGATTCCAAATCCATAGAAGGACACATGTTTGGGCATTTAAATTTAATTCCAAGTCTATCCCAAGGCATATTGTAATGAAGCTCTTTCAAATTTTTAAGTTTCTCAAAGTAAAAGGAAGAGGAAAAAGAAGAAAGAGCATATAAGGATGTCTGAGCTCACCTAAGAACATATTCATCAGCATAGGTCTCACAGGCCAAGAAGAGTGAAATTATTTTCAGAATAGAAGGAAAACCATTAAAAACCCTTATAACAAAGTTGCCCCTTAAAATTAGGATGAGATAATAATACTATTAGACAAAGAAAAAAAAAAGAAAATTGTACTGATTATTCAATGCCAATTTGAATAGTGCAGAGAAAAGCTTCCTACCCATCACCATTGAACACATTTTCTACTTAAAGCATTGCAGATTTCTCTTGACAGCTCAGAGTGACATATCCTGGGGAGGAGGAAGACTGTAATGTGGCAGGCATACACAAGGATGAGGGAAGGTCAGAGTTGTATCTTACTAGAAAGATTGTTCTTCAAGCCTGCATTCTCAATAGGATAGGTACTACCAGGGTACTTAAATAACAGAATACTACTGTAGTTCCTTTATTGTCTTGCCAGAGTGGGGTTAGGTTAGAAGTGTGTCTTTCACAATAACACATTTCCTAATAAGGAACTACTATGGATATTAGGGTGTTAATATGCTTAAGAATAGTCACATTGCAAACTGAGCTTCAAGTTTTAGTCATTATTTTACAATCTTAACTTAAATTTCAAAATCTGTCCCATCTCACTGGAATTGCAGAAAGATCAACAGGTATCTTTAACTGTATGAAGTGTTTAGAAGAAAGACACATTAGCATAAAAAAAGGTGAGTGAAAAACCTGAAGGAATGTGGGTAGAAGCTCTGGTCTGATATGAGCCACAGAGTTGTGAGCTGAGAGCCAGAAAGATTTTGGACACATGTGCTCCCTTAGAAAATTTTCAAAATGTGATAAATGTTTAAATTTTCAAGTGGAATAAAATAAAACTAAGAGCTGAAACTTTTTTCAAGAAAATGTAACTTTAAAGCTAGAAATAGGAGATAAATGAAAAAAAAATGAGCAGTTTGCATTTAAGTCATATCTTTAAGCCAACCATTCTTCCTCTACTTAACCATCTCACTGCTTGATGGTGACATGCCATGGTTAATTAATTCATACTGCATCCAAAAATTTCTATTTTAAAAGCCACAGTTAGCTCACATAAATACAAAATAATATATAATAGGAAAGATTTGAGATTATGAATACACACAGAGGGCCACTTAGTCATACATTAATAAGCTTACTGTAATAAATTCCAATAGTTTTCATTTCCTTTATAAGTATTGTTTAGCAATTACAAACCATTACTCCTCAAGAGAAAAAGAAGAGCAAAGAGATGAACACAACCTTTGTAATATGTTAAGGAAATATTGACACACCTACTATGAAAGATCACATCATTTTCTTTAATGGTGGTCTAAACAACATTAAGGGTTGCATGCTATAGGATAAGATGTGCCTGAAAGAAATTCTACAAAAGATCAAATGCAAATAAGAATTATTTTGTTTTCATAAAACACATATGCACACATATACAATTATAGGAAGTTCTAAGGTATCTGAAAGAAATCCTCTTCTAATAAGCATATACTGCCTGAGTTAATGTAGAAATTAGTCATACTTAAGTTTTATAATTCTGGGTTTAGGTTACAATAATCTGAGATATCTTTCTTGTTCATTCTCTTTCCCTCTCTTTGTTGGCTCTGTTGAAACAGAATCCCTATGGGAACTGTCTTATGGTGAGTATCCCTGTGCTTAGATGAAGGAGGCTTTGAGGAATAAATCCTGCCACCAGTTTGAGTGGCTTGGGAAGTACCTCCCTCATTGATTCATCCTTGGGCAAACTATAGGCCAGCTGATGTCTTGTTGCAGCTGTATCTGGAGTAGCAGCTAAATATCGTCTGGGTCTATACCCACAGAGCCGTGACAGGATGAATCATTGTTACTGTTGTGACTGAGATCATGGAAAAGCTGATAATAAGAAATGCATAGCTAGTATATAAACAAAAGTATAGATTTGATGAAAAGTAAGAAACCATGGAAGGATTCATGTCATTGTCAAAAAGTATCAAAGTTCAATAATATGGGATTATAGCTCATGAAGAAATGTCAAACAATTAACAGTAGTGAAGTGTATATGACTTTGAATATAAAGTTATGGAAAACTAGGATATAGTAATGAAGGTGCATTATAAAAATAAAATAATTGGGGCTGCAGAGATGGCTAAGTGGTTGAAGTGCATGCCTACAAAGCCAAATGACCAGGGTTCAATTCCCCAGTGTCCACATAAAGCCAGATGCATAAAGTGGTGCATGCATCTGGAGTTCATTTACAGTGACTAGAGGCCCTGGTATACCTATTCTCATTCTCTCTCTCTCTCTCTTTCCCCTCTCTCTTCTGTCTCTCTCTGCTTGCAAATAAATAAACTTATTTTGAAAAACATATTTGAAACAAATTTGAAACAACCTGAAAACAAAATTCATATTTTAAGGAAAATGGAGAGTATGTGTCCTGTAGTAGTAATAGTTACTCTAACAATATAATACAGTAAAGAAGTTCTGAGTAATAAAACTGTTCCATATTTCAGCAAAAGTATAGCTAAACAGACCCTGCCCTTCAAGGGGAATCAGGAAAGAATTGTGTCTTTGTACAAATATTTTAGAACGGCACCTTTTGGGGCAAGATTTTAAATTCACCCTTAATACAATTTTGTAACTAATTTTTATGCCATAAAATTATGTTAGTTTTGAGTCATCCATTTTATAAAAAATATTTTAAATAAGTGATTTATTACAGGGAAAAATCAAAAGTTTCCCCAAAATAATGTGAACTCAATAAGTTAAATCAAGTCACTAGATTCACAACTATGACAGATAATACATAATTAAACCATCATTCCAAAGCTAAGTTAATTACTATGTAGTGCCTGTCCACATTCAAAAATGTCAAAAATTGCATGTGATTGCTTCTCAAACGAAATTTAGACTGCTGATTGTCTCTTGGCATAGAAAACACTATTCACAGATGGGTTGCTGTGAAAAACAATGCTGTTATATATACACCATGAAAACATAAAAAGAAGCTGATTTAATCAGCTATATAACATCAAATAGACAAAAGGAATCCACTTAGTTGGTGTCTCATATGAACTCAGAAGTCTTTATTGAAATGCACTGATGGATCTGACAGTCAGTGAATCAGGCAAGAGGTTTCTGGCTTGATTCCTTATCATGTTGCTATTTTATGGGATTTTCATGCTGCCAGCATGTTTAGAAATGTGTTTCACACCTATTAATACTATGACTATTGTGCTAATACAGAGTAGGGAATGGAAATAGTGTTAAGTGGATAATATGCAAAGCATAATGTAAAATCAACCTTATGTAGTTATGGCTAGAGAGGTATTTTTTTTTCTTTAGCCCTTTATTTTCATTTTAAAATCAGATGTGTGACTCAACAATTAAAATTTATCCTTTTAACAAATTTCAAGAACAAATTACATTATTAGCTCTCATTAACTATTCACACAATGTTTTTCATGAATTTCCTCCTATCTAACTGAAATTGCACAGTTTTTGGCAAACATCTCCATACATGGCAGTGCCTTTCTCTCCTAGTAACTAATACTTGCAATTCTATCAGGTTTTTTTTTTAGCTTTATATAGGTACTGGGGAATCAAACTGAGGTTGTTAGGATTTGCAGATAGATGCCTTAACTGCTGAGCCATCTCTCCAGTCCACGGCTTGAGAAGTTTAACAGTCAATTACTTTCTGCACCAGTTTCCAAAAGTCTGGGGGATGGGGAAAGAGCTTATTCTTAATTATATCATTTTGAATATGGCAAGAATTATAAAAAGGGAGAAATTCATGTGCTGTTTTCTTGCTGCTGTGGCAGTATAAAACAACTGCATCCTTAATCCTTCTGGGTACTTGCAGTATAATTGGTTACAATAGTAGTCAAAATACCTTCTTCAAGAGAGTCAGTCCCCAGACAGTCAGCGCGTCTAGTGCCAGAAGGTACTACATGGGCGACTGGGGGAAAGTGACCAATATCTGTGGAAGCAACGCATGGTCTAACCTACTTAGGCAGCAAATAACTGGTTGTGATGCCCACACAAGTGCAGTGGTGGCACACAGCCATGGTGGGGAACCAACTGCTCTCAATTCGGCTAACTGATCCCCTCACTGGTATGGGACCCATAGCTGGAGCTGGGAAACAAGTCAGAACCAGATCCAAACGTAAACCCACTCTCCAATATCAAGCTACCATCAATTGTGGGCTACAAGAGGGCCTACACGTATTAAATTCTCTATTAAAAAAAAAAAGTAAGGGGTATCTCATTTGTCCTGGTGCTAACTTACTCTCCGTTGGAGAATCTGCTTCTCTTTTTCAGATAGATGTAGATCCTAAGGAGAGTGCCACCCCATCATACCTCAAAAGGGCCCCAGCTGAAACTAAGAAAAACTGGAGAAACAAGCAAGGGGGCTGTTTTCCTGATGAACCGGATACCAGCACAAGGGGGAAGGAGATCAGCACAGAGAAAAATTAACTCCTACCAAATCAGAGAGCCAGAGCCTCAGAGGCCCCCAACACCTCATCACTGAAGCAGACCAAAAATGAACCCAACATGGCTCAGGGAAACTTTGCGGAAGAGGGGGCGGAAAGAATGTCAGAGTCACATGTTGGGTCATGATATGCAGAGACATTTATCTTACCCATAACTGTGGGCTAACTCCACAATGCATGACCCATATACCTCAACAAGGAGGGGGCAAGGGGAGGGGGTAGGTCACGGATTAGCCTAATAATGGTACCAAACTGACTGTATTTGCTGAATACAGAACTGACTAATAAAGAAAAAAGAAAAAAAAAAGAACATATTTTGTATGTAAAAAAAAAATACCTTCTTCATAAACATTAGGATTGATTGCTATGAATTCATTGAATCCTTCTGCTTATTCCCTTCATGGCTATACCATTTAGCATTCATAATTACTTAAAAATAATTTGTCTTAGCTGGCAATATTTGTTTCTAGTTCACATATTACACACTGCCAACCATGGAAGCATTGTGAGATAGTGAGTCTGAGCTAGTTAACACATACTTTTCCTAATGTCCTTACCCATTTAGTGGTGAGAATGTTTAAAATTTACTGTCTTAGAAAATTTAAGTATTGTGATAGGATTTTAATGGCTATAATCATGATGTATAATGGATCTCTTGAATTAATTCTTCTGACTGAAATATATTTGAGCAACATATCTCTAACTATCTTTCTAAGACCCTGGTGACCAGCATTCTACTATGCTTCCAGAGGAATAGACACTTTAGACTCACACAAACATGCTTAATTCCCTTTATACTATCACCACAAATATATACTTTTATAATCATAATCTCTCATGACATGAATGAATCTCAGATTCAATTTGGTATATTTTTTGTCCTAATGATACAGATAAATGTAATATAGTAAATCCTTTAAAAAATTAGATTATTTCTTTTTGTGCATTTTCCTTAGTGTTTATTTTCCCCTTGACCTTTGAAATGAAATTGAATGTTATATTCCCTCCATATCTCAGAGTTTCTCTAGCACAGATCTATTGCCATGTTGGACCAGATATCAGCATGCTGCGGTTAATGCGCTACCCACTATAGCGTACTTAGCAGTATCCTGGCTCGTTATGCTCACAGGATGACTCCTTTTCTGTCATTTTTGATGGCAAAAGTATCTCTAGAAATTACCATATGTCCCCTGTGAGGGAAATCACTGTTGCTTGAGAACTGATACTGCAACTGTGTTTTGTGAATCATGAATAAATATGATTATAATTTATAATGAACACTTATAGGTGTTATCCATCATGAGCATTCACATTCAATGATTTACTAGAATTTACTAAATTCAGCATAAATGCATATTCACATTTTTTTTCAAGGTAACAAGTTACAGAGCAAAGAAGGGAACTGACACTTGGGAGGAAGTCAGTATGAAGCCAGGTGTAAGCTTTTGTGTTCTCACTCATTTGGGTCATATAGATGCAGATAATTCTTTCAGCTTGCATTGTATCAACAGTTGTGACAGAGAGGCTCATTCCAAAGAGTGCTCACTGCCTATTACAGATCACAGTTTCTGGATCCCAGAAGAAAAGCAGGTGTTCAGCAAAATTCACATTACTTACACATACAGTTTAGGTATCATAATCCAGACTACCAGTTAGGATTAGAAAGCAGAGTTTCCTGGTGCTAGCCAAGGGTCATCAAGGACAGTGGGTCTTTCTAAGGACTGAAATGTTGGTAACCATTTAACATAAAGTCATCTCTCATGAACTGTGAGAGATTGGTTTCAAGATCCTTGTTTTTATATAAGTACCATAAATAAACTGTCAGAGTAATAGATTCATATAACACAAACAAATTCATGCACATTAAATCATCTTGACTTTCTGATTAATCAAATATAAATATTAGGTTAATAGTTATATACAGTACTGTTAATAGAAGAACAGCAAGAAAAAAATCCATGTAGGTTAAATACAGATGACACATGTTTCCCTAATAATTTCTTTCTTCAGTGGGCTGATCCCATCTGTATGGGACTTGAGGAGACAAAGGGTCAGTGTATCTTTCTGCTCAGTTTTGTGACAGTGTAGCTGCAGTTCAAGCACTGAAATTCTTGTTGAATAAATAAATGAATCAATTAATCATATTTACATTAAGAATTTATTAAATTTCTCTGCTTAGAATTGGATGCACAGTAATTCTTTCGGATAGAGAGAATTGTTATAGGCAACCAAATTTAATCATATTTTAATAGTTAAATAGGTGAGTATTTTAATCAAACTGTAGTGGACTTACTGCTAGACTATATTCCCATAATTAACTGTACATTGGAAAAGTAGTTTTCAGTGACATAAGGAACACAACAATTCATAGTAACTTCTATATGTAACCACGAAAGAGTGAAGAATGAGATTTCTTGAACCTAAAGCTCCATGAGAAATGCCTTTGGGTTTAGGAGCAATCTTTCCATTATTTTTAAGGCACAAATCACTCAGCAGTTATATTAGTTTTTGAGGTTCTGAGTTCTATTGACTACTTCATACAAGTTTCTCTGGATTAATAGGGTTGTATCAACACGGTTTTTCTTTTTTTTTTAATTTCATTTTTTTTTTATTTGAGAGCGACAGAGAGAAAGAAAGAGAGAGAGAGAGAGGGAATGGACGTGACAGGGCCACCATCCACTGCAAATAAACTCCAGATGTGTGCACCCCCTTGTGCATCTGGCTAACATGGGTCCTGGGGAAACCAGCCTCGAACAACCGGGGTCCTTAGGCTTCACAGGCAAGCGCTTAACCGCTAATAACACTGGAGAGGTGATCTCTAGCCCTACCAAGTTTTTCTTAATAGTCAGTGAGATAAAATCTCCCAACACCATGTCCTCTTATGCACCTATCTACTCCAAATTTACTTACTGTATTACTGTCTGTTCACCAACATCTTCCCAGTACTAAATAAAACATGAGAGTGTTGGGTCTTCTTCATTTCTTCAGTAACTTTCTTAGTGTTAAGTGCTAACAATGAGTAACAAACATTTGTCAAGGAAGGAAAATTTTAATAAGAACTCACAAATAACAATTAATGCTCATTTATATTGTAGGTACTTAAAGATACATACAATATTCTTAAGCAAGCATTCATAAAGAATACAGTATCATTGTCATTTAACTGACACCAGTCCAAAACAACAATGCTTACAAAGGTTCCTGCAGGATTTAGGTTGTGAAAATTCCAAAAGAGACATGTGTGACTCAGCATGTTGAAATGTTTGCACAGTATGCATTAGAAATATCATCATCTTCATTTTGTTTGCAAGTAGAGCAATATTGAAAAATTCAATAGATGGCACATCTTGCTGTAAAATACTGTCCTTATCCCATTGAATGCATTGTTATTCCTGAAAAATCAAGTAAGATATGTATGTCTATCTCATGTCTCTGGCAGTGAGCTTGTATCTGTTTGTGGGTGGAGCTGTATATGGTCATAATAAGCCACAACAACATCTTATTACCAAACTTCTCATCATCCTGGTAGGGCACATATGTGGCCTCTCTCTCATCTCTCTATCTCTATCTCTATTTCTATCTCTATTTCTATCATCTCTATCTCTATCTCTCTTTATATCAATCATCTCTATCTATCTCAATCTCTCTCATGTTCTTCCTACCCTTATCCCCTGTCTCTCTCCATTTTGATCTTTTTGAAGATATATTAAAATATTATTGGAAAAAATAATGCTATAGAAATCAATTAAATGATACTTATTTTTGTTTTCAGTGCTGTGGTTGAACCCAAAACTATGTATTTGTTTACATAATTTCTGCACCACAGGGAACAGCCAGGTCCCCTTTTTACCTTTGTTTTTTGTTTCTCTTAAGGTGGGGTCTCACAGTAGCCCAGGCTGATATAGAACTCACTCTGTAGTTCCAGGCTGGCCTTGAACTCACACTGAGTCTTCTACCTCTGCCTCTTAAAATCAAAAGTGTGCATCCCCATGCCCTGTTCCACTTTTACTTTTTAAAAATTCATTTCGACAGTGAACTTGAGAAAGTAGCCTCATGACATTGGTAACTTATACGCAGGATATAAAAAGTGTAAATTTAAGGTAACAAATGAAAATTTCTTCTAAATAAACTCAGGCTATTCAGGGAAAAATTTGACAGAGAAAGTGTGAAGTGTCAACTTCTACTGTGATGAAACATCAGAAAGAACTTAATTTCAATATGATACATAATACATTTTTTGAGCTTCTGAGGGTATTTTCTTAAATTTTTAATTTAAACATCACATTCATTGAATACTTTCAGAAAGAAATCAAACATTTTATATTGATTTATCATATTTATGTGGGTATTTAAATTAATATAAATAACTTAATGCAAACTATATGCTACTGTATTTTGTATAAGGTGCAAATAAATGAAAAAAAAGTTTTGGATAAAAGTATTTGTTTCTAAATAAATAATTCAATAAATTCTATATTTTTTTCCTCCTTAGAGAATAAAAACAGGTTTAGATATCTCAAGAGGGCCTGGAGAAATTACTCAATGATAGAATACTTGCATAGCCTGTTGGAGAGCTTGGGCTTAATACCCAGAATGGTTAAAAAAAAAAGCAAAAATAAACATAAAATTTAGAGATACGCTACAAATTTAAAATGTTATTTTTAAAAGAAACATAATTATCTACAATAAAGTTTAGTGATATAGGGCTTTCTTTCATTGATGGCAGTTATATCTTATTTGTTCTTTCCTACAATACCAGCTTTATGTGCATTGTCTACCCTGTTAAACAGTTTATATCTTTATAAATAAGCAGATATGAGTTTAAAGCAGAATAAGAAATAGAGTTAATTACACTTTGTGAACACACGCTTGAATAGTACACTAAGTACTTCCTAAAACTTTGAATATTGATGCTAGGACGGAATCATTTTATTCCTGTATCAGGTAGGTAATTAATATTCTTACTATGCTGAATAATTAATACTGAAGAATGAGGTGGTTAGAAATTTATCTCACATATTTAATGACTTGGTAGGAGAGCTAGGATTCATAATTAGCTTTGCATAATTCTAAGTCCAGGATTGTTCTAGTATACTACTGTTATTCATACAGATGTGCTTTTAAAATTGCCTATAAAATATGCACAAGCTGATAGCATCTGGTAAACATGTAATTGGAAATAATGTTCTGATATCTCCAAAACTCAATAATATGTGTTTTACAGGTTTGAAATTTGCAACTTAATATGTTAGACTTGAGTCTAACACTGTCAGATAAAATGTAGACAAAAAGCATAGTGATTGAGATAATTTTCTGTTTGGACAATTTCAAAATAGACTCACATTCACTTCTCTTGAATTCATTTCTAGACATACCACTTATATTAGGAAAGTAAATTTGTCCATAATTTATGTTTTTTAATATAATGGAAATAAATCCTGAATTTCAATATAAATCCTGAATTTCAATATTAAGCAAGATACAAACACTAACTACAAATCTATCACTTCTAAAAATATTAATACACATTTTATAAAGATATTTAGTTGTAAAAGTTACCTAAACTTTGTTTTAAACAACTTAATAAAACAGCCATCATATATTTCTAATTTTTACCATTGAGAAAAAATAATTATCATGATCACGTTTTCAAAATTGGCCACAGTTAATTAAATGTCCACTCTTCTGCCCCTTACATGCTTTCTGGTACATACTGGGAGAGCTACAATCTTTTCTGAACCTAAGACACAGAGAAAAGGCCTGACTGCAGTGCTAGCCTCATGTTTTTCTGGCTCTCCTCCAACCTGACTACTGTGCCATCAACAGAGAGCTGTCCTCATGGGAAAGGACTTCTAAAGAAAGCTGCACACTACTGGTTCACATGGCCTGAAGGGACTTCTTGGCCACATGAAAAAACAGATTTTTGGGGTGTGAAAAATTATGAATTTTCTAAAAAAAATATTAGTGATGCTTCTTTTTTCTTGTGTATATGCAAATAAGTACTCAGTATTTTGATTGCTTATGAGTTAATTTCCCTGTATGCACTGTGAAATTTATGTAAACTAAAGTAAATGGATTCCTTTTACTTTACCCAGGTCAAAGAATGTTTTCTGACCCTTGACTTTATTAAGCATGGCCTCATTCACTAGTTTATCATAAATCTTAATTAAGATGATGGCAAATGTCTGAGCTGACAGGAGAGAGAAAGAAATTTTAGAGTCAGCTGTAGAAAGAAGGCTTGCTTCTTGGCTCCCATTATGGGAGAAGGTGAAACCACCTAGTAGAAACAGATGTGTATATGCAAGGATGGCAGGCACATATTGTTGAACTTCCGCCAAACTGACTTTACCTCAGGGTGCCATCTCATTTGTTCTTTTGTGGCAGTCATAGATTCAAGCTGTATTACCCTGTCTTATCCCTGAAGTACAAGACATGCATTTGGATAGGAAAGATCTTCCTTCCCTGATAATTGCAACCCTAACAGCTTGAGATTTGCCTGCATGCATAGATCCCAACAAATGCCAATATATTAGGACACTGACAAAAGGAATCACAAAAAACACATTGCTCTGGAGGTTATTTGCATCCTGGATTCAGCCATCTCTGAAGAAGTGTCATAATATTAGCATTGGATAAGCTTATTTGAGCTTCTTTACCTTCTCTTACAAACAAAGGAGCCCTACCCAATAAATTATTGGGTAGACTAACAAAAGGATACGGTTTAAAAATGATATATTTCTGATATAAATTAAGTTATCTGAAAATGGTTAAACTGAAAATTATATTCTATATCCCCCCTGTATTTAATAGTTTATCTAATTTTGTAGTGTGTGCATATGTCAAACACTCAAGTTTTAGCATTTCCTTATATCAGTATGAACTTTCCTTTTTATATATGACTGTGAGACCTTTTCTTCTTTAGAAGAAGGAAGCCAAGAGATGTGTGAGAATACTCAACTAATTTTGAGGACAAGATGCTTGGATGGTAACTGTGCAGAGGAAATCAAAATACAAACTTAAACTGAATTTTTGGCTTGTGCCTTAAAATGTATCTTTTTTTAGAAAAAGATTTTATTGGGCTGGAGAGATGGCTTAGTGGTTAAGGTGTTTGCCTGCAAAGCCAAAGGACCCAGGTTTGATTCTCCAGGACCCACGTAAGCCAGATGCACAAGGGGGCACATGGAGTCTGGAGTTCATCTGCAGTGGCTGGAGGCCCTGGTGTGCCCATTCTCTCTCTCTCTTTCTCCGTCTCTGTCTCTCTCTCTCTCCCTCTTTCTCTGTCAAATAAATAAAAATAAAATATAAAAAGATTTTATTTTTATTTATTTATTAGAGTCAGAGAGAAAGGGAGAGAGATAGGGTGAGAATGGGCATGTCAGGGCTTCCATCCACTGCAAATGAACTCCAGACACATGTGCCACCATGTGCAGATACCTGGCTTATGAAGGACCTGGAGAATCAAACCTGGGTCCTTAGGCTTTGCAGGCATGTGCCCTAACTGCTAAGCCATCTCCCCAGCATCCCCCATGTATCTTTTCAATAAGGTGTTTTAAAAAATATTTCTTGCAATGTGGTAAGCATTAGATTATGTACATTAAATCTTTTCCTGAGAGCACTGGTGTCCCTGGTTCTCTTATTGCTTAGTTTGATTTTATTCTACCAAGGTTCCTGACCCGTTCCTATGTTTTCTTTTATCCTTGCCTCCTCTAGGTCTGCCTTCCTCTGTCCTCTCATTTTCTGGGCTCCCACTGTCTCTCCTCTTATCTTCGTGGCTTGTGCCTCAGGCATCTCTTTCAGTGAGCACCATTCTTCCAGTTCTTCATTCCCTGTTCACATTCCTTTCCTCACCTTATAGCATACTACTTATCAGCATTAAAACAGAAAAAGAGAGAAATCACTAATATTATATTATAAACAAGATTTTACCATCACTTTCTTTAAGGTGATAAATATGTCATGAGATAATCTAAGCAAGTCACTGTAGAAGTGCTCAACTTGGACTCCATTACATACCTCAATTTTCATTTCTCCAGGTTGCAAAAAATGAGTAATTTTTAAATGTGCTTTAAATCAACAATAAAGCAAAACACAATATGAAAACACAGATGAACAGCTTTAATTGCATATGAATAAATTTGAATTAGTGTCAGAAGAAATGCAATATTTAGAACAAAAATTAGACCTTTTGTAAAATATAAAAATCCTGCAGAAATCTCCATTTGGGTGTTTTCTTATAGTACTGTTTTCTGTCTCCTGTTGTAAAGATCAACTTGTATGAATGCAGTCACATGTTTTAGCTCACACTATCTATTATCTACTTTTCATCTATATGACCTCCCCACTTTAGTTATACAAATGCAAAGGCAATAACTATGAGCAGAACAGAAATAGGATTTTTTTTTTGTATTTAGGCGACATTTTTTAAAGTAGCTGTGAATGAATAAATCTGCAAAACTCTATGAACGTTCATTTTTAAGCAATCATGAAAATTATCCATCTAAAATTCTCCTCAGTTTTTTTTGGGAGGGTGATACATAAGGTTCTCCTAAGGAATTGATTTTTGTTTAGTTTCTCCTGTCTGCCTATACTTATTCACTTGGGGGTCAGGTTTGTTGTGTTACACACATTGTTGTGTTACCATGTGAACCAGTGATAACTATGCCCTGGACAGGGAGAGCCTTGTCTAGAAAAGAGGAGGAACATTTTCTCCTTGGCTCACGTTTCATGGCATAATCACATACACGAAACAAGAAAGAATAACTAGTTTTCACAGTACATAGCACTTAGCAAGACAACCACCTCTTGTGTTCTCATAGCATAACTTCTATTTCCTGATTGTGCTCAAAAAGTCAGGTGTTTTCCTGTGTATTTCAGAACACTTTTGAGCACATTCTGATAAACTGCTTGTAAACTTTCTTCATTATTTGTGAAGTAGAAATATGAATTTAATCCAAGGAACAATGCTTTATCTTCTCGAAATACTCCTTACACATCACCAGAGTAGATGGATGACTGACTACATTTTTTTGAAACAGGGTTTCATGTATCCTATATATGACTGGAAATGACTGTGTGACTGAGGATGTCCTTAACATCTGATTCTCCTGTCCCTGTCACTCAGGGCCTCTTACAAGCTAGGCAAGCACCCTACCAACTGAGCTACATCCTAAGTGTCACATCTCTCTATTAGTTTTCCATGCTTGTTTTTAGAAATTCTGTTGATAGTTGACTATTTGAAAAACTGTTTTAAAACAGATGGGACCAACATTTGGATAACAGAAAAAATACATATTTTTTTCTTATCTCTAACCTCACTGATGTGGGAAAATCTCCTATCACTCTCCACCTTGTACCTCACCTAATCTGTTAACATTTTGATAATGACTGCAGGGCTGGAGGGATGGCTTAGCGGTTAAAGTGCCTGCTTGTGAAGCCTAAGGATCCAGGTTTGACTTCCCAGTACCCATATAAGCCAGATGCACGAGGTGGCACATGTGTCTGGAGTACATTTACAGTGGAAGAGGCCATGGAGCACTCTTTCTCTCTCTCTCTCTGTCTCTCCCCTTTCTCTCAAATAAATAAAATCAAATAATGACTGCAGCAGAAAGACTATTAAATATCTCATTCGTATTAAGAAACAAGCAGAACTGGGAAGTATCCATTCAATTTACAAACTGCCACCTAAGCCTGTTCTGGGAATAGCAGAGTTTGATGATATTGGTATTCTTGATTCTTTTGTTACTGAACTTAATGAGCCATCATGAGTGTTTATTTATCAAGGCTGAGGACATCATAAACAATTTCAGATGTTTAGCATTAAGTGTTGAATCTAGATGGTATAAAAGTGCAAAGTTAGGTGAAAGTGATAACACAATTCTCATGTATTCATTATCTCTTTGTCAATAGTTCTTCACAGACAAAATGGATGTGCTGGGGAAAGGTGAGGAAGAGAATTTGCAATTATGAATGCCATGAAAACATAGTACACATGACTTTTTGTACAGAAATTCAATGCACAACTAGTTCATAGAATATAATAAAGTTATTGACTTAAATTGACTTTTAACTCTCAGAAAAGTATAGGAGCATTTTTTGAGATGTCTTAATTTATGTGTTGCCATGTAATGGATTCATCTGGATGTTTGGCTTGCCTGTGAGTGCTGGATAATCTTATTGCAAGTTCTTACACCCTAAACCTCTGCTTCTTCCAAAAAACAAAACAAAACAAAACAAAAATAAAAACAGATTTTCTTTACATAATCTCTAGCAAAAGACACTTAGGATTGATTCCAATAATATTTTTAGCTTGGATTAAGTTTGTGACATATTTACTAATCAGATTGATGAGTATAAAGAAAGACATAGGTAATATGCTCATCTATCGTGGGATGGAAGGAGGAATGTTTTAAATACCGTGATATAGGGCTGTGGATATGGATCAGGGGTGGAGTACTTGTTTAGACTGTAGGACCTTAAGTTCAACATTCACATATAAGTCTCACAAGATTTAAAGTCAGATACAAAAAGTGGCACCTGCATCTGGAGTTCCTTTGCAGTGGCTAGAGGCCCTGGCATGCCCATTCATTCTCTATCTCTCTCCTTTTGTAACCAAATAAATATAAATCTTAAAAAAAATGTAAGCTTACATTATAGTTTTCTTATTTCTACCATAGCATCATAAATTCAGAAGCATATATACTCATAATTGTGTGAGAAACAATATTATAAAAATTCTTATAGTATATTTTACTTAGATGTTAAGAATACTGGATTGAAAAATCATGTTTCACAAAAGGTAATATATAAATAATTTTGAGAAAAATAATCTCTGGAGATATTATAAAACATTTCCTTCTCCAAGTGACACCCCTTAAAATGAGAATTTGTTCTAGGCTGGGTTAAATATTGTGATAAGCAGAGTAGTCCTTTGAAAGAAAATGTAGGTGAAAATATCTCAATGCCATTAAATATGAGCATAATAAAAATTTTAAAGGTAAAGTTCTGATATTTGAAATTTTTATGGTGTGGCTAGTGGATCACTCAGAAAAATCATAGAAAACATTAAGAAAATTCTTACATTTCTCAAACCAAGCTCATAATGTTGAGATTTTAGCTATAGACTTATGTTTGTCTTATTTTCAATAAAAATAATACAATCAAACTGATTTATTTTTGATTATCTATTCAGAAAAAATAAACCATTGCCCTTAGAGTAAACATTTATGTAAAGTGTAAGTGTTATATAGCATGCATATTTGAAAATATAAGCCATAAGATCCAATGTGCTTATAATGGGAAAATAATAGTTCTCAGTTGCATTCACACATTTGCAATCATACAAAATATCTTTGCCAAATGCATACCTTATACTGATGTCTGCCAAACTTCTTGTTATCGGAAAACAATCTCTCTCTCTCTTTTTCTTGCTCTATGCCTTTAAAGTGTTAGCTATGCTATGTCTAAAGTTGATTCAATCAACTTGCACTTATCCTTGGCTACTTGTCATGATTAAATTCAACTAAGATACCTGCTGCAGACCATCTGTGAGGAAACGTCATTTCATCTGTCTCTAAGGGGAATAGTATGTCTCACTTGAAGATGGGCCCCTCTTGCTCTTTGTAAGAGCAGGAGACTACCAGGTGTTTGGCTCAGAAAAACACAAAGAATAATGCTAGAGTAAAACTATAGGGCTTTGTTATCTAGCCTTTGAAATATGCCAATTCACTGTAACAGGTGGCCAGCACTGAGGTCCCTATGTTTATATACAAGGCTAGAATATGATTCACATATTGTTGCTTAAATTCCATGAGACACAGAACAGATGCGAGGAAGTTTCAATATTCAATATGAGTAGAATCTAATATCAGCTATACCACCTTGCAAGTTTCCCCTTCTCAAAATAACACAATTAGGTCACTAACAACAGAAAAGACCTCAGGGAATAAACATGGCATTGAATGACATTTAATTTGAAATATTACTGCATGATGCATTTTCTAATTGATATGGCAAACCTACAAACTCCCTGTGAAATCTTGATAGTAATCTATGAATATGTAACTACAGGCTGTTAGGACACATTTTAAATAAGTGTGAAGAGTGACATCATAGTCAACTCGAGGAAGAGAAGGAAACTTCACTAAAGTTTCCTTGTTTGGGGATCAATGCATAATGATCAAAGTGATTTGGAGTAGGAAACAAACAAAGGAACAGCCACTAATCACATTATAAACATAGTTATCTATTACCGCTAATCATGTTGCAGAAACAAACTGATCAAAAATGGTTCCCTGAATGTACTCAGAAATTTGCAAATTTAAAATACAGGTAAGAACTATGAACATAGGCAAGGCCATGGATATGTAAAATTCTCTGACAAGCTTGTTCTTAGCTTTTGCTCTTAGAATTTATTACATACTCTACAAGAATAAGACTCTGCAAATAACCGTTACGCAGTGGAAGTTTGAGCTGTTGCTTAAAGTGATTATGGCCAAAAGTAGTAGGAACCAGAGAATAAAGAATAAATATTCAGAAGGCTAGAAACTTAGGGAACATCAAAGAATAGCAGGAAAATATGTCTTCCAAATTTCATTGATATATAAAACAGCTCTGTGTTCCCATGTAATCTCAGTGAAGGCTGTTAGCAAACTGTAAATCTGAGAGCAATCCATGTGGCTAACCCTCCTGACTTCTCATAGTAGGACACTTGTCCTCAAAGTAGTACAGAGTAAACATATGCTATGAGAAAGACATTAATGTGTAGGGCTAATTCAAAAATAATTCCAAAGAATTATGCCTCCCAGTATATTAATGAATAAGCTAAGGAAATGAACATTTATATGCAAACAGTTACAGTGGCAGCATGCAGGACAATATATGCACACACACACACACACACACATGCACACACACACACGCACGCACACACACACACACACACACATGCACACACACATATATTGCATTATGTTTCTATTATATATATATATATATATATATATATATATATATATATTCTCCAAACATGTTTTGTAAAACATGTTTTTCTCAGAAGTATTTCTGTCTTTAATGAGGATAAATCTTGACAGTTTTTTCCAGCCATGTTATGAATGACCAAATATTAAAAATTAACCAAATTATGTGATGAACAAATGGGCAAAATCCTACACCATCTACTATGTACTTGAAGTTGACGATTGTGATGAAATCATATATTCAATCATGTTGAGGAGAGGATGGCCACACTTGTTTGGGCTCTCTTTTCTAAGATTGCACATTAATTTGTGCTGCCTCGGGTAATAAGATATCACACTGACCACCTGGATAGTATTAATTTTATATTGCCAATATATTGGCTATAATTCTAGAATGCGCTTTGCAAAAAGGAATTTAACAGATAAAAATACAAGGACCAAAGTAAAAAACTATTGACAAATCATGTAGAAAGACAACTCTGTGATATCAAGAAAGCTGGGTTGTAAACTCTGAGGAAGGGATGATCATGCTGTTTTTGAATGTGTGAATCATGTATGTGTGTTCATGTGTGTCAGTGTGGACACATGTGAGGAGGTCAACTCCTTGCCTTCCACCTTGTTTGAAGCAGTCTTCCATTGCTTACTGCTGTAGTCTCCAGGCTAGCTGGCCCATGAGCTTCAGAGCTATTGTTCTGTCTCTCAGCATAGGTGCAGCGGGTCTCTGAACTCCATTAGTTAGAATTGCCCATTCACTGACTAAGTTCCAGGCCCCAGGAAAGGGTATGTAATTTCTTTACTGCTGTGGTCTTAGTCACCTGAATCTTTTCTTTAGCTACAGTAACTACTCAGTGGTTTTCATTAAAAAAAAAAAAACATTTTAAAATCTTATAAATACCACCTGTACTAGAAAAATAAATCATAATTTATGCTTTTCGCAGTAGGCATTATTTTACAAATATTAACCTATGTGATTTCTACCTCCACATAAAAAGGTCTGACTTACTTAAAATGGAAGCTCAGGTATGTCAAGTTACAAGAGCCATGCTGACTTCCAGGGAAAGTTACCTTGCTATAGGACAGGATATAGTCCTCCACACATATGTGATACAAAAGAGGCTGGTTTATGGAATTATAAAATCCCATAAATGGGGGTCTTATGTTCACATTAAGGTTGTAAGAAACATGGGCCATCAATTTTAGAATTGTCAATTATATACCAAATACTCTATGCTATGTTATCTGAATAGCAATACCAAATCATTATTTTTCAACTGCTTGTCAGTATTTGGCCTTTTGTGTGAAATATAGTTTTGTGTATGCTGTATAACTTCTAAATAAACACAGCAATACAATATATCTAGAATAGGAGAAAGTGAGTAATATACTCAATGTTTAAGGAGTAAAATTATGTAAGGGGGGGAATTAAAAAGAAAGGGACTAGTATATAGAGGTAAAGAGGATAAGGAAAGTAAGAGTGAGAAATAGAGAAATGATGGTTTCAATTTCAGAACACTTCATTCTATGAAAAAGTTATTCCTCTACACTAAAATTTCAAGATTATATTAAATAACAATCTTATCAATTGATCATGCTTTAATCTATTTTGTAGTAAATATAGATTATTATTATAATTAACATCTTGTGAGGTAGAAAGTTAAATATAAATTTTCAGTCATCAAGTCAGTGTGATTAATATAATGGTGACATTACTGATTAAGAAAGAAAGTGTCCCTTTCTACAAATGAATCACATGGTACACTTATACATTACTCATCCATTGAGTCACAAGTTAAGGAAAACAGTTTGCTCTTATTTTTTGAAAGCATTCATGAATATTTTATTTTGAAAATGTAAGTGCCATATTTTCTCAATATTCCAGGAGATTCTATAATGAACTCCACTTTTATCTGTTAAGGTATATTGTTGTAACAATTCTTCTTTCTCAGGATCATAAAGTGTGTTTCCAGTTATATAAAACACTCACAAAACTATCTTTCACTCTACAGAAGGTCACACCAATTATTAGTAGCAACCAATACAAACTGTTTATAATAGCTTTGGGACAACTCTCTTTTGCATTTCTTTTCTATAACTCAAACTGTATTGTTTTTAAATTGCTCCTTTTCTTTACTTCTTGAACTCAGCTATAATGATCAGATTAAAATTTGCAATGTGCTGGAGCTCAGTGGTTAAGGTGCTTGCCTGTGAATCCTAAGGACCCAGTGTTCATGCCCTAGTACCCACATAAACCAGATGCACAAGGTGGTGCGTGCATCAGGAGTTTGTATGTAGTGGCTAAAGGCCTCTCTGTCTCTCTCTCTCTCTTTCTCCCTCATTCTCATAAATGAATAAATAAATAAATTTAAAAAATCGCAATGGCCACTTCTCCATACTCATTCAAATATCTGTACCCTTGAGTGCAGCTGGTCACTCCTTTTATTGAAAACAAAATACTCATCATACTTTCATCATCAACATTTTCTGTGTTTTTCTTTGACTGAAATTTTCAGCATCTTTTGCTGAAACCTCCTCCTGAGTTTCATATCTAAATCTTGTGATAAAAGGGCTTTTTTCTCTTAATATTATCATCTCATTCTATGACTTCAAATCTCATTAGATTCTAATGCCAGTAAAGGTGTATTATCATGATCTGAACCCTTGGTTCATATACTCACAATGTAAGCATGAATGCAAAGACTCCTACTTTTGAGAGATCTTGGGGGCTCTTTAGTGAAAGTTACATGAGCAGTTACTCCATGCAAGATCCTGGGCCTTATCTTGAGTAAAATAAAAAGAAATTTTTATTTCCTAATATAAGCATGAGAACATGTATATACAAGTAATTTTGTAATATCATGTTTAAATTTTGGCAATATTTTGAATCAATTGTAGAATTGATTTAAGAATAAGGCATGCAAAATATTCCCCTCCAACTCTAGCAGCAAGGAGCTTCTCTCCTTCTAGAAATGTGCAGAAATATGAGTGTTAACATATTATTTTAAATATAGTCAATAAGAATCAACATGACAGTGTAGATCTGGAAAATTTAACTAGAATATTCTTTCATTGATTTTATTTTATTTTATTTATTTGAGGGAGAGAGAGAGAAAGAGGCAGAGAGAGGGAGAGAGAGAATGAGTGCACCAGGGCCTCTAGCCACTACAAATGAACTCCAGACCCATGTGCCCCCTTGTGCATCTGGATTATGTGGGTCCTGGGTAATCGAACTGGGGTCCTCTGCCTTTGCAGGCAAATGCCTTAACCACTAAGCCATCTCTCCAGCCCCCAATAAATTGTTTTAAATAGCTAGTAATGCAGTAAAAGATTTCTGTAGTCCATAGTAGAGTTTTGGGCCATGGAGGCAAACCACCTAAGTAATCATTTAGGAAAGACATGGGATATTTTTAGCTATCAACCAGAATTGAACTTGATAAAAAAATTATGTATTTTCTATCAACTTTGATCTGTCATCAATGCAATATATCCTCATAGATTAAATGTTAAACATCTCTCATCAGATCTCATGCAGTCAACTCACGCACTTCCAACTTGGACTCAAACACCTGCTTATGGCCTTCTCTAAATGTGGTATATGTTTGAGGTTTAACCTAGGATATACATAGGATGGAGGTTGGAATTGGACCTTTTATGTATAACAGATATGTGATCTTTGAGTATGATACTTTTCATTTCTATGGGTATTTTCTCATTTAGAAAATAGTAATCATAATTAACTAAACCCTTAGTAGGCACTTACTTGTCATAATCCTACCTACCTACCACATTAGTCTTTGGAAGAAGTAACACTGTGATTTTACCTGTATACATGGCTCACAGCATGATCATAGTATGGGTGACCTCAATTCCTGTTTCCTCCCTGCTGTGCTCCTCCTTCATTCTGGGCACCCATTTCTGTGCCTATCTTACAGTAGAATAGAGGGGCCTTCAGGAGGTGTCTCATCAACATACAGACTTTTCTCCTTTAACTGGAAAATTGGAAATCCTATTGATTGTCCAGAGAATAATCTTCACTCTACACTATCAGTTTAAAGAAAGTCAATAGAAATCTGGTACACGTACATATTATTGGAATTTCAAACATCTTACTTAAACCTCAAAAAAAGGAGCTAATCCCATAATCACACAGGGAAATAATCTATAATACCATGTCTCAACGTAATTAGGATGACATCACCTTGCTATTTTTAAAAGAGATTTCACAAAGTACATAATCCTATGCCTGCTCTGCAGTGGTTTATCGGAAAGCATGGATAATAAGGCTGGCCCTGCTCGATCTCCCAATCAAAGAGTTCAGCTTCAGTTATGTGGTTATACATACTGCTTAACATGATGCACATTCACTTTGTTATGTATAGATGCAAAGCCATTTTATATAATTCTTTTTATGCTATTTTGGCTTAAAAGATGAAATATTTTGAAGGGTTAATAGCATATATAATAAATTATCTTGCATTATTCTTTTAGACAATCACCATTGTAAAATAAAAATCTAATTTAACTATTATCTTAATATTGATACATGACAAAATTGTAAATTTTCTTATGTCACTTTATTCTCTTGATTTACCCTATATTATTATTTATTTAGTGGTATAAAAATTCATATAATTATTTCATAAATACTGTAGACTCTACATAACCATATGGAGAACCACATGGTAATATGGAGAATATCTACATGTATACTCTATATAACCTTTTACATTCTGACTTGAAATTATTAACTATAGCTAGATTATGTAACAACTATTTGCAATTATTTATTCAGCAAATAAGAAATTTATTAATTTTTAATAACTAATGTTCAATTTTTGAGAATGCACATTGTTCTATATAAATGAAGCTACAAAAATAAACAGCAAAATCTATAGCATTTCATGTTCATCAAACTCTGCTTAGCTTAAATAAGATTAAACACTTTAAACAGGAATCTTTCTATTATATCATTTATTACATTGTGAAAATTATTTATGATATTTTAGAATTATGTGATTTTGAGATCTTAAAGAAAATAAGCAAATTTAATGAACATACATGCTTGATTAATACATGCATTATATTGATATAAATTAGATGGATTTAAAAATATTTTATTTATTTGAGTGAGTTAGAACATGAGAGAGGGAAAGAGAGAGAGAATTTGCATGCAATAGCCTCTAGCAACTGCAAACAATCTCCAAGCACAACTTTGTGCATCTTATGTGGGTACCAGGAAAGCAAGCCTGGGTCCTTAGGCTTTGCAGGAAAGCACCTTAACTGCTAAGCTATCTCTTTGGACCCAAAATTAGTTACTTTTAAGATTATAAAATGTCACTCACCATGTTAGAATTTATAAGCAATCCATTAAAATTAAAATCATATTTAATAACTTTTGCAACCATGGAAGGTATATATTTTAAATATTTATTTATTTAACAGCATAAAAGAAATGGCAGATTGTACCATTTTTTTATTTATATTTTTGTGGCTTGGAAATTGGATCCAGCCAGTAGGCTTTGCAAGCCAGCACCTTTAAATGCTAAGTTATTTTACCCTTCCCAGAAAGTATCTTTTTAACATTATAAATTTGAAAGTGTTTTATTATTTGGACAAGATGGTTCATGCCTTTAATCTCAGAATTCTGGAGCTGAGGTGGAAGGATCACCATGAACTCAAAGCCAGCCTGCACTACAAAATTGTTTCAAGATCAGCCTGGGCTACAGAGAGACTACCTTACCTCAAAATAAATAAATAAATAAATAAAAGACATTTTGTTAAATAGAACATAAAGCAATGTGTTCATGTTTCATACTCTCCATATATTTTCCAGGTTTTACTTTTGCAAAACACATAATTCCTGGGCTCATATGCTAAAATATTCAAAAGAATATTGAGAGATTTAGAATATCAAAATGTTTTAAATATTAATGAGAACAGGAGAGAATTGATTCTGAAGATGAAATGAAACAAAAATCCTACTGGTTTTCGATAGTAATGTGAAAGATGAAAGTAATTTAGATGTCCATATTACTATGAATAATGACTGAATAAATTCATAGATGGAAAAGAAAGGGACTATCTTGCTAAGTAGTGGTCATTTGGAAAATGGAAACAGGAAAAGTGACTTCAGGGCTAGAAAAATGGCTTAGTGGTTAAAGTGCTTGCCTGCAAAGCCAAAGGAACCAGGTTCAATCCCCCAGAACCATATAATCCATATGCATAATGTGACATATGTGTCTGGATTTCATTTTCAGTGGCTAGAGGCCCTAGTGTGCCCATTTTCTCTCTCTTTCTCAAATCAATAAATGAATAAAAATAAAACAGAAATTAGAAAATCTGACAAATACTACTTTATCCATGTGAGCAAGGTCAGGTGTTCCATTGCATGTTGATAGTATGATTCACTGATTTTAGGTAAAGAAACTAACAATTAAGCTCTGTGAAGTTTCTCCACCAAATTCCAACCCTCATCATGAGTCTAACAAATTCTCACACAGTACTATCTAATCAGTATTCCCAAATTCTCTATATCACTAAAGCAAAGAAAGTCAAAGAAGTTCTAACAGCCTTAAGGAGCCACCTGTGAAATAAATGTGACATAGTATCAGAGGTGGCATTATAGATTAGGGACATTCTATAAATATGAAGAAGCTGGGTTAAAGGCACTTGCTTGGAAGCCTGACGGCTTGGGTTTGATTCTCTAGTACCCACATAAAGCCAGTACACAAAGTGGCATATTTATCAGGAATATAATTGCAGTGGCAAGAGTGTTTGGTACATCCATACACACATACTCCCCCTCCCACACTCTTTCTCTTTCTCTGTTTCCTCTCGCTCTCTCTCCCAGCTTAAAAAAATGATAAATAAAAACTAAAAACATGTATAAGCTGTGGTTTTATTCTGATCACAATGATGTAGCAGGGTTGGTCAATGAACTGTCACAAATGTCCCATGCTTAGGTAAAATGTGAAGAGCAAATCCATATTCTAGAGATGTAGGAGATTCTTCTTCTTATTTTTCTCTAAATTCAAGTGGTTCTGAACATTTCTGTTATTTTTGGAAAGCTCCTGAGTGTTCTTAATGTTTGTGTGTCTATTAAATGAGGTGTATCACTATGGAGTCCTGGAATGAACATGATCTTCTGGAGGACTTGGAAGGAAGCCAGCTTTGCTTTCTGTGCCACAGTCTCTGTGTGTAAATGGAGACTAGTCATAGATTCCATCTTTCCCCTGTTAGCTGTGAAATAAATGAACCAGGCTACAAGAGTTCCAAAGCCCCACTAAGCTCTTGTGTTTCATTCATTTATGTAAGAAAAAAGATGCCATCCTTCAGACAGTTTGCAGTCTACATGATAAAGTACACTTTACAAGATTGAAATGACCCAAAACATATTTAAGAATAGAGAATAAGGCTAGAATCATGATCTGTGTGTGTCTATTCCAAGGCTTCTAGGAAAACTGAGCAATTCTACAAAGACTCAATAAGCATGTGAGACACTTTTGGACATGCAGTTCCTGTTCATTTATGACTTTGCAGCAGCTGTTTTGATCAACCAAAGACCTGAAGAATAGTGTAATGGAAGAATGCACAAAATGACATCAATACTGAAGAGGGGGTAGTCTGAATTAATGGCTTCTTTAGAAGATGGATGGGGCAACTGTAAGTAAAGACAGGAGATTATAATGAAAATGTAATATATACACATATGACATAGGCAGTGAAAATGATTTAAAAAGAAAAGAATGGGCTAGAAAGATGGCTTAGCAGTTAAGGCACTTGTCTGCCAAGCCTAAGAATCTCCAGGTCCTAAATAAGCCAGATGCACAGTGATGCAAGCATGCAATGCTCCACATGCATACAAGGGGCACATGTGTCTGGAGTTTGTTTGCAGCAGCCAAAGGCCTGGCATGCCAATGAGATTTCTCTCTCTCTCTCAAAATTAAAAAAAAATATATCATTCCATATCTTCTTTTTCAAAGAATAGAAACTAAGAGTTTAGAGGAGGAAAAAGAAAATGAAATCAATAGGATATGCTTGTCCAGAACTAATGGGTAAATCCCCCAGATAAACAGGAGAGCTTGTCCTTTTCACTGTGCTGAGATAAATCCATCTTACTTTCTAAGGCTCGGTGTATTTCAATTATCCACATGATTCAGCATCCTTGGAGTCATACCATGGAGAAATTGGCAAATACCAAAATGTTACAGAAATACCTTTTCTCTTGGCTCCTTGTCTCATTGTCCCTCAAAGGTTAGGCTTTCATGAAACTTTTCTATACTGTGCTTGCTGTGTATCACAAATCTTTTACTAACACTGGTATTTGAAGGTTTATTAAGAGAGATTACTTAAAAGCAAAAATGTGTCTTAAGGTAACAAAACATTTCTAATTATGTGAAAAAGAAATATAGAAATTCCACTGTTAATATTTCTCATATTGAATTCAGAGTAATAATTCTCCTCACCTTAATCAAGGAATCATACTATATGCTGACACAGAAAATCGTATCTGAGAGTTAATTCCCTACCAAGTTCTTATTACTTACTTTGGACTTTCTCAAAACTCCATTTCAACTATACAAACACAATCTTAGTTTTCTAAAACAAACATATCAGTTATTTCCAATTCATGGTCATATATATTTTAAATAATGGAGTTTTTTTGTTGTTGTTCAACCAATGTTAAAGTAAGGGCATATGATCCAAGCAGGCTGTGCCAAGTGTAGGATAAATTGCTCTCTGTCACTTGCTTTTCTCTCACCTTTACTCTTTGGCATTGCAATGCTTATAGTTAATAATGTGTTTTGAGTGGTGTTTTAAAGTATTTCTCTATTTATTTTCAAGAAGATGAGAGAGAGAGAGAGAGAGAGAGAGAGAGAGAGAGAGAGAATAGGCACACAAGGGCTTCCCACCACTGCAAAGGAACTCCAAACACATGTACCACTTTGTGCACCTGGCTTTACATGGGTACTGGGGAGTTGATCCCACATTATATGGCTTTGCAAGCAAGTGCCTTTAACCTCTGAGCCATATCCCCAGCCTTTGAGTCAATTTTTAATTGATGTTTCCCAGATCAATAACAATGCTATTATATGTCAAGAAGCATAGATTTGAACTTCTTATTTGCACAGATTTAAATAATTTTTTCATATATATCTTCTTAGAGTATTAAAACAGATGCACAAAACATTTTAGCAATCTGATATAAGACACTGTAGAATTAAGAGAACAGTGCACAACTGCTAAGCCAGGACCTGGGCCTTGAGGATAGGATGGGAAACAATGAAGGCAGGCTGAGAATATGAAAGTTTTTTTCTCTGAGCAGTATTTGCAGATTTGGGGAATATTTATAGAATATAAGGATATTGGGAGCTACTGGAGGACTTAAATATTGACTAACTCAATAGTGTATCACTAAGAACATAAAATCATGAATTGGGCTATATATCTTCTTCATCCATTTATGAAGTAAATGCTTTGGTCCCACCTGATGAAAATAATCTGATATCCCTTTATTTTCAGCTGGAAAATTGAAAGTTCCTGATAATGATGTGTATTGAAATGATGGTACAAAATTGTATATCAGGTTTGCATTTGAGCTTTAAATCCTGTAAATTGCAGAGAACAAAAACACACAATCTGAATTGCTGGTGTGCATATATTTAGGCTGAAGTAAATTCTCTGGAGTTTGATATTTTTCTTTCAAGCCTAAGATGATCTCTATAGCTTTCTCACGGTTACTATCAGTCTTTCCCTTTCTGCTTTCTCTCATGCACACTGAAAATACACACTATTAGGATCTGAAAAAGAAAAGAAAAGAGAATCAAACAAGTATAAGAAGAAATAGTCAGAGAGAATTTGAGAAGCAAATATCCACCTTAAAAACACTTCCCAAAGCACATCCTCCAAGATGCTCTCCTTTCCAGAGCCTGCTTTACCCACAACCTCCAGCAGTTGCTGGTGTCACCAGTGCCCTTAGAAAGCTGGTCTGAAGATAGGATTCTTACTTGGTGGAGGGAAACAAGTTCCCCATCAATTTGGTGTGGTGAATTACAGAAAAATACCTTAAATAAAGCTGCCTATTTTTGTACGATGGTGATGGGATTGGTTAGTAGTCATAAAGAAATGTTGACAAAGTGGCCCATATCAATTATGAAGGGTTAATGTGAGAAGACTAGTCATAAGAATAATACAGTGGAGGGTAGGGCTTGAGGGAAGGGGAAGGTCGGGGAGAATATAAAACTGAACCCAAATGGAACTGGTACCATAGAATTCTATATCCTGGAAGATAGATTGAAAGGCTGAACCCTCAACAGGACCTTAAGGGGAGCACCTGAATCGAAGGGCTCTGGAAAGGGTGAGATAAAGCCTAAACTTATTTTTTTCTCATTTCCTTTTGTTGTTGTTGTTGTTTTGTTTTTCTTTTTCTTTTTTCTATTTTCTTTCTTTTCCCTTGGCACTGGGCCTGTAACTCCCAGTACCAGGATACGGTTAATACACTCAATGAACTGTTCATCAGAGAGACCTACAAAGTTTCCCAAAATGAGTCAGACTTGTCAGAGAACTTGATTGCCCACCAAAGTTCAATGGTAAGACCCTACTTCTGCAGACACCATATGCTGCTGGTACAAAACATGGAGAGACCTGGCTGGAATCTGGAAGAGAGCCAATCCCCATACAGCCCATCTAGTCTAGAAAGTGGTACGTGGACTACTGGGGAAAGTGGCCAACATCTGTGCAAGCAACCGGAGGTCTAAGCCACTCAGCAGCAAACAACATGACATGATGTTCACACAAGTGCAATAATGGCACACAGCCATGGTGGGTAAGCAGCTGCTCTTGGATTGGCTAACAGATCCTCTCAGTGGAAAAGAACTCATATATGGAATTGGGAAACAAATCTGAATCATTTCCAGAGAATGATTCTGCTTACAAGATGGTCTAAACCCATTAAATTTTCTCTAAACTAATAATGGTTATTCCATTTAACCTGTGTTGACTACACTCTCTGTTGGAGAATCTCTTCTGTTCTTCAGATGGAAGCAGGACCTGAGGAGACAAATGACCCATCACACTTCACCATGGCACTAGCTGAACCCACAGAGTAATTGGGGCAAAGAGGAAGAATGCTGCTTTCTCAATGAACCTAATATCAGCACAAGGGTGAACGAGACAGACACTGAGGACACTCAACACCTACCAAACCAGGGATCCAGAGGCTCCCAAGATCCCATCATTAAAACGAGCCCAACATGACTCAGGGAAGTTTGTGAAGAAGAGGGCACAAAGATTGTTAGAGCCACAAGCTGAGCCACTATGCACAGAGACATTGTCTCTTCCCCATAGCTAATGGCTGCCCCCACAATTTATGACCCACAATCCCAATGTGGATGACCTGCATGCCCGATGAAGAGGGTCTCTTTGAAAAAGGGTTAGGGATAAGGGAAAAGATGGTACCAAGTTATACTGTTTACATACTTAGTATGTCCATAACTAATAAAAAAGAATACTGCAGTGGATGTTTTTACTTCAGCTACTAATGCTTTAAGAAACACCAATTGGCTAAGTATAATTATCTAATTATTACATGATGAATGCAAAATATGGTAGTTTTTTGTATACAAAGAACTCATCTCCTGCACATTGAAGTAGGGAAAAGACAACTGTGGGCTAGGATTTGCTCTTAACACTCCAGAATGACAAGGAAGGTTAGATTTGAAGCCTAGGTGGTCTGTGATGGCAAGGGCAATACCTAGATGGAAAAGATGCAATTGTGATAGTTGGTTATACATACATTTTAATTCTTTAGATGTTTTGGGTTGCCTAAACCTACAAACTGACAAGACTGTTATTTCTCCTTGTCAATAAATATTTGGAGAAAAATAATGGTTTTGTATATAACACATAACACTGCCAAATAGTCATTTCCTGAATAGGAGGAAGGTAAAGTGCAGATACTTCATGTTGACTGTTATAGGGAAACAGCTCTCAGTAACAGTAACAGCAGGGTTTTATCACTCACATCTCAGGGCATAAATATAGATTGATCTTGAAGGTACACTAGCCAAGATAAAACTCATTTTAAAAAATTCTCCACTACTTTTTCTTTCCTACAAGAGTATGCAGTATATTTTAACTCACAAGATAATTAAAACCTTTGCAGACACATTTCTCATGAGAAGGTAGCTGAGGCAACATTTATTCTCATATTTGTGAATACAGAGATTTTGGGAAACACAACACCTCATGCAACCACATGGCAGACCATTCCATTTTAATTGCTGGGATTTCCAAATAAATTGATTATTTATATGCAAGCAGAAAACTGCAATGGTGACATATAACAGGGGACACTCACTAAGACAAAATTGGAGACAAGCAGGTTCTGTACAGAATCCTTTCTGCAGAAGGAGATATCAGAAGCATCCTCCTTTGAAGACATTGTGACAAAGTGTTTGAAATTCAAAGTCCAGTATCAGAAAAGATGTGTGGCAGCTGTATCCTTTAATAATATGTTTTATTTTTCTGCATAGCCTGGTTAATATTAAACCACTTATTCATACCTCAGTGCAGTGTTAAGTATAGTGTTTATCTCACTGTAGCAAATGGTTTGTGAGCTCTTTAGCAAATGATCTTTGTCTGTATGAGTATTTATTTTGCTTTGCTCATCAGATAACATAAACAATTGAAGGCCTCATTTTCCAGTGTTGTAATCCATAAGCATGTGTGTCTATTTATATCAAATGAGATCAAACCAAGTAAAATTTAAATCTCACATCTTTAGTCACACTAGACACATTTAAATATATGCTTGTGACTAAAAAGTGACCAAATCAGTCGACACCACCTCAATGTATTTAACATTGAAGAATGTGCTCTTGTAAAGCTGCCCTACAACATAGACCTCAAGAACAGGTCATATGTGGCCACATTGCCCATGGACATATATGATGAGCCCTTTCTTTTATTTTTATTGTTTTAATTGAGAACATTACTATATGAACATGAAATAATTTGATCATCTCCCCATCCTTTTATCCTTTTCCCTCTCTTATCCACCCCCACCACCTGAGGACCCTCTTCTTTTAAGGTAGCCTTTCCTCTGTTTTTTTTTTTTTTTTGTCTCCTTCCTTTTGAACCTCTTCCCGCCACATGTAAAAATGTTGATGATCTCAGAGCCATGCTGTTCTTGTGGAGTATTGGTAACCACTATGGGGTTATGAATACACCATTCAGTTAATTTCATGAGTCCTTTCCTAATCAGGTCATTGATTCTGATAACAACCTCACCTAACAACTTCCATATGCTCTAGTATTAAATTCATCCTTTCCTTCATTATTCTGTTTGATTATGTTACTAAGATTTTGCAGGTGATAAAATTAGATCCAGAGTTCACTTCATTTCAGAGTAACAAAAATCAACTCTCATTAGCACTCATTGTTAAACACCGAAGTATTCCTCACAACTTTCTTCTCTTAAAGACACTGAGCTATATCTTCTCAACCTCATACTTTTTATAGTATCCAGTTATGCTCCTTTCAGCTCACGAATATAATCCTGAAGTATAATCTATGAGGGGAGATATTTACCATCAGAAACTGTTTAGGGTATATTTTCCTTTTATTTGCATAAAGGTATTGTTGCAGTCAGGTCTGCATTGCTGATAGAAATCACCCAACCAAGAACAACTTGTGGGAAAAAGAGGTTTATTTTGGCTTATAGGCTTGAGAGGAAGCTCAACAATGGCAGGGAAAATGGTAGAATGAGCAGAGGGTGGACATTACCCCTGGTCAACATAAGCTGTACAACAGCAACAGGAGAGAATGCCAAACACTTGCATGGGGAAACTGGCTACGACACTCATAAGCCCGCCCCCAACAACTCCTTTCAGGAGGCATTAATTCCCAAATCTCCATCAGCTGGGAACCTAGCATTCAGTACACCTAAGTTTATGGGGAACACCTGAATCAAACCACCACATTCTGCCCCTGGCCCCCATAAACTGATATCCATAAATGATGTAAAATACAATGCATTCAGTCCAATTTTAAAAGCTTTTATCAATCCCAATGATGTTCAAACATCCTCATAGTCCAGGATCTTTTAACTAAGCCATAATACTAACGACCCCCCCCCAAAAAAAAAACCATAATGGCACAGAGTAAACACTCACAGGGCAAAAAATGACATTGGGCACAGCAAATAAATATTCAAGCAATACATGATTTAAACAGGGCAAACACCAAACTCTGTAGCTCCAAGTCCAACAACTAAAATCAGTGACAAATCTCCATGTCCGATAATTCCTTTTTTTAAAGATTTTTTTTTCATTTTTATTTATTTGAGAGAGAGAGAGGAGAGAGAGAAAGAGAATGGGTGCTCCAGGGCTTCCAGCCACTGCAAACAAACTCCAGATGTGTGCGACCCTTGTGCATCTGGCTAACGTAGGTCCTGGGGAATTGAGCCTCGAACCAGGGTCCTTAGGCTTCACAGGCAAGCGCTTAATCACTAAGCCATCGCTCCAGCCCCATGTCTAATAATTCTAACCAGCAACAAGTCTCTGGCATTCCAATTCCAGCCCTCCAGATAGGCTACTCACAGTCCTGGAAAACTACATCAGGCTGGCAGCTCCTTAGCAGCCATCTTCTGGTCCTGGCATCTCTACTGGGTCTCCACTGCAATCCATGGTTCATCCTTATGGTCCCATGGGGTCTCCATGAAGGCATCCAGCAAACCTGCTTCACACTGCCCATGGTCATTTCCAAAACCTAAGATTGTGTTGTAAACTCAATGACCCTCTCTTTCCTGCATTTCTTATACTCCACAATACCAGGCAGGGTGCCAATTTGTTAATTTGGGGGGGGGGGATAAAACAGACTTTGAAGAACAGGATACTCCTGAGCACTTAGGCCCTTTCCAAAGAGTCTACATTTTTCTTGTTGCCCCAAGGCAGGTCAGCTTGCCCAATTTCAAAGGTTGTAATCTCTCAATTGCAGCTGAACAGGGAGCAGTTTGGGCCTAAAGATTGCTTTCTGTGCCATATTCCTCTGCTCATACCAGTTTATTTCTACACAAAGAAACCCTGCACAACTTCTCAGGACCCAGGCATAACAGCAAGCTTCCCACACAAATGCTAGCCCAGTCCAGACAAAGCTCTTTATCACCCTCATAAGCCAAACCTTAAAATCCATAGTTCTTACTGCATTCAGGTCTTTCAACCCTGGCCAGAACAGTCCATCAAGCTGTACTTACAGCACTGAAAGACATCTTAGGCCAAGGTTTCAAATCCTTCCACATTCCTCTTGAAACAAAGCCACACAGTCATGTGTCTAAAAGCAATCCCATTCCTGGTACCACTTTACTGTTGCAGTCAGGTTCTCATTGCTTGTAGAAATCACCCAACCAAAAGAAGCTTGTGGGAAAAAGAGGTTTATTTTGGTTTACAGGCTTGACAGGAAGCTCCATGATGGCAGAGAATAAAGATGGCATGAGCAGAGGGTGGACATCATCCCCCGGCCAACATACAGGAGAGTGTGCCAAGCACTGGCATAGGGAAACTAGCTATAACACCCATAAACCTGCCCCCAACAATTCACTGTCTCCAGAAGGCATTGATTCCCAAATCCCCATCAACTGGGAACCTAACATTCAGAACACCTAACTTTATGGGGGACACCTGAATCAAACCACCACAAGTATTATAATGTTAACTCCCAGTTTCAAGCATGTAATCTTTGAACATCTCTCAAATGGAGATTTATACTCTATTTCCATAGCTGTGGGCTTGACTTGAGATATAAGTAATTCTATTGTAATAAGCTATAAGAAATTATCACAAAGAATAAAATTCAAGACAGTGAGATCATGTCAACAGGAACCATTTGAAACATGTTTTCCTCTGTTCCTCTTCTGTAGACTTTTATGGCTTGCCTTACTGGGTCTTCCTCAAATTTGATTCAACCTTTCTTTGGAATGTTTATCTTTAAACAAGCCTTTAATGATATTCTTTTTATTAGTGCTGTTAAGATAGCCAGTTGGTTTATAAGAAAAGATTTATAACTGGTGAAATATTAATGGATCTGTATTGAGATCTACTTTGGATATATATCTGTGTTAGATGTTAAGAAATGTAATGTTCATGCCCTCTTCCCCTGTTGACTATACCCCTACAGAGGACAAGGTGGTCACTTAGAATTCAGCAGCAACAACCTTAAAATGGTTTCATCTTCATGGTTCATTCTACTTTTACCAGGCTATTATTTCTTTAATTTCCCACAAATTGTTAAGTTTATATTTTAATTTAAATGTCCATCTTTTCATGCTTATGAGAGATGCTGGCAGCAACAAAGGAAAAATAGAAACTACATTTTAGGTAGTTTTAACATCTTCAGACCCAATAGAGGTTTATAGAAGCTTATGATCCCAAATTGACATACTTGGAGGAAGACATATTTCACCCTCGTTTCCTATTTTATGATGCCATCCCATACATTTACAGTAGGTATTTGATAATATGAATTATTTTCTTTCTTTTTTAAACTCCCCATAGTTTTATTAGTCCTAATGATGCTCAAACATCCCCATAGTTCAAGAACTCTTACCAATTTGCCTGTAGCAAAGCCCCCCCAATAAAACCCCAACAAAACACACAAAAAACCCATAATGGCATAGAATAAACATTCACACTGGACAATATGGCAGTGGGCATAGCAAAGAAAGATTGAACCAACACAAGATTTAAACAGGGCAAACATCAAACTGTAACTCCAAATCCAACAACTCTAGTCAGTAACAAGTCTCCAAGTTTGATAATTCTAACCAGAAATAGGTCTCTGGAATTCTAATTCTGCCCCTCTAGCTAGGCTACTCATAGTCCTAGCAAACTTCATTGGGATCAGCAGCTCTCCTTAGCTCATGGTCTTGGCACCTCCACTGGGTCTCCACTGCAACCCATAGTCTATCCTCATAGCTCCATTGGGTCTACAAGCAGGCATCCAGAAAACCTGCTTCACACTTGCCATGGCTGTTTCCAAAACACAAGACCGTGTTGCAATTTCAATGACCCTCTCTTTCCTGCACTTCTTATATTCCAGTACTCCATAATAGAATGTAGGGTGCCAATTTGCTTATGGGGGGCGATTAAAGCAGACTTTGAAAAACAGGACACTCCTTCAGCATTCAGACCCCTTCAATAGAGTGCATTCTTTCTGTTGTACCAATGCAGGTCATCTAGCCAAATCTCAATGGTTGTAATCTCTCATATAATTGCAGTGGAACAGAGAGTAGTTTGGGCCCAAAGATTTCAGTTTTTCTGTTCCATATCCCTGTGCTCACACCAGTTCCTTCCTATGCAAAGAAACCCTGCACAGGTTCTCAGGACATGGGCCTGACAGCAAGCTTCTGACACAAACTGCCTCTAGCCCAGTCCAAGCAAAGCTCTTTCTTATCCTCATAAGGCAAACCTCACAGTCAACAGTTCTCACTGCATTCAGGTCTGAGTTTGGCCACAATAGTCCATCAAGCTGTACATATAGCACTGCGAGGTGTCTCTTAGGCCAAGGTTTCAAATCCTTCCACATTTCTCTTGAAAATCAGCCCAAAAGGCCAAAGCCACACAGTCAGGTATCTAGCAACAATGCCCCTCTCAGTACCAACTTTACCGTTGCAGTCAGGTTCACATAGCTGGCAGAAGTCATCCACCCAAGAGGAGCTTGTAGGAAAAAAATGTTTATTTTGCCTTAAAGATTCAAGGGGAAGCTCCATGGTGGCAGGGAAAATGATGACATGAACAGAGGGTGGACATCACCTCCTGGCCAACATCAAGTGGACAATAGGAACAGGAGAATGTGCCAAACACTGGCATGGAGAAGTTGGCTATAACACCCATAAGCCGACCCCAACAGTCTTTAACCCAAAGCTTTTATATTATGTGCCTTATTCATCTACTCATGCCAGTCCATTTTTATGCAGTGCAACCCTGCACAAGTTCTCAGAACACGTACAGGCAGAACACAGCAATCTTTTCATACAAACTTCTTCTAGATCATTCCCAAAAAAGTTCTTTCTAATCCTCATAAAGTAAACCTCACCCTCCATAGCTTACTGTATTCAGGGCTTTCAACCCTGATGTGAACCTGTCAAGTGTTTTACAGCATTGCAGGTCATCTCTTAGACAAAGCTTTAAAATCCTTCCACATTCCTCTCAAAATTTAGTTCAATAAAACAAGGGGATTTTCTAACCTCATAAACCTCCTTTCAAAATCAAGAAATCTGAAGTGGAGACAGCAAGCAATATGAGCTGAGCAGCAGTTCCAGTATAACTATTGAAGGACTCAGGAAGCCATAATAAGCCTCAGAATCATCAATAGGCCTAAGTTTCTGCTTCCTGGCAAGGTCAGTCTCCTGTGGTCATAGATAAGTTTGCGTAAAATAAGTTTGTTTAAAGTTCCTCAAGTACACATAGCCAATTACAATAAAGGTTACCTAATCTGCTTGGAATCCCCTTGGCCCCCTGCCCATCAGCTTTGCCCACCAGTATCCTAAACCTATCAGAAAAATACAAGTGCAATTACTGCTTAAATCAACCAATCATGTAACCATTCTCCTTCTTCTCCCTACTTCTTTGTTCAGATCCCTATAAAAAACCTGCCCCTCTGCTGCTCAGGGCTCTTGTATGGATCTACTGCATTGGTGAAGTCAAGAGTCTGAGCTTAAGCCTGAAATAAAGCTCTTTGCTGTTGCATATGTGTCAGACACTCAGTGGTCTTTGGGGACTCCGTGATCTGGGCATAACACTCCAGGCTTCCTGAACTCTCCCATCCACCACCTGACAGAGCCATGACCCTCCAGGGAATGCATTCAGCTCCTGGCAGCAGGGCATCCATCACAGCTGATCAGAGCACCAGATTCACAACTCAAAATGGAGGGATTGAGGTGGGCACACAGCAGTGGTGAGATTTGAAGCCAACCCAGAAGGAAAAGAGGCCAACTGACAAAAAAGCAGGTACATAGGCCCACACTGGAAGTGCTAATCTCTCTTTCCATGTCAGGGCAGGTTATGGGTTATACATTCTTGGTTGGATTTACCATTCGGTATGAGTTATTTTCTAAACCTACTCTTGTTAGTTTATTCTTATAAAACAAATCTTTCTAAGACCTTATGGCTTATACCAGTCAAGATTGAATGATAGGTTTCTGTTGTAAGTAAATTTTACCAATAAATTTGAATTGATTCAGAAATGATGAAAAATTTGGTAAGATAACAGAAATTCTACAAGCTCAGATGAGCTCAAATTTTAACAAAGTTGCTAATGTGAAAAATACCAATTAAATAAATTTAGTAAGCACAATTTGGAAAATATTATAAATATTCATTATATTGATGCTTAAACTTATTGGACTGTAGAAAGTTTTATGTTTTACTTCAAACTATCGTTTTAAAAAAGGCATCAAAGTATTTTAAAATTTCCTTTATCTATGGTGTTATGGTTGTGTTACAAACAATATGAAATAGTAAAAATTTTAGTAAGTTCAAAAGTTTCTGTGAACAGAACATGAGGGAATTGTGGGATACACTTAAACGTCCTAATATCAGGATCATTGGAATATCAGAAGGAGAAGAAATTCAGACCAAAGGCATGGAGAACTTATATAACAAAATAATTGTAGAAAATGTCCCCAGCCTCTTAAAAGAAAGGCCCATCAAGATACAAGAAGCTAATAGAACTCCAAACAGACTGGACAAAAGGAGAAACTCTCCAAGACATATTGTCATTAAGACTCTAAACACTGACACTAATGAGAAAATCCTAAAAGCAGCTAGGGAAAAACAGCACACGACTTTTAAAGGTAACCCCATCAGAATTACTCCAGACTTCTCAATGGAAACCCTGAAAGCTAGAAAGGCCTGTAATGAAACACTACAAAGTGTAAGAACCTATGGCTTCCAACCCAAACTACTCTACCCAGCAAAAGTATCCCTCATAAGAGATGGTGAAAGAAAAACTTTCCATGACAAAACACAGCTTTACAATTATATGAACACAAAACCAAACCTACAGAGAGTATTTCAGTAAATTCTCCACAGAGAAGAAACAAATAATCAAACTCAAATGCTACAAGAAGCAGATCACAATAACCAAACTCAGAGTAGGTACAAAAAACTTCAAAGTCCATGAAAACACCAAACCACGTATACCATCACAATATGGTAGGGATCAAATCAAATCTCACAGTCATTACCCTAAATATTAGTGGCCTTAATTCACCCATCAAGAGACACAAGCTAACAGGATGGATCAAAAAATTAGACCCCTCAATCTGTTGCCTTCAAAAAACCCACCTCACCACTAAAGACAGACACCTCCTCAGGGTGAAAGGGTGGAAAACAATATTCCAAGCAAATGGGAATAAGAAATAAGCAGGTGTAGCTATATTAATATCAGACAAAATAGACTTCAAACCAAAAATAATCAAAAAAGACAAAGAAGGCCACTTCCTACTTATGAAGGGAATGATCCATCAAGAGGATATTACAATAATAAATCTGTATGCACCAAACACAGGGGCACCACAGTTCATAAAATAAAACCTACTTGACAATAAAACAGAAATAACCAGAAACACCATCATAGTTGGGGACTTCAATACACCATTATCAGTAATAGACAGATCATCCAAACAGAAACTCAACAGGGAAGTAAGAGAGCTCAACAAAACCATAGATCACTTAGACCTAAAGGACATCTACAGAACTTTCAACCCCAAATCCACAGACTACACATTCTTCTCAGCAGCCCATGGAACATTCTCTAAAATAGACCATATACTGGGTCACAAAGCCTGCCTCCACATATTTATGAAGATTGACATAATTTCCTGCATGATATCAGATCACAATGCTATATTGCTAGAAATTAACAACAAAAGACCCACCAAGAATCCCAACAGCACCTGGAAACTGAAAAGCACACTTTTAAGCAATGAATGGATACCTTGGAATAATGTTAACCAAGGAAGTAAAAGATCTATACAATGAAAACATAAAAACACTCAAAAAAGAAATTGAGGAGGACTTGAGAAAATGGATTTAATGCAATTCCAATTAAAATCCCAACAGTGTTCTTCACAGAGATAGAAAAAAATGATCTCTAATTTCATATGGAAAGGCAGAAGGCCTTGCCTATCCAAACATATCCTCAGCAAAAGAAATACCTCTAGAGGCATCACCATACCTGATCTAAAGCCATATTACAAAGCAATAGTAATAAAAACAGCATGGTACTGGCATAAAAACAGAGTATAGACCAATGGAATAGACTCGAGGACCCGGACTTTGGGTCAAGCAATTATAGCTACTTGATATTTGACAAAGGCCCTAACAATATAGGCTGGAAAAAATACAGCATCTTCAACAAATGGTGCTGGACAAACTGGATAACCATATGCAGGAAACTGAAACTTGATCCACACATTTCGCCATGCACTACATTCAAGTCCAAATGGATCAAAGAGCTCAATATAAGACCAAGAAACTTGACTACTACTGGAAAAAAATATAGGAAGTACTTTCCATGATATAGGAATGGAAAAAGACTTCCTGAACAAAACCCCAGCAGTTCACAATCTTAAGCAGTCACTCAACCAGTGGGATCACATGAAGCCGAAGAGTTTCTTTACAGACAAGCATACATTAAGAAAAGCCAATAGATTACCAACAGAATGGGAGAAAATATTTGCTGGTTGTACAACTGACAGAGGCCGAATCTCTAGAATCTACAAAGACTCAAAAATCTAAAGAGTAAAAAGTCAAACACTCCACTCACAAAATGGGGCAAAGAGCTGAACAGGCAGTTCACAGAGGGAGAAATACAAATGGCAAACACACACTTAAGAAAATGTTCATCATCCATAATCATCAGGGAAATGCAAATTAAAACAACTATGAGATTCCACCTTACCCCAGTAAGAATAGCAAACATCAAAAAATCAAATGAAAATAAATGCTGGTGAGGATGTGGAGAATTAGGAACACTCATCTACTGTTGGTGGGAATGTAACAACGACTTTGGAAAGCAATATGGAGACTCCTGAAAAAGCTGACTATAGAGATACCAAAAGACCTAGTTATTCCCTTACTGGGCATCTACCCTAAAACCTTCAAACCACAGGCCAGAGAGATTTGCTCAACCATGTTTGTAGCAGCTCAATTTGTAATAGCTAAGAGCTGGAATCAACCAAGATGTCCAGCACTAGAAGATTGGATAACTAAGATGTGGTATATCTACACAATGAAATTCTATACAGCAGTAAGCAAAAATGACACAGTGAAATTTGAGGAAACATGGTTGAGCCTGGAACAGATCATTCTCAGGGAACTTACCAATCACAGAAAAAAAAAAAAAATCACCAGTCTCACTCATGTACAGCACCTAACCTGAATCTACATACCCAGCAATCATCTTGTGGACTAGACAACAGGATGGGTGGGGAGGGAGGGGAGGCCGACGGAGGGGGTGGGAGAGACAAATCTAGACCCAAACGGCAATGTTACCATAAAATTCTACATCCTAAAAGGCAGACCAAATGGCTGAACCTTCACCAGGCCCTTAGAGGGAACACCTGAGCCACAAGACACTGGAGAGGGTATGATGAAGGCTGACCTTAATCTTCTACAGCTTCTCTTCTCCCTCCCTCCCTCTCTCTCTCTCTCTCTCTCTCTCTCTCTCTCTCTTCTCTAACTCTTTTACATTATTTATTATTTTCTTCCTTTTCTTAGTGGGCACTGACCTGTAACTCCCAGTATGAGCATGTGGCTATCATCCACAATGAGCTTTTGATCAGAGAGACCTACAAGGTTTCCTAAAAGAAAGACAGATTTCTGTCAGAGTACTTGATGACTTACCAAAGGTTAGTGGTAAGACACTACTGCTGAGGACACCTTATGTGGTTGACACGTAAACTGGAATGGCATGGCTGGAAGCTGGAAGAGAGTCAGTCCCCAGACAGGCAGCACGTCTAGTGCCGGAAGGTGCTCCATGGGCGACTGGGGGAAAATGATCAATATCTGTCCAAGCAACTCATGGTCTAACCTACTTAGCAGCAAATAACCTGTTGTGATGCTCACACAAGTGCAATAGTGGCACACAGCCATGGTGGAAACCAACTGCTTTTGATTCAGCTAACTGATCCCCTCAGTGGTACACTGCCCATAGCTGGATCTGGGAAACAAGTCAGAAACATATCCAAACATAAGCCCACTCTCCATTAACAAGCTACCACCAATCATGGGCTACAAGATGGCCTACACCTATTTTATTCTCCATAAAAAAGTAAGGGTTATTGCATTTGTCTAGTGCTAACTTTACTCTCCATTGGAGAATCTGCTTCTCTTTTTCAGATAGATGTAGATCCTAAGGAGAGAGCCACCCCATCATACCTCAAAAAGGCCCCGGCTGAAACTAAGAACAATTGGTGAAACAAGCATGGGTGCTATTTTCTTGGTGAACCGGGTACCAGCACAGGTGTGAAGGAGTTTGTGAAGGAGAACAACACAGAAAAAATCAACTCCTACCAAACCAGAGATCCAGAGACCCAGAGGCCCCCAACACCTCATCACTGAAGCAGACCAAAAATGAACCCAACATGGCTCAGGGAAATTTTGCGGAAGATGGGGCAGAAAGAATGTCAGAGCTACATGTTGGGTCATGATATGTAGAGACATTTATCCTACCCATATCTGTGGGCCAACCCCACAATGCATGACCCATACACCTCAACAAAGAGGGATCAGAAGGAGGGGGTAGGACATGGATGAGCCTAACAATGGTACCAAATTGACTGTATTAGCTGAGTACAAATATAATTAATAAAAAATAAATAAATATAAATAAATAAATAATATAAAGTTATATTTAACTTTAAAAATGTAAAATAATGAATAAAAAATATCTGTAGGTATAAACTCAAGGCAAAAATATATAAATATTTTGTTCCTGACATATATCACAACAGAGAGAGAATTGGACTCTGTAGTTTCAGTATTTGGTGTAATTAAGTGTCACAGTATAAATATAAGATATTACATGTGAAAATCTACCACATAAGCTACACTCAAAATATGTGGCCCTGTTATTTGTTTTAAAATGTATTTTAAAAAATGAGAGTTTAATTATGTAAATTATTTGCATACATTTTTGTGATTATAGTACACTGCACACATTTAAGGAGTCACAATTTATTTGAGACTGTTGCCCAGGCTAGCCTAGATCTCACTAGGTAGCTCATACTAACCTTTCTAACTATCTGTAATCTTTCTGCTTCAGCTTCTAAAGTTCTGGGGTTACCTGAATAACCTATTACACCTGGCAAACTTGTCAGTGACATAAATGGTATAATTATTTTGTATATTTATGGGATATTGTGTGATAACTCCATACATGTGGGCAATGGGCAGTGATAAAATCAAGACTTGAATCTATTGGCCTTGCAGCTACATTTCAAAGCATTAACTAGATTTTTTTTTTTTTTTTGGAAGAGATATTAAACATAAATTTTCAAGCACACTTTATCCTTCTCTTTTTTTTCTGGATGCCTTCACAAAGCTCAATTTAACTTTATTTATTTATTTTTTATTTTTGTACTCAGTGAATACAGTCAAGTTTGTACCATTGTTAGTCTCCTCCCTGTCCTCCCCCCTCCACAGGGGACCCTCCTTGTTGGCGTAAATTCTCTCTAGAAAATAATGGTTATCGCATTTATTTGGTGCCAACTTTACTCTCCTTGGGAGAATGTGCTTCTCTTTTTCAGATAGACACAGATCCTAAGGATCCTAAGGAACCACCCCCAGCATACCTCAAAAGGGCCCCAGCTGAAACTAAGGATAATTTGGGAAACATGCAAGAATGCTGTTTTCTTGGTGAACTGGGAACCAGTACAAAGGTGAAGGAGATAGACACAGAGAACAATCAATTCCTACTAAACCAGATATCCAGAGACACAGAGGCTCCCAACATCTCAACAGGGAAGCAGACCTAAAATGAACCCAACACGGCTCAGGGAAATTTGTGGAAGAGGGGCAGAAAGAATGTCAGAGCCACACATTGGGTCATGACATGCAGAGACATTTCCTCCTACCCAAAACTGAAGGCTAACACCACAATGCAGTTTATCCTTTTAATAACCATGTTCAAGCCAAATTTTCTACAATTAAATATTTTATTCCTGAAATAAACAATTCAAACTTTCCTTGTTAGACATTATATTCAGAATGTATAATGTAATTATATTTTATAAATATCTTAAGATATTGCTTAAAGTACAAATGGATTGTACATTAAAACAAAGGTATATAGATAATTTTCTTAATTGCCCAGAATGTTTATTACTGAATTAGGGCTATGTTATCCAGTGTATGTGGGCTAGGAAAGTATGAACTGAAGATTGTAAATTCTGGCCTGGTGAGCTGACCCTGGATAAAGCCCCAGCCATGCAAGCTTAATGAATTTAGATGAATTTAGATGCCAGAACTGATATAAATACAGGGTGAGCTTGGTAGCCTGCCTGTAATCCCAGTTCTATGGAAGAGGAGACTGGGATGCCCAAGGCAACCTCAACAACTTGACTAAATTGAGGTGTCCTGGGTTCAAGTAAGAGACCATACCTTAATAAAATGAAGTGATGATGAGTTATCAATGACTTACCCAAGGATCAACCACTGTCCATATACACCCCTACACACACACACACACACACACACACACACATGTATGTACAACCTCACACACAGGATTCCATATACGAACATGTAAACAGACATTCATTAATACCACACAAAATACTTTTAAATGACTGTAATTTTTCCTCAATCAGGTATTTCTGGCATCCATGTTTCTAATACTTGGTTTATAGCATCATAGGCTTCAGCATCAATCCCTCATCTAGGCAAATTAAGTTTCTACCTCCAGTCATGTTTCAGTCAGATTGGGAAGAGTGATCTAGTTAAATATTTCAGCCCTGAATTTGGAGGCACACAGATTGTCACATGGAGGTTTGTTATTTCCAGATTGATTCTACTATAAATAAATTTTAAATCATGACCAATAACTTACCTTTTCACACTGAGCACAAACATTATTTTCCAGACTTCAGTATTGATTTTTTCTGGCTGTTTATATTTTATTCAATTTTTAAAATACGAATGAAATACCATGTAATGTTGTCAAATTCATCTAAAGAAGACTGGGGATATAGCTCAGTGGTGGAACACTTGTCTTGAACTAAATCCCCAACACTACAAATATGTAAATGAGCAAATCCAATAATATAAGTTAAAAAACCCAGCATTATCTTATACTAATTATAAAATGATTTGTTATGATGTTAGCATCATAAGTATTTAAGATCCAATTCGTATTTCTGAAATTTGTTATTTAACACCTGCTGCTTAAAAAATCATAAGCCAATTGGAGATTTATTAATATTTTTTCTAGTCATATGACTATATTTGTGTCACTTTCAATAAAGGCAGTAACATAATCAGGAGTTACTGAAACCTCTATGAGTGGAATTGTTGTATACATCTTCATTAACTAAAACTAAAAACAACCAAAATGTGTCACAAATATAAAATATGCATTCCACCAAGAATAAATACACAAAGAGAACAATATTATATACATATGTATGTACATATAACTTAAGATTAAATAAAATGTGCTTATTAAATACTATATATTTAAACTTGCCAACAGTTAGCTATTCAGGCAGTCTTACTTACTAAGCCTTGGAGGCCATTGTTTTCATTTAAATTCCACTAGTAGGCAAAATCTAAATGTCAAAACTTAGCACAGTGTTTAATGAGTGGATAAGATTAGACACCACAGCTCTTGAAATCTTAGGTAAATCATTATTAGGGGCTTACTACTTTCAGTACCTGACATTTACTTCCTTTTTAATATTAGCTTTATTTCTTATTAAATATCTTCCCTCTTTGAGGATAATCTATTTAATAAAGAAGGACAAATGTTCAGTTTTTCATTGCAGATTTTTGGTCAGAGAACTGATCTTTGCAATATGCTTTCTAAGGCAATTGAACTGTCTTATATAAATACATGGTGAAGTCCTAACTACAGTTGGGCAAGAAAAAATTATATGTAGGGAATACACATATTTTTAAAATTTTATTTTATCTAATTAGTTAATTAATATTAGGGCAATGTGTGGAAAATTGTTTTCTACCTTTATTTTATGAAATAGCTTAGGAAGTGTGAATGAGCTTTAGTACAGATAATTAATGAGAGAATGCTTATAAGATAAGCCTCCATCATTTGTCTTCTGTTCAGGTTCAAGGGAAAATATACATATTTCCAGTATTTCGACAAGCAAAATTTTCCCTTAAAAGATGCTTTAGCACTCACAGAAGTAGGACAAGCCATCTCAAGGCTCACAGTGAGCAGGAAAGAAAGAAAGGTCCAAGTGGAACAGTACAGACAGTGTGCGTCAGGAGGAGGTCTACAGGAAGAGAAAACAGGGGAATAGTAAAGAGAGAAAATTTAAGTGATTTTGTTTTATTTTTACTTTTCAAAGTTTATATTCTATATAAAGTTTAATACAAATCCCAATAATTTTTAATTATTTTATTTAAACTTCAGTAAAAGCCAGTTTATGATTACATTGCTGAATTTATGTCAGGAGATTGTCCCAGAAACAGATGTTAAGGTGGCAATCTACCTGCAGCAGTTTAGGAACCAGCCCCTATAAGGTATTTCACTTCATTCAGTAATTGTAGACTTTTATAAAATCCATTCTACATATCTACAACACTCAGTGCATCTTTGATGGTAATTTGACCAGGTAAGGGTATGGCCTTTTCAAATAATGACGACAGTTCCCAGACTGGGACTGTAGTAAGAGTTGCCAGGGATATTTTAATGCATGAGTGGCTCAGAGATATAAAAGGACATGTAGACTTTAACCAACCAGGTATCTTTTCAGTTTAGCCATCCAACCAAGCTAAGCCCTGTCTTATATTTCAATGTTCTCTTTTCCTCTATATTCATTTCCACATAAACATTCCTTTATTGTTCATTTTTGTCATTCTCTTTTCTGATGGAAACATGAAGTAACTTGGAACATACTGAGTCAGTAGATGCCTAGCCAAGCCCTTGTGTAACAAGGATGGAGTTATTAGTAATGTCAAAATTCAATAGACTTGCAGCAGCCTTCTTATCTATGATACAAAAGAAACTGTGGTAACATAAATGTGTTTTCACTGACTGAGACAGAGTATTTAAGGATACAATCATTTTGTTCAATGTATGTCACAAAGCCATTGATAGTTATTAGAGGTCTGGTAGTTACTGTCTTGCTGAAAGAGTGTCACTAAGCAGTGTTCTAATGCTATATACATGTAACATCATTTAGGGAAGCATATACTTGATTTACTTTAGAAACTTTGTAAAGACATGTTTCTTATTATACTTAGGGTTATGCTTGCTGTTTTTACTAAATTTTTGGATTTTTTTTTGTCTGGTAACTCACTATGAACTATTTCCAATTTTACTTGAAGTTAGAATATATTTACATGCATTAATCATGTCAGTTTTCATTAAATATAATTGTAAAAGAAGCCCTCTTCTTCTCAAGTTGAATGTTTTATTAATTTTGTTGAAATAAAATTTAAAGTTCTCCATTACTTCAATCCAAATATGTAGTGAGAATTGTTTCTATTTATAATGAAAGTCAAGACTCTAATATTCCATTCAAATTAAATTAAGGTCTTTGCAGAGGCACTTGTTGCTACCCAGTAGTAGACTTGAGTTTTACCCTCTTCTCTGTTATGCATCATTTGGCTGTAAAGAAGTTTGATGTGATTTCCCCTCTTAAATACACCACACACACACACACACACACACACACACATCCTAAAGTTCAAGAGACATAGAACTCTAATACACTTTTAGGTATGAGAGCTATAGGAAAAATGAACTCTTTGCACCTTCTTAAAAGCCAGAATTTTGGTAAAATAACCATAGTAATGAAGTAGAACTCACTGCTACAAGGTTAGGACCTTCACTTTAAGGATTGAGGATGAATCCATAGGTTCAATAGCCTCTGATTCATCAAGGATAGTAGCAACTGGAATCCTGCCCTAAGTATGCTTATCTTTAATGGGGTTTGTTTTGTTTTTTGTCTTTTTTTCCCAAAAGGATTCTTCCCTTTTCTGCTAATAACTATGTGCTGGTTCTTGCCCGATACATGATCATCTGGAATATAAATCATGAAGGATATCTTGTCCTAGATAAAAGGTACACAGTGCAAATGATCTTCAATTTGTAAATGAAGTATACTTTCATTCCCAGGATTTTTAAAATATTTATTTTTAATTTTTATTTATTTATTTGAGAGAGAGAAAAAGGGAGAGAGAGAAAGAGAGAGAGAGAGAGAGAGAAAGAGAGAGAGAAAGAGAGAGAGAATGGGCATACCAGGGCCTTCAGCCACTGCAAAGGAACTCCAGACATATGTGCCAACTCTTGCATCTGGCTTACGTGGATCCTGAGGAATTGAACCAGTGTAATGACTCCATTTTTGCAATTGAAGAGTAAGGCCTCTTCTAATATAGTCCTTGTGTTATTACTGCTGAGATCCTTGAGAATTTATGGCAGCATCATCATACATGAGTCTCGTTCTCAAAACATCCCACCAATTTAGGGAGCTAATATGCTCCTGAGAAGCTTCAATTATATTTAAATCTGATAGCAATTTTATTTTATTTTTTTCTGTTAGTGCAAGCAAGGGTCATGGTGCACCATAAAAAGTACATGAGAAATATTTGCACTTACTCACATACATACCATTACAAAGCACCTGCCCATCAAGGCTCTACCTCCTAAGTTGCCTTCAGCTGGGGACCAAGCACTCAGAATACATGAGTTTACATGTGGGTATCTGCCATCTGATTCAAATCACTACAGTGCTTTATTATAATTTGTTTGAATTAATAACAAAATTACAATGTGTTCCCTAAAGTTTAGTCCTATATATGGGAGATAAATAAGTCATTTGTTAAGATTTTGTTCTAGGGAATACTTTATTTTGGAGAGATCAGCAAGAATACCCTATCCACGAAGAGCTCATATCCAGGTGGAGAGCATGAGGCAGCTTTCATATATGATGGAGATGTGTTTTTATAAGATGTAACATACAGATTGAAGTCCTGGAGAAATGATGAGATCCCCCCACGGAAAGAAACACAGATACCAGGATTGGGAATGTGACTAAAACAGGTCCACTTCTATACTCATCAGCTACTGAGGCTACATTAAAAGCTTAAGGATAATTTTGAATGAAAATCATTTTTTATAACAAATGTAAAGAGCCATTTTTGAGGAATTAGTTATTCATAGTAGAACTCAAACATATGATATAAATGTCCTTTGACAACAAAAATCAGAGCTGATCTTAAAACACACCTAAAACTTAATCCATAAGAAATAGGAAGCACTTTAGGATAACAATATTTTTCTAAATTACCAAATATAGCAAAGTGGTAAAAACTAACATGCCATGTCTTGTTGATAGCCAAGGATAATGACTTCTGCAATGTCAATATTAAAATGTAACCTCAGAACTGGGGAGAATGCTCAGTGGTTAAAGATGCTTGCTTGTAAAGCTTGAAGGTCTGGATTTGATTCCCCAGGACATGTAAAACCAGTGGCACATGTGTCTAGAATTCTATTGCAGCAGCACTTGGCCCTGAAGTGCCCAATCTCATTCTCTCAGTGTGTGTTTCTACTGGTAAATTCATAGATAAAATTTACAAAGAAAAAAGTCACCACAGATCCCACCTTCCTTATCACTTCTGAGACTCTATTAATAAATAAGATCAGTAGTCTTCAACCTGATACATTTGGGACCAGAAACCAAATGAAAAATGTCAGACATTCTCTACCTGATAGACACATCACACATCAAAACTACACCTTTGCAGGTAGCTGTCAAGTACAGGAAGAAACTACCTTTTTTGAATTTAATGTAGCCTTTTCATAAGTCATGCTTCCTCTTAGGAGATAATGATGTGCTTATAGTTGAAGCACATTTGCATTTAAACTTTACTTTTCTGTAAATGTTATTACAAAGTTGCTAGTGTATTTTCTAACTAATGAAACAGTAATCATTAAAGTAATTCTTGCGAAGAAACCATATAACATATTTTAATATTTACATTTAATTACTTGGGATAGATAGAGCGGTGAGTTAGAGAGTGGATGGAGAGAGAGAATGAATGGCATGTCATGGCCTCTTGGCACTGTACAGAGCTCCAAACTCATGTGCACCTTATGTATCTGACTTTACATGGGTACTGAGGAATTGAACCCAGGCCATCAGGCATTGAAAGCACATGCCTTTAAATGCTGAGCCATCTCTACAGCTCCTAAAAATATTTCTTTTTTCAAATTTTTATGTATTTGAGAGTGACAGACAAACATTGAGAGAAAGAGGGAGGGAGGGTAAGGGAGAGAGAGAGAGAGAGAGAGAGAGAGAGAACGGGTGCACCAAGATCTCCAGCCACTGCAAACGAACTCCAGATGCATGCACCACCTTGTGCATCTGGCTTACGTGGGTACTGGGGAATAAGGCCTCGAACCGGTGTCCTTAGGGTTCACAGGCAAGTGCTTAACCACTAAGAAATCTCTCCAGCCCATCCTGCAAATATTTCTATTTATTTACTCACATAACATATATGATGGATATAGTTTGAATTACTAAGCCCAGACAAGTGAATATTTTTGAACAAACTTTTTAATTCAAATAAGTGTTTATTTTCTGTATTTGAACTATTAGATATCTGCTCTCTAAATATGAATAGTTGCCATTGGTTAAATTGGGTAGCTCACTGCATACTCTCACAACCTGGGATTAATTCCCTAGTACTCACATAAAGCCAGATGCACAAAGTGGTGCATGCATCTGGAGTTCACTTGCAGTGGCTGGAGGCCCTGGCACACACTCATTTTTTCTTATGGTCTCCTGCCCTCTCTCTCTCATTGAAAACGAATCATATAACATATATATATATATATATATATATATATATATATATATGTATTTCTATATATATCATACATATTTCCATATTATATTTCCATATATAATATATATTTTCATATATAATACATATTCCCATATATAATATATTTCCATATATATAATACATATTTCCATATATAATATATATATTTTCATATATATGGAAGCTGTCATCTGCAGGGACACACTTTTAAAAATGTGGGCTGGAGAGATCGCTTAGTAGTTAAGGCATTTGCCTGAGAAACAACCTGACTTTGATTTCCCATTATCAACATAAGGCAGATGAATTTGGTGGCGCAGGCATCTGGAGTCCGTTTGCATTGGCTGGGGTCCCTGGCACACCCATTTGCTTGCTCTCTGTCTTGCAAATAAATAAACAAAAATTTAAAAAAATCATAACGCCTGTTATGAGTGGTTTGAAATGTGTGTAAATTCAAGCTCCAAACAGATGCTACTGTTTTATTATCATTCAGCAAGTAACCCTGTCCAATTAACAAGTCAAAAAAAAAAAAAAATAAAGTGAACAAGTGATAAACCATTTTTAATTGCAGAAGAATCCACTAACCATTGTAGCAAGGAGACTTCTTGCACATCCGTACTAGACAATTCTTTCTTCCCAGTCTCTTCAGTGCTCTCTTGGTACAAATGAGAGACCCCACTGTGGTCTGATATGCTGCTGGTTCTGGACCAAGGTGGGACAATGCCTCAGTTGCCTAGTTTCATGAAAAGGCTGTAGTTTTCTTCCGAAGAGTCCAATCTTGGAATAAACACCTAAGCATGACATTTTCTGACAGTACTCAACCATCACAAAGTACACAGGAACCATACTGAAGATTTCCAACATAATGGACTCAGGCTCATGTTCTTTCATGGTTAGAAACAGAATTAAAACACATGTACACATGCATGCATGTTATATGTTGTCTACATAGCACTAAGACAGAATGAGGTATCTTTGTTAGGTGTTTAGGGTGACTGGGCCCCTGAAAGTAAAAAGGCAGGAATGTCTTAGGTATCCTTGCAGTCTCCATTTTGTTAGAACTCAAAGAATGATCTGACTTCTTATCTCTTCCTTAGATCTGTTTTTCCACAAACAACCTGAGTCCCTCCTGGGAGGGAGGTCATATTTCCTAGAATTTAAATCTAATCTTGACATTATGGTTGGTCAAGTTCAGCCCCCAGAACTTGGTTTCAGGCTAGCCTCTTCCTGAGCCAGCCTCTAGCCCAGACCAATCAGCTGTCTCTCTGGCTCACCTCAGCCAGAAGGTACGGTCCACCACTATAAAGTTATAAATATGTTTACCAGGGGAGGGCAAGCTCTCTTGTTTGGATCCTGAACTTCAAGGTCCTGGTAAGCTTTCCTTGTCTCAGCCTATTTGGGCCTAGATAAGGAGAGAACCCCCTTACTCCACATGGGCTATTTATCCCCTCCTACCATCCACATGAAAAGAGCTCTTTTTACTTTATTTTTCTTCCTCACTAACTCCCTTTATACATTTCTTCCAGGCATACCACATAAGCTCCCAGACCGTGTGAGTGTATCTATCATCCTTCTCTTGATTTTGCACTTCCCTAAATAAATATAATAACTTACTAATTATACTTCTCAGTCCTATTTTATCCAATTATTTGGTTAAAAGCAGAAATTAACTAAGAGTTTTGAGTTCAAGGTATTTCCTGGACTCCCCACAAACCTCATATCAACACTAATTTTGGTTGCATAGTATATAACAAATTTAACCCTGCAGAGGAAGATTTTAGGAAGATAATTATGCAGAGAAAATGTGTAAAGTATAAAAGCATATAGTGGAAGACATAGTTGTGTTTTGCTTTACACATTATTCCTATTATATACTGTAGAAAAAGAAGCTAAATATGCATTACTTTATGTAAGTTTAATTTAGTTTCTCTGCCTCTGACTTCACCCAGCTCCTTCCTCCATCCTGCCTGTAAATAACATCCCACCTGACCTGTCAGTTCTTCATCCATTTCTAAACCATGGGATAAGCCTGACTAAGACTACATCTGCAGAAGAAAACATGCCAGATACTTAATATGAGCCCAAATAAAAGGTAAGAAAGAAGACAGAAAGAAGGAAAAATATAAAGACAGGAAAGTGATGTCAGCATAAAGAAGTTCTAGCATGTAAGAATGTATTCCTCTCCTTATCATCATGGGAAACTATAACTAATTGCAGAACATGTGGTGCTCAGAAAAGTGACTTTTCAGTTTCTCTCCCTCTCCCTCTCTGAGTGTGTGTGTGTGTGTGGGGGGGGGGGTGAGTGTATATTTCAGGAACACATCTCAACATTCCCTTCCTATTGTTCTACCTGGTTTTCTACATCTGAATGAATACTTGAGCAAAACTGTATCTTAGTTTGCTCCCACAAACCCTTCTCACTTTCATCAGCCTCATTTTCTAGCCTCTGAATATGTTTGCAGGTTGAGGAACCCATAACCAGAACCCTATATGATTTGACAGATAGCCATTTGGGTTCTTCCTTGCACATGGAATGATGGGCAAGGAACACCTTTTCTTCTGTATGAATGTTTCCAAATGTATACCGATTCCCCAACATTCCTTAGTCTTCAAAACAAACCCTCCCCACACTTTCATGTACTCAGATTCAGACCAAAATAAATGTAAATGGATGTTTATCTTTTGTATTTTTCCATGGGACTATATGGCATGTGTGTTCCTACATTTGTACGTGTGTGTGTGTGTTCAAGGAGGCAAGAGGTCAGCATCAGGTGTCTTTATCAATCACTACTCACCATAGTTTTTAAGACAAAGTTTCTAACTCAACGTTGAACTCACTAGCCAGCAAATCTTAGGGAAACTTCTGCCTCTGCCTCTCAAGCATTGAGGTGCTGGTAAATCTGAAGCCAGGGTCATCATGCTTATACACCAAAGACTTTACCAATTGAGCCATCTTCCTAGACTTTGGCTTCTCATCTTTGAATCCCCAATAAAATCAGACAAAAATAAGGTGGTAAGAATATCTGCTGACGTATTTAGCAAATCTCTCTATAGGGGCTCTGAGAAATTCATCATACTTCTGCTGGCCACCAAGAAGTCTATCCAGAGTCTGCCTCCCCCCACTTCCACTATTCAATAACCCCATGGGAGCTGGATACTTGGCTTTGCCATCTAGGAAGCATGGAGATAAAAGTTTTCTTCCTTTATACTTGCTAATCCTTCTCCTTGTCCTCCCTGCCAACAGCACTCCCATCTTCTGATATAACTCCCCTTTCCAAATGCTGCAGGGGCATCTTGCATTTCCAGAGTCCTGAAAGTGGGAGATGCAAACTGTTCCTCCAGAACTTGCCCCAATAAAGTCTAATTCTTTGCTATGAAGATTCTTACTTGTTTACATCTTGTTCCCTGTGGGGAAAATAGAAATACTATTACTAGGACTGAAATTAACTTCTGCTTGCTACTGTATGGACATAAATCTTACAAAAAGTAGAAATTAATTAAGAAAAACATGAAAGAAAGGAAGAAAGGGATGGAGGAGGAGAAAGAAGAGAGAAAGGAAAGAAGAAAGAAAGGAAAGAAGAAAGGAAGGAAGGAAGGAAGGAAGGAAGACATAAAATGCTTGATTGGCCAACTTCATTTGTATCTCTTCAACACTATAAAGAATAGGAATAACAAATATTTTTCTGCAACGATTAGAAGCATAACAAATGTTCTAATGGAATACAACACATGAGAAAATGTGGATGAAATTCTAAATTCTCTATAAATTTATTATCTATCGAAAGTCTCCTCCATTTCATTACTCTCCCCAGTCAAGAAACATTTCCTGTGATTTACACTTGAATCACCACAATAAAAAACAGCTTTGAGTGCCCTATCTCTCAGGAAGCTGAAATCAATTTTTCATATAATTTCAGAATATATTGTCAGAGGTATGGTGAATGAGATATAGTTCATTTTCTCTAAATTTTCCATGTTAAAATTGAATTTCAGGGACTGGAGAGAAGGCTTAGCAGTTCAGGCAATTGCCTGCAAAGCCAAAGGACCCAGGTTTGATTCCCCAGGACCATATTAGCCAGATACACAGGTGGCACATGTATCTGGATTTTGTTTTCAGTGGCTGGAGGGCCTAGCATGCCAATTTTCTGTCTCTCTCTCTCTCTACCTGCCTCTCTCCTCTCTCTCAAATACATAAATAATTTTTTTAAATATTGAATTTCATGGATCCAACAGCCTGAGCAATGTCTGACATTCCCCATTCTTCCTTCATATTCTCTAGTTTCTGCGGCTGCTGGAACAGCGCTTTGAACATGATTTCTACTCTGCTATCCTGCAGGAGGAAATCCTGAAGTCTGTTCTAGGCAGTTACTGTGATGGGGAGGGTTTTGGGCAAATACACACAGAGATTAAAAGAGAAAGGTTGGGGCTGGAGAGATGGCTTAGCGGCTAAGCGCTTGCCTGTGAAGCCTAAGGACCCTGGTTCAAGGCTCCATTCCCCAGGTCCCACGTTAGCCAGATGCACAAGGGGGCGCACGCGTCTGGAGTTCGTTTGCAGTGGCTGGAGGTCCTGGCGCGCCCATTCTCCCTCTCTCTCTCTCTCTATCTGCCTCTTTCTCTCTCTGTCGCTCTCAAATAAATAAAATAAACAAAAAAAGGAAAAAAAATAAAAGAGAAAGGTTGAACAATGAGAAATGAAAATCAGAATAAATCTACAGTAGTTTCATGCATATCTAACAAAGTAGACTTTAGGCCACAACTATTTAAAAGGGATAAACAAGGCCAATACATATTAATAAAATGAATACTCTATCCAAAAGATATAATAATTGGGGGCTAGGGTGATGGCTCAGCTGTTAATGGTACTTGCTTCACAAACCTGACAACTGTAGTTCAGATCCATGTCAAGCAAGATGCAAAGCAGGGCATGCTACTCTAATCCAATGAACCTACAACAGGACCTCATGGGCCACATAGTCAGGTCTTCTCAGTGGCATCAAACAGCAACTGGAGAGACCCTATCTCAAACAAGGTTGGAGGAGAGAAACAACAGTTTGAGGTTGTCCTCTGACCTCCACATTCATGCCATGGCATACACATGCTCATAAATTCCTATCATATACATTTCACTCATACAGAGATAGTTAAATAAAAAGAAGATATAATAATTGTAACTATATATGCACTGTTAACACACACAAGTTCATAAAACAAGCACTAGTGGACATGAAGGGCCAGATAATTGTAGAAACAAGAGTGTATGGTTTCATTTACACACATTCATCTATAAATAAATTATGCAGTTCAAACCGAAAAAAAAAAACACAACAAAGAAAATAAGAAGGTAAATTTCAGAGTTAAAGTGCCCATAAATCAAACTTCATAACATTTTTAAACAAAACAATAACAAACATAATTTTTTAAAGGAAAAAGGTATATAATGAAAAAGTAATAGGAAAGATGAAAAGTTCTGGGACTAACCCTCAATAGCAATGCATGCAAGATGAGGTACAAAATCTTCCAGTGAATTTAATATGGTATGGAAAATTCACGAGAAGTCATGAAGTTGGAAACTTGATTGCAATAAAAACAGGAAAATTGCTTAAATACATCACTCTATAGCTCCTAGAATTTTAAGTTGAATTCAAACTTACAAACCTAATTCTTCATAGAATCAAAGTCACCAGAAAAGTGGTTATTTCCTGAAGGAGTCAGCTAAGACAGACATTTATTTCCCCCATGAGAATAACTTTATCTACCTGGAATAGGACACAACATTGAATGCATCTGACATTAGTGATGACTTATCTTGCAAGACAACCTAAGCTACTCTAACAGAGTAGGTGACTACAACTTAAAATAGTTTTGATAAGATATTCTGTAATGTTTCCTGAAATCTCTTTGCTATGAAAAAACAATAAACCTTAAGGCATACACTGTAAGTGGTGAATTTGTTCTTTCTTTAAAATTGGTGTTTTGGCTTTATCAATTATTACATTCTAACCCTATTATGTGCTGCAAAGCTGCAGGAGAGAGAATTTCCTGATGAATTGTGTCCCCATGTATTCTTGGTAATATTCTTACCATCCATGGTCAACATTAAATCACAAAGCAGCTGACAGGAGTGTGAAGGAAAACAGTGGTGTGTGTGTGTGTGTGTAGCAACAGATAGAGACTTAGGGTAAAAAACAGCTGAAAATATAACTCACTAACCACATTATAATATAATAAACATAATATAATAATACAATATAATAGTATCAGCATAAAAGTAATGTTACATGCTGGAGAGATGGCTTAGCGGTTAAGCGCTTGCCTGTGGAGCCTAAGGACCCTGGTTCGAGGCTCGATTCCCCAGGACCCACGTTAGCCAGATGCACAAGGGGGTGCACGCATCTGGAGTTCGTTTGCAGTGGCTGGAGGCCCTGGCGTGCCCATTCTCCCTCTCTCTCTCTATCTGCCTCTTTCTCTCTCTGTCTGTCGCTCTCAAATAAATAAAATAAACAAAAAATTAAAAAAAATAAAATAAAATAATGTTAGTCATTAGACCTTCCACAGTTCTTTGATGCTGAGAATTTCAACAGTCAGGGGAGGACATTTGATCTATCTCACCTCCCTTGTGGAAGATAAACAGTTGACCTGATCAAAACAACATCCACAGTTCTTGGCATCTTGTGAATACTCAAGATCTTTCTTCATTTATCAAAAAAAAAAAAAAATCCTCATGAATGCATCAGAGAAAGTGGAGAAAAATCACTAAATCAAACTCTTGCATTATTAAAGTTATGTATAAACAACCACCAGTTTACTGAAGCAGGTTCAGAAAACATTTAAGATTTAAAAAATATTAAAAAATAAAGTTGAAATTTAATCTATGGGTTTTCCAATTATTTTCCACCACAGTGCTTCATTGTTTCTTTTTAATTTTATTTATTATTTTGGATTTTTGAGGTAGGGTCTCACTGTAGCCAAGGCTGACCTAGAATTTACTATATGGTTACAGGGTGGCCTTGCTTCATTGTTTCATATGCCTTGTAGCCTAGAATAGTCTAAGTCCTCATTTAATGTACATTTCCATTTGTAAACTGTACATATCCCCCTTGATACATTTTCCCATTCCTCCTTTTGACTCAGAACAATACACACATGTTTATCTCAGTTAAAAATCTTCCTCACTTTTTACTTTATACTCTTATATAATTTAACTACTTTTAATCCATCTTCACTCTTGTTTCTACAAAATTCGTTAATTCTTTCCAAAATTCCTATTCCCTCCATGTTCCAAAACATTCCTTGTATTAAGCAACTAAATTACCAAAATCTACTCCAGAATAAGATAAATGTTCATAAGCAAAATTATTCATATTTCGTTTATTTTTAAGAAGTTAAGGTGAAACAATTAGATACTTGTATTCATCTTTCTGCCAATTAGAAGACCATTGTCTGAAATGCCAACAAAGGCAATATACTTCATTACTGCAGTATTTTACAATAATAAAAAAGTCCAGCATTTTTGCTTCTACTTTCTCCTTGCAAACTAATATTCAAAACAAATATGCATTTATTAATTAAATATTTATAGAGAAAGTCGAAAATTCTCAATACTGAGCAAGTGAGTGGATTTGAAAGGTATATTCTGTAATCCCTAAAGGAAATATGGCCTTTCTTTAAACTCATAAGGCATGAGTAAAAGGTCAACAATTATGCCTGAATTTTACAAGTGAAATCATATAGCTTATCAGTATTAAATTATCTATCATAGCCCATGTAGAATTATGGTAAGCAAAGCATTTTACTCAAGACCTGATTCCATCATTTCTATGTAGACATTTGCAATGATGAGGTTGGTGATGGTAATAGTGACGGTGGTGATGGTGATGATGGTGATGGTAATGATCTTGATGCTGATAGTGACAGTGATGATGGTGATGGTAATGATCTTGATGCTGATGGTGACAGTGATGATGGTGGTGGTAATAGTGATGACGATGGTGATAAGGGCTTGCTGAACAGTCCTTGTCTCCAGGTCCTATGCTCAGAGAGCTTGTATATATGAGTTCTGTATACATTTTACTATCCTTTGATGATAGAAAATAGTGCTTGGGGAGGATATGCATGCCACTCACTGGTAGTCATGATTTGATCCAGAATTAAAGCTCTCCTTCCTCTGGCTGTACACCATCCTCCCTCTATTAGCACACTTATGAAAATAGGAAAATCCTCCTTACTCCCACCCCTCAAATATGCACAAGGTACCTTGTTCTCTATCTTTGAATCACAGATTCTATCCTCCCAGGCACCTTCCTTTTATCTCACTTTCCCTTTTAATCTCCCTGAGGTTCTTTATCTATTCTTTTCCCCCCAATTGTGTATGTTTTGTTTGAAAAAGAATATGCATAGGTAGCCCTTTGTGACTTCAAACTCAGTATGCCCCTGCTTCCATCATCCTTAGTGCTAGGATTATAGGTTTAAGCATCACCACACCACATCTAGCTGTTTTGTTTGTAAGGTTTACTGTTTGGCTTTCTTTTTATATATTTTTATTAATGTATTTTTATTCATTTATTTTACATGAGGCAGATAGAAAGAATGGGCATGCCAAGGCCTTCAGCTGCTGCAAAAGAAATGTAGATGCATGCAGCTCCTTGTGCATCTGGCTTACATGGGTCCTGGGGAATCAAACCTTGGTCTTTTGGCTTTGAAGGAAAGCACCTTAACCACTAGGCAATCTCTCCAGCCCTACTGTTTGTCTTTCTACAGTCTACTATATTTTTGTGGTTTTTTGAGGGAGGGTCTCCCTCTAGCCCAGGCCGACCTGGTATAATTCACTCCGTATTCTCAGGATGGCCTCGAACTCATGACGATCCTCCTACCTCTGCCTCCCAAGTGCTGGAATTAAAGGTGTGTGCCACCACACCCGGCATCTACAATCTACTCTTCTCCTGCCAGTTGATTTCCGTTTGCCTGTGCTGTCTCACGGCATGTCTGTTTGTTGCTCTTCTTCCACCTCTCTGTTAACTTACCTTCTTGCTTTTATTTCACTGTGTGTGTGGTGTGTGTGTGTTTCTGTACTTTTGTTTTATTAAGTAGAAACTTAGTATGGATACATCATGTGTTAGTACCAGCATTTCCCTCCTCCCTGCCTCCATTCCACTGGGAGCCCTCCTCAGTGATTTGCTGCCATTCACCATGGGGTTGTGGTCCGTCAGTATGGGGTTGGGGGCCAATGCCTCTGGATATTCCCTCCTACCCTGTGGCTCTTAAAATCTTTCCACTCCCTCTTCTACGAACCTCCCTGAGCCATGGTGGTGTTCTTTTTGCCCACCCTTCTCTAACTTTTATATGCATGTATCTCTCTGTGTTTCTCATTTGATAGTGTCACTGTTCCTGCTTCTGGTAGAGGGTACCCATCTGCCAGTGTATTCCTGAGGCATCTCTTGTCTCTTTGTATCTCTTAGACTAAGGGACTAAGGCAACAGAAAACTCTCATCTAGTTTCAATGACCCCTCTCTGGATTCCAGTGGTGTCTGGGAAGTTGAAGACATCAGTCCATTAAATGACAAAGCATAAAGGAAAGTCAGTGTCCTTGGATGAACAATTTGCATTTCCATAAGGATTCAGTGGTGGTGAATCAGTGAAAGCTCATTCTGACACCTCCATGGACACCACAGTGAGAGCATTCATTACAGAGCCTCTTTGTGAATGAGGCAGTTCATGCAATGCACTGATGTCCTGTCACATTCCGGAAATGATGCACAGTGCTGCTTGAAACTGTGCTTTCACTGGGCATTAGAATGACTGACTCAAAGTAACAGGAGCTGTGCATCTGCCATGGCCTGAGAAGGCTTGCACTCTAAAAGCCATACAGAAAGCTACACCTCCTGAGATTTCATACTCATCATGGATCATATTACATAAGCATTGAATTTTTCCATTTACCAGCCTGAATGAGGAAGAAAGGTTTTATTTTCCTTTTGTTTCTTGAAATAATGACTGATGTGTCTTTTGCATTTGTAGGCTCAGTAGCTGAGTGCAATCTTTAAACTGCTTGAGATAAAAGCAAGTAGTTTGTCTGTCAAGTACCAGCTAGAAACTTATCTTTAGAGTGGAAAGTTTTGTTGCTTTTGTTATTTCACACATACACACACATGTGCAAACATAAACCATCCTAAGAAGTGATCAGAATTGTATTAGAGATTAGTTGGCATCTTGATTTCCCTTCTCCTTCTTGACATCAACTCCAGTAGGATTAAGCATAGATGTAAACACTGAGAGATGTACCGAGGTTCCAAAGACAGTTCTTAACTTTGGATGGAATTTGAGGTTTCTTTATACCTTTTATAAATAATACAGTGTGTGTGTGTGTGTGTGTGTGTGTGTGTCTTTGTGTGTGTGTGTGTAACTAGCATGTCAGACTGGGACTTATATTCTGACAGAATAGCACACATTCATCTGCATTCTCCATCATCAGTTTAGTACTTTGAACAACGCATCCTAGGTGGAAACTCTACAAAGCGATGGTGTTCACCCTCATATTCAGAATCAGATCCCAAAGAAGCACTGCTTGCATCAGTAATGTCTATATATATTCACCATCCTTTTTACCACTGTCAACTATGTGACCCTATAATTAAATTTAAAAGAATATTTCACATTATCTCAGTCTCTTAGTGTTTTGACCTTTGGATTTGTTTAGAGACTCTATAAGAGGACACAATCTTGCTATAAATTACTCATAGTAGCTCTTTGTTTTTGCTCTCAAATTTGATTATGGATTGTAATGAATCCCTAATAGATACGCAATGTTATAAGAACCAATGCATGAAGCCCCATGGGCCATTATTAGTTTAAAATCTAGTCTGCTACATTATAAAGTGACAACACACAGCTTCTGTTACAAAAGGAACTATATGTTTACCCAAACTCAAGCTTGAGTTGGAAGTACTCAATACTTCATAGCTTGGAAAATATCTCTGTCTGAAACACTCATTGGAATATTCAAATAGGACATGATTTTGATGTAAAAGCCAACTGTACCTTGAGTGACAAAATGGTTCCCGTGTACCAGAGATTCCAGGAGGGTAACTCATTTAAAGATCCAAAAATAAAATAAGTAAAAGAAGTAAAACCTACACATATAGGTAATATTGATTTCCAGGTAAAATGAAAGGTTTGGACAATATACACACCCCAGAATTACTTCAGTTAATAAAAATTGAGACAAAAAAATTAATTCAGTATCTCTGTTTAGACTGTTATTGTTGCCAACTTTAATGTGTTAATAGATTTAAATCCTGAGTGAAACTTAAAACTTTGTATTTTGTCCCAGTGTTAGGACAAAACTCAAATGTCAGTGTATATTAGGGCTCCTCTTAGAAAAAAAAGTTGAAATAACAGTGGGTTTATTTGGAATCTTGTATAATTTTATAGCATATAACCTGGAAGGAAAGTTTCTACTGTCTGGTATCATACCTGCACAATTACAACATGGGCCAGTGAACACTTTAAGTCCTGTAAAGTGCTCACAGCTTGGGGTAGCTTTATTTCTTTAAGTTTTACTTTTTAATTTTTATGGGAAAGCCTCATTATGTATTCATTAAACAAAAATTCTCATGATCAAGTGATAACAGAAAAGAATTGCTAATTATTCAACATATTTTTGCTTGAAAAACATTTTGTGATAAAATTTGTGATTCCTGCTTTGAAAAACATCTAATAATTGTCTTTTACACTTAATTTCAAGCTTAAGCTGTGCATCAGAACATCAGAGACTTGTGAAAAATGTAAAAATTAGTGAAGTTTACCTGCCTGTCTTGAAAATGTGTAAAAATTAGATAATAAAGTCTCACAATCCACATTATGCAATATCTAAATGTGAAAAGATTAAGAAGCAGCATAAACATTCAATTTTAAGGTTTGTTTTAGAATTAAACCTATCAATTTTTTGTGCAACTAATTTTAATTCACGTATTAACCAATCACATATCAATAGTAATAATGAACATGATATAAATATAGGAAATTCCTAGAAAATAAAAGTTTTTTTCAGGTCTTTTTATCATGAATATTCAAATTCTCTCCATAAATTACAACAGAGCAGCTTACAGTGGATTGCACAAACTTTGACTGGTACACTAGCAGGTAATGCTTAGGGATAATTTTAGAAACACCGTTGTGGGGCTTCACATTCCCTGCTGAGCACATAACTACACCTGAGAGGTGAGCAAGTTGACACTCAGTGGAATTGAGCACCCATGAAATTGCAATTTTCTCCAATAGGAGAATGAGCTCAAGACAAGGGAAGCAAGTTGTTGAACTTGACAATTGTTGTGTACAGATAAATGCACACACTCAGCTACAACAGAATAAACTGAAGAAACGATCAAAGAGAAAACCAAGTTCACATAAGCACACTTCTTTCCATGCTTCCCATAGATTGTGGAAACTATAGTAATGTTCTGTGCTTAAACTATGCCTAAAAAAACCTTATTTTCTGCTCTAATGCTAAGCAAAACAGTATTAAGTATTTGGTTACTATGCTTGACAACTGGCTCTTTTGTGATTGTATGGGAGCATGATCGGAGTTAACCTTACAAAAGGCCACAGCATTGTTCTCCAGGGAACCTGGGCTCTCTGCATTCATGCTACAACTCCCTCAGACTGAAGAGAAACATCCAAGTACCAACAGACTGTCTGAAACTTGTTAATTAGGTCCATCTACACTGGAGCTGCCAAAGCATGTTGTGTAAAGCAAGAAAGTGACTAATACCGATATAGGATTAATTTTGTATTACCAGGATAAAGTGAACCTAGATTCAAACTCTATGTATTTAGTTTTCCCAGATACATTCCAAAAGGAATGCATACTTTTTACATTTATGAGTTTTGAGAACAACATCAGAGAACTTAACACCATCAAAAACAGACACTATAACACTCTTGATTACTCATTTCAACATTAATGCTATTTAATTACACACTTAACCACTAGTACCATCACCAATAACCACACATAAAATATCAATATTTTCACACACCAAAAATGAAAAGCATCATATGAGTTCTGATGACATTTTCTGTTTTGTCTTCAGGGACTAAGAAATAGAGAATGTGATAGAGGATTAATACTTTTTTGGTATACGCCATCCAAGCAGTTACAGTTCAAATGTGTGACTTTATCAATATGATAGTGCCATTTCAACAAAATTACAAGCCCACTCAGCCAACAACAGACAAGGAGAGTGAGGAGTTACGTTTACTTTTTCACCAGATGATCACTTGATCATGATCCCCCTGTGTTCTCTGAAGGAACATGCCTGAAAGTGATATTGTAACAAACTGCACTGAAATATGCTCTAACTTTCTGGGTAGATCACTCCTGCCTGATATTTAAAAAAACAAGAAGAAGATTGGCAAAGCAAAACAACTTACTTGCAGTTTAAAGTTTCATCTTGAATCCATGTACGATCATGAAGCAAATTTTCTTGCCAACAATGCCTCTTGAACATCCTTTTAAAAAACAGTCCAGGCTCCGCCGATCCATTACACCTCTTGTTTCTGGTGAGCCATTAATATCCACTTTCATATGATCATGAAAATGTGACTGGAGAAAAATAAAAGCACAACAAAACAAAAACCCTCAACATATTTACTCAAAAGGCATATAGTCTCATCCCTTAGTCCTAGGTGTGTGCTAAATGCCTCAGTTACCACAGCAGCTAACTTTAAGCTGCTGGCAGGAATTTGTCTGCCCTCTATCTGCGACTATTAGCTCAGCACGTTAATTCACTGGCACAGACGCAGCAGCAATTAACTCTGAGCTCCTCACAGTTTATGCAGTAGGCAGCTGGGTGTGTTGAGCCACTGAGTTGACTGGTGAGCACCCTGCACCAATTAGTAGCAGGTGCTACAGCCCAAAAGACAATTTGACCTCCCATGGATCAGGCTGCTGGTGGTTTTATTGGTCTGTGTCCTGCCAGCCTGTCTGGTGGGTTTTTATTGTTTTACTTCAGTAGGACTAAGGAGTTTAGGAGCTTGTATTCAATGACTATTATTGACTAGGCAAAATAATCTCTTAAGCTCCTTTTCCTATTTTCCGCTTCCTCTTTCTGTCTTCTCTTTTCCCTTTCACCCTTCCCTTTCATCAAATCCAGTTTCCAGTATTAAATTTTCCACATCTTTGGGATATACCAAGGTTTTGCACATTGTTTTAGCTAACAGGATTTTATAAGCACATACAACTCATAAAAGAATGTCATGCAGAAACATACATAAATATAGTGTATTCCATATACACTGTAACTCATGACATCCACACACAAATTTTAAGAGAAAGACATGCAAACTAATGGAAACCAGTAACCATGGGACCTAATCAATGACAGATTCCTAAGGAATCTGCCTTTCATTATATTTACACAAAACAAATAAAAGTTTGCCCATATATTCACCTGAGAATCTGATAAGGAAGGAGTTAGAAAAGCAATGTGACAGGCTCAAGTCCCTCAGTGGGAGTCTCTCTCAATGTTTCCTTCACTCTCTGTGTTTCTCTCATTTTAAAGCCCAATTGAAACATATTCTACAGATTTTCAACAAAGGTCATTATTTCACAAATGTTAGTAAATCTGAATTTAACATTGATATTTTGTTTCTAAATACTTTATTTAGGAAAAAGAGAGAAAAAGAGAGAGAGAGAGAATAAATATGAACAGGCCAGGGCCTCCTGCCACTGCAAATAAACTATAGAAGCATGTACCACTTTCTGCATCTAGCTTTACATGGGTAACTAGGGAACTGAATCCAGGCCATGAGTCTTTGCAAGGAAGTGTCTTTAACCATTTAGCAATTGCTCCAGCAATTTGTCCAGAACCATGAGGATATATATGTGCATATATATATATATATATATATATATATATATATATATGCACATATATATATATATATATTTGACAAAATATTTTTCAACATTAAAGTACTTTTTAGTTTTAGTATGCTTATAGAAGCTTGGTTTGATTCATTTAACCTGAGAATCCCATCTTGCTAGCTGTGTGTGTTCATATTTATATGTGTTATTTGGAAAAATCATATAACTAGTCCTAGCAGCATTTGTGAGAATTTTTCATAAAAATGTACTGTAATGCTTTCTATTTTACAGAGCAATGCAATAGAAACAGTAATATTCTAACTGCATTCCAACGTTTAGCTCCATCCTGGAAACAGCTGTAAGTATTACCATAAACATGTGTTTCTGTGCCAGTTCATCTGAACACTAGCATTTAATGAACAAATATAAAAAGTAAAATGTCTAGTCAAGGAGGCAAACTTTGTTTCTGTGTTTAATCTTTTTTTACTTGACTTATGTTATCAAGAGGTTTGGGTAGAGATTTTATTATTATGTGTAGCTATTTAGCTTGCTAACAAGAGACTGAAAGTCCAGTTTATTCCATTAAGTAGTTTGGGTGAATTCTTATACTAACCAAAAAATGTATTTCTTATAGGTTTTTGATTTGATCTTCTGCTGTGAAGCATTTAATAGCATCTAATTAAAGTTCAACATCCAGTGCTAAGTCGTATAGTATTCTGAAATATATGTTATAGAGAAAGCATGGCACAAGATTTTTTATTTATTTCTTTGCAAAATGAGAATTGAGTCCTTGAGTCTGTATGAATTGCAAAGTATAGAGAAACCAGTTTTTTTGAATCCAGATTAAAGCTTTACTGCACAAAATCTCCTGCAGTATTATCCAAATAGCTCTGCTTATTACAAGTGGGGTCTCATCCAGTTGCCTGGAATCAAGCTATTTCAGTACATTACTATTATTATATTAATACATTATATTATATTTATATTGTGATTTAGTTTCAAAGCTGTTGGCAAGACTTCCTCTTGTGACCTGGGGCTGAGGAATTATCTTCCTTCACTTTGCCATGACTTCCTGGTATATCCATTATTATTTATTGTAACATCGCTTTATTGTCAGGATCTTGGTAGTCCAATTTAACTTAGCTTATTGCCAGCAATGTTTATTTCACTCTAGGTTTTAACTCAGCACTTGCACCATTTAACAGTGATAACTCAAGGGATAAGAAGACAATGATCTTCTTGGAATACTTAGGTCTATCAAGTTTTCCAGTAAGCATCTTGTAATCTTACAAGAGCAATTTGGGGATAAAGTGTAATAAAGGACAGTTCTCACAGGAATAGCTTCCTTTGTTCATCTACAGGGTGTACATACATGACAATGCAACTTAGTCACAATATGTGAATAAGCTGAACTCTTCATATCATCTTTGAAAATTCATACTTTTTCAAGACTATTAAATTTATAGTGAGAAAATGATCTTCATTTACATTCAATGGAGTTTCAGATATCGAAGTTAATATTAATCTTGTTGGTTAGTCATTGTAAAATCATATTATTTACTATTTCTTTATTTTTTTCTTTCTTTCTTTCTTTCTTTATTTTTTTTTTTGTTTTGTTTTTTTGAGGTAGCATCTCACTCTAGCCCAGGCTGACCTGGAATTCACTAGGTAGTCTCAGGATGGTGTCATCGACTCACAGGGATCCTCCTACTTCTGCCTCCCAACTGCTGGGATTAAAGGCATGCGCCACCACACCTGGCTTACTATTTCATATAATAAAAAATCATTTCAAACCAAGACAATTAAACAAAGAAGTCATAAGGAAGGTAATGGTGATTAAATATTTATTAGATTCCATGTTCTGTATAGATATTTCATACTATCTATGGGCACCCCACCTTCACAACATAGAAGGTATTCAAAATTAACAAAGTAGTTTAGACAGGAAAAAATTGTGATACTACCACTTTAGTGTTATAGTTCATATATGCTAGATGTATTAGTAAGGCAAAAGAAGCCAACAAAAATGTAGCAGCTTGGGCTGGAGAGATGACTTAGAGGTTAAGCGCTTGCCTGCAAAGCCTACAGATCCTGGTTAGAGGCTCAATTTCCCAGGACCTACGTAAGCCAGATGCACAAGGTGGCGCATGTATCTGGAATTCATTTGCAATGGCTGGAGGCCCTGGCTTGCCCATTCTCTCTCTGTCTGCCTCTTTCTCTCTCTGTCTGTCTGTCACTCTCAAATAAACAAATAAAAATAAACAATTTTTTTTTAACTGTAGCAGCTTAACACAACAGAAAGCTGGGTCCTACAAGTAGTGGTCAGAATGCGGCTGAGCTGAACCACTTCCCCCACTGGCTTCAAGAAGGAAAGATTATTTTTGTAAGATCATTCAAGCTGTTTGTAGAAATCATTTGGTTATAACTGTGTGTCTAGGGGCCTTGATTTGACTTAATGACTGTGTTGGAAGATGCTTTTAGTCACTAGAAGCTGCCCCAGTTCTCTACTATGCCTGCTAGTTGGCAATTTACAACAGAATTCAATGCCCCCAGTAGGAGTTGCGCATGTGAGAGTAGGAACATGATCCGTGCACAACTACATAATCACAAGGCTGATGAATGGTCCCCTCCACCATACCCTGCTGACTGTAGAAAGTTAGGTTTCTCCATGGTTGTCAGGTTAGAGGACTGACAGTTCTCACAGCCTACGTCACCAGCCATCTTGGAACAAAGCCCTTAAATTATATCAACTCCCAATGCATTTAATATATTCAGTCACAGATCAAATAATCACTGTACATGCATAAATTTTTATATGTATGCATGTATATATCTATGTATGTATGCATTTGTGTTGTAAATGTGTATATTTGTACATATTCATATGTGGGTTCATGTGAGTGTGCACTGGTATGTGGATGCCAGATGTCAAGGTTGGGCGTCTTCCTGAGTCACTCTCAGCCTCTGCCTTTATATCAGTTCTGTTCCTGAACAAAGAGTTCACTGATTCGTCTAGTCTAGCTATGCATCAGGTCCCAGGGACCCTTCTGATTATGGGATTGTAGATACATCACTGCATCTCTGAGTGGCTCCTGAGGATCCAAACTTAAGTTCACATGATTATTCTTCAAGTATGTTTTAAACAGAGCCATTTCCTCAGGCCCCAAAATAATAATGTCATAAGATAAAGTAGTTGATGATTTAAAACATTAATTTTTTCCTTTTAATATGGTTGAAAACCATAGAGGATGTTTGTATGAAAAACTATGCCTTTACATTTTTTATTTACTTATTTACATGTACTATGTGATAGTGTATGAGTGTGTGCATGTCATTGTGTGCTTGTGTATGCTAGATTCTCTTGCCACTACACATTAATGTCAGATACTTGCACTACTTTTTGCACATGGTTTTATGTGAGTGTCTGAAAAATTGAACCTGGTCCAGCAGGCTTTGCAAGGGGTGCCTTTTAACCACTGAGCAAAATCCCCTCCACCAAACTATATTTTTTATTGGAAGAAAAAAATCATGATATCAATTTGCTATTAGTACTCTGACCAAATCAAAACCAGAACGAATAGAAATGTTTACAAAATGAAACAACAGAAAATAGTCAAAAGGCTCTCATTACAAATGTAAGCTTGATACATTGGAAATATTCCACACATAATAGGACCACCTGCTATGAAGCTGCCTTCTATACAGTTTGTTAAGAACTAGAGAATTTTTTTTTTCATTAGCAATGAAAAATTTCAAGCTTACTGTGTGTTCTCTGCTTGCTTTTAATAGAATAATCCTAAAGATTACTGAGATATCCTTTCAGGTTGTTGAGCTAATCCCATTGCACAGGATTTTGTATGCATGTCATTTGACATAAAAATAGAATTACAAATCTATTTAACATATAATGTGTTAAGTTAGTCATTTAAAGTTTTCATTGTTAAAATTTGTAATAATAAAAATATTTCTAAAAATTACTATTATAATTTTGCTATATTGTGAGTTAATGAAGAAATTCCAATATTGTATTTTATATACTTTGAAACAGCATCAGTTATAGATTTTTGTTTATTTTAATGTTTGTCCTTCACAAGCCCTCTTCTCAGCAGCCTTATTTGAGGACTTATACACTAAAGCCATAAGTACAGTCATTTATACAAATGTCATTTTTAGATAAAATATGGGATATTCCCAAGTGTTTAATATGAAAACTAAATATTGTTTCAGTTTTACTTATGGTGGTTTCCTTTTGACTTAATTTCTACTCATTTTAAAAACAGAATCAAGGACATTGTTCTTAAATAAATTTATCAATAAATGTATTTTGACTCTGTCCTTTGTCTGTTGCTCTCTCCTACAAAGGAGTCATGAGAAAATGTGATAAGAGAGTAGTTGCATTTACTCAAAATGTGGTAAGAGAGTAGTTGCATTTACTCAAAAGCTCAGTGTGCACTTGTCAAATACAAACCATGTCCACAGATAAAGGGAACACAGAGCTGGGGTTCTAGGGCCAAAGAGCACTCTCTCATTGGATAGCAGATTGAAATGTGTGCACAACTTAAGACCAAATACAGTCATGGACCGGATGCAATGAGTCATGGATAAAGAGAGGATTCACTGGGTTCAGAGTCATGGGTCAGATGAAGAGAGTCATAGATCAAATGAAGAGAATTATAGACTGCATGCACAGAGGTATGGACCAGATGAAAGAGATTCATGTCCTAGATGCAAAAGGCCATGGACGAGATGGATAAAGTCATTTACCAGATAAGGAGAGAGACAGGCCATATAGAGTCATGGAACAGATGCAGAATTCTATACAAGATACAGAAAGGCATAGACCAGATGCAGAGAGTTATTGACCACATACTGATTCATGGAAAGTGTCAAGGTGGAATGTCAAGGACAAGAGGCAGAGCCATAGATTAGATGTGGTCATTTTATTCATTTGCATTGTATCAAGTCACTTAGTAACCCAGACAGACTGTCTTATTGTTTAGTCCTTACAAGCATCACCAGCAACTAACTGAAAGATGAGGAACAGCTGATTTAGTTTTCAATAATTTTTCAGATGTCTAACAAGTATGTGCAATATTTGCTCTTCAAATTTATGTCCTTCTTGGAGTGAAGAAATCTATTCTTTTGCTATAGCTCTGTTTATAACATTTTATAATTTCCTCACAACACAGTTGTCACCTATAATGAGACAAGATCCAGTTGCATTATAGGCTCAAAGTGCTAGGATAGCCTAGTACTGTAGATAATGGAAACATGTAGAAATCTAGAAGCAGAGATACCTTGCAAAACATTCAGCTTTAACTACAGTAAAATTCACTTTTATGTTAATTTAGCTCTAAAGAAAGGTGAAGTGTTTGGAAACATATACAGAGATCTAGACAGAGAGACAGAGGAGTGGAGGGAGGGAGGGAGAGAGAAACACACACAGAGAGACAGAGAGGGAGAGAGAGAGGAAGTACTGAGAATTTACTCCCACAGCAAGATCTGAGTAAAAGCATTCTTCCTGATCATAATGATAAAAGCTGACATCAGTATGTCCATATAAGAAAGTATATGTTAAAGTGGTGAACACATTTTGCATATTGTTAAGATATGAATATTATTTGCAAGGTAGACAGTGTGCTGATACTTCATGAAAGGCAAGCCATGAGACGCAGTTATTTTCATCATTTCTACAATTTTAATCCATTCCTCAGACTAATCAATATTCTGTTAGTCATAATCTTCCTTTGATTTTGGTTTCAATAGGTGGAAAAGCAAGGAAACAAAAATACACATCTTTATCATCACTGTACAGATTCCTGCTATAATCCACATAGTTTCCCAGAAAGAATGTCCATAAAGCCAAGGAGTTTCAAAAGGGTCATTGTAACAATTCTTATAACATTTATAGATTTGCAGAGTAAGGCAAGAGGAAGCAGAAAAGTAAAGAGCATCTGCAGTAGTCCATAAGTAGAAATATCTAAGATTCATGTTTGAAGACTATTTTTCTACATCCCCCCTTATTGGTTTTATATATATATATATATATATATATATATATATATATATAATGTGCAATAGCAGTATCTCAACATTTTTTGTATATATATATATATATATATATAGAGAGAGAGAGATAGATAGATATATGTAATGATTTATATATACGTACATATAAACACTAATTGCCCTATTGTATATATATATATATATATATATATATATATATATATATATAACCTAATTGCAGCATTTTATATGTGTACACATATAAACGCTAATAGCATATTCTTGATGACATGAAGAAATATGGATGTTGTCTTTGGGCATTTTTCCAGTAACATGTTTATATAACCAAATAAAAAGGTTTTTAACTGGGAAAAACTATGTGAAAGATAAATAGATGGAGAGATGATAGATAGATAGATGATAGATGGATGATAGATAGATGATAGATAGATAGATGATAGATAGATAGATAGATAGATAGATAGATAGATAGATAGATAGATGATAGATATAGCCTGGGGTCTTAGCACTGTTTAAGGGTTTGGTTTAAGTTGATTTCTTGGTATCTTCCAATTCTTAGTTCCTTGAACTGTACCTTTCTGTCTTAATGTTTTCTAGGCTGCCATTTTTCTAAAACATTGCTTCCAGAAATAATCATTGTTACATAATAACTGTCATTATTACTATTACATTACATTATTACTATTACATTCAGAGTTATCTTGCAATTGTATGGAATCCACTTAAAAATATTTATTTATTAAACTTGTTTATTTGAGAGAGAGAGAGAAAAGGAGACAACGGGCACTCCAGGGCCTTCAGCCACTGCAAACAGCTCCAGACACATGCAACACCTTGTGCATCTGGCTTATGTGGGTCCTGGGTAATCGAACTTGGGTCCTTTGGCTTTGCAGGCAAGTGCCTTAACCGCTAAGCCATTACTCCAGCCCATGAAATTTTAAATTGGTGGACAAACAAGATGAAAACTTTCATGCTTTCAGCTAATCTCTAAGTGAATTTTAAGGAATTATAAAATAGTTTTTATTTTTCTTTTCTTTTCTTACAATATGTGCTCCAATATGCTGATCATTTATAAACATGTTTTAACAACTTCCAATTACTACAGAAACTTAATAATAAATCCTACCCAAGATTAAAGAGAAAGCCATTTCTTCTTAAGGTGTAAAATAAATAGAGCAACAGAAGCAATGAGAATGTCATGAGAATACTGACTGCGAACATTTTCATACTGCAAGCCCAAATACCAGAAGTTATATATATCTGGCTCAGATCTTCACAGTCTTTCCAAATTCAAGCTCAGAAAAACAGCTATCCTAAAACAATAAATAAATCATCTAAGCTTTAAGGCACAGGGCTATAACCCAGCTAATTGGAAATCTGAAGCTGGTGAATCTTAAGTTCAAGACTTGTCTGTGAAAATTAGTGAGACAGTGTCCCCACATAAAAAAGGCAAAATAGGACTGGAGGGATGGCTTAGCAGTTAAGGCTCTTGCCTGCAAAACCAAAGGACCCAGGTTCCATTCCTCAGGACCCATTTAAGCCAGATGCACTAGGAGTCACATGCATCTGGAGTTTGTTTGCAGTGGCTGGAGGCCCTGGTATGCCCGGTCTCTCTCTCTCAACCTCTTTCTCTGTCAAATAAATAAATTAAAACAAAATATTTTAAAAAAGTAAAAATAGTGGGGTTATTACCCTGGATAGGCCATAGTCCTTAGTACCACAAATATAAATTAATACATAGAAATGACAGATGATAGATAAATAGATAACAGATGGTAAAGATAGATGATAATATAGAGGTAGATTGCAAGAGATGGCATAAAACAGAGGTTGAAGTAATTGATAGTTGAATAATATATTGCTCAATAGACCATTGTATCCTTCTAGTTATTAATCTTACCTTCATCTTTTTCTTAAATGTCAAGATCCTTTCAAGATTTCCCTTACCTAATGCTCACTGTTATGGCAAGTAGGTGTGGATTCTATCAGCTGTGAAAAGCATTTTGCTGTTCCAGATGCTTCAGTCTCCAATTTTCCCTTTCTTTCTTTCCTTAGGAAACCTCTGCTGATCTCTCTTGCTGGAGTCTACTCCATTGATTACTGAAAACCTCCTCTCCTGATTTCCTTCTCTTTCTCTGGCTATTCCTTCTTGGTCTTTTGGTGGCTTCTTTTTCTACTTTCCCTTCAATTTTTAACACAGGTTCTCTTCTCCTCACTGTACATGGGGGCTTGTCTCCCTGCTCAGGGAATTTACCCACTCAGCTGAGTTAAGCTTATGACTCTTAGATTTCCATGTCTGTAACCAAAATTATTTTCAGACACTATGTGTGCTTATTCCACCAGAAACTCTAAATATACAAATGCCGTCCCCCTAAAAAACGTATCCACTGCTTATAACATAGTGCTGTGGGCCAGTGTTCTCTGTGTGAAAAACTATACTAATCTGACCAGTTATTTTAGCCCCGAGGCAATACTTCCACTTTTTTTGTGGATAAGTGAGAAGCTATTCTCTTTGCATTATACTCTCCCACATCACTTTAATTCAAATATATACAAGAGCTCTTAATCAAAGCTTTCCAAGAGGCAAGAATGGTGCTTTTGTCCCCATTTTCACTCCTGTTTCCCTTCAATCTCTTCCTTGTGTCACATTTATGGTGGCACTTGAAAAATATTTCTGAGTAAGCCACATGCCCATTAGAATCAGCTAAACTTTCCTGAAGTCTTCAGATGGATGTCTTGTATTCTTCCCATGCATGACATTTAGTCAACATGTTTATCTGTTTTTTTTTTATATTTCAAATTTTTACTTATCATTTTTTTGAGAGAGAGAGAGAGAGAATGGGAACACCAGAGCCTCCAGCCACTGCAAGTGAACACCAGACCCATGTGCTACCTTGTGCAGTTGGTTTATGTGGGTCCTGGAGAATTGAACTTGGGTCCATTGGCTTTGCGGGAAAGTTCTTTAACCTGTAAGCCATCTCTCCTGCCCATCTGCACTAATTTTCATTCAGATTTTTAAATTCATTCCTGCTCTTAAAACGTTTATACTTTGGAGGCTGGAGAGATGGCTCAGCAGTTAAAGGTGCTTTCTTGCAAAGCCTAAGGGCCCAGGTTCATTTCCCCAATACCCACCTAAAGCCAGATGTACAAAGTGGCACATGTATCTGGAATTCTTTTGCAGCGGCAAGAAGCCCTGGCACATCCATTCTCATTCACTCTCTCTCTCCCTCATAAATAAATAAATAAATAAATAAATATGTTTTTAAAAAACAATCTTCAGTGAGCAAATGTGTTTAAGAGACATATTGGTGACTCCAGGCATGAGTCCTACTGACATTTTAGTGCATATTTTCAAAATATTTTTATTTGTTCATTTGTGGAGAGAGAGAGAGAGAGAGAGAGAGAGAGAGAGAGAGAAAGAGAGAGAGTATGGGCACACACCAGGATGTCTTGTGGTTAGAAAGAACTGCAGATGTATATTTCAGGGTTTCTTTTGGGGGGTCATTTTGTTTTGTTTTTTTATGGTTATGTCAGAATCAAACCCATCCTGGAAAGCTTTGCATGCAAGTACATTTAATTGTTGAGCCATTCCCCTAATCCCTACAATAGACCACATACACACACACACACACACACACACACACACACACACACACACATCACATTATGGAATGACTTTGTTTCTTATTCTTATACTTGCTGTATGGTATTATTATTCTCTACAAAATAAGAAATTTAATGATTTTAAGAAGCAGGACCCTCCCTATATGAACACATGAACTGTATGCTAGTATCAGTGTATAGGATATAGTTGGTGATAGTGGCAGGCACTGCACCTAATTACTGACTCCATATATATAATTTTTATTTATGTTTATTTAAAGGTTTATTTGTACTCATTTTAAAGAATAGTTTCACTTTGGATAAATTAAAGACATTTGTCTAACTTCTTAACCTTATATACTGTTTCATTCAATTTTTAAAATAATCTTTATATAATTGAAATTTCCATTTTAAAGAGGAGAAGTATGGGTCCTGCAAAGTTAAATTATCTTGAGATACCTCTCTGCTAACAAATTGCCAATTCCTTAGCATAAGTGAAGAACTCTTTCTGACCTTGTTACCACTTCCTTCAGCAAAATGAAGTCTTTCTGTGGTTCCTTTCATAGTCTAGGCATCAACTACAGTACTTTTGTACAACTCTCCATTAATTATGTTCATACTTGGGTCATTTGTTTCCCCATTCTGCTCCGGGCACATTTTCTGTCTTTATCTTCCCAAATCCCAAACAGTGATTTTTTTTTTTCTCTTAAACTTTTCTGTAGCTCAACAAAAGAGTTAAAAATGTGGCTATTACTTTATATCCTAATTCTAGCACAGTGCCCCTCCCTCCTTTTTACCAGTAGATCCAGTGCTGGTCTTCTCACTAACATATGTCTTTGCATGGTAAATCATTTTTTTGTCTCTACCTTAAACTAGAAGTACCTACAGGTCAGAGGCTATGTACTCCTGAATATTACATTCCAGTTATCTAAGAGCTTGGCTAGCACGTGAATGATACATACTGTGTATATTTATGCAGCATTGAGTCGATGCCAGAACTAGGAAGTGTTCCCTTCAGAGCTCACGACTGCGGTGTGAGCTGCTCATTTGCCATAAATAAACCTGTCTGAAACCTGCAGAATGAGGTAGGCTGTGCAAGAGGCTGATTGTAAAAGAAATCCATGATTATTAATTGGGAAGCATTTCAAGGCACTTTATTAGATGTTTCAGATGCAACTATTTTATGGCATAGAAGTGTAACATAAGCCTCAATATCAAAACCCAAGCAATCAATGATGTGAGTGTGATGTTCTTCCAAAAAGAAAATAAATAAGTGCTACAGTTTATGCTCTTTTATTTGCATTTTTACAGTGATTTTTGTCAACATGATAACCTATTTGATTACTTTGGAATATGAAAAAGTTCACTTTGGTTAGTTCAAAATCAATTAAATTAATGGCAGGTAAATTTGAATGTCTCACCACTGATTGTTTTATTTCATATTTGCTACAGGCCCAGAGTGGCAAAAAGAAAATAAATTTTTCCTATGTAATTTTCATCCAGAAATACTCATGTAAGATTAATTCTTAATTAATTAATTGATTCTTAAATAATTACATGCCTACAGCTGCCAAATCCAGCAACCTAAGAGGAAAAATCTGATCTTGTAATATCTGTGAGTGAACTCTGACCCTGAAAGTGTGTCTTCCTACTTCAGGATTTGTAGGAAGATTTTCTTGTACATTGATGTACACCTTAATAAAGTTATTTTTTCTGTTTGTTCTTTGAGTAAGATTATGGCTACTATGTTAATTGTTCAACCAGGCTCAATCTTTGTTGTGGTCTGTCTATCTATCTATCTATCTATCTATCTATCTATCTGTCTATACATATGCCTATGTTGATATATTAACTTATGCAACACATTAAACACATTAAAGAATGATATTAAATATCTATAATATAGTATAAGAATTTTCATTAAAAAATCAATCTGTGATTCTAATGTAGTAATACTTTTAAGTGATATACCACATTGGAAGGAGTCTTATACTCTATAGAAATAAAAGCTTGTCTCATTTTAAGTAGGAAGAAAGTAAATTTTTAGGATTGCATAGCTACCAAAAGCAAGACTATCAACCCCATCTCTAAAAATCATGTTAAATCATGTCTATCAATTGCCTCAATGACTTGAAATCAAAGATATTTCACAATTATTAAGTTGGAAAAGACAAATTCTGTGATCTAACACATCACCACAACATTGCTGTCCTGAATTTTTACACAGAGATGATTCTTCTTTTTAAATTGTGAGTGACATAGATTCATGATGACCATGTTTGTAATTTAATTCAGAATATCCTCTGTGAAACTGTCTTTCAATGCCTAGCATGCTGTTCAGGTGGGGTTGCTACGCGGACCATGTGCATCATTAGCACAGTATGTTTTGATGGGTCGTGCTCTACCTCCCTGCCCAAACCTGCTGAAGGAAATGAGAGAAACTGAGAGTTACAAGATGCATAATGCCATTGCTATCTTCAAGTTCCCATCATTGCAGTGTCCTGTCAATTAATTATTGGCGATATTGCAAGCCAACAATTGTTACTAATACTACAGTCCAAAATGTGGTTATATGTCTTAATATATGAATTTAATTCTGCCTTGGGTTATAATTACATACACTCAAAAGGATATTATTGCATTATTGTCATTTTCTTGCTGTCTTTTTACATCCTATCAAAAATAGTTCATAGTTAGCTGCTCTGCAGTTTGCTTCAATGCAGTCTGTAGTATCCATCTAACCACTCTATCTCCCTCCTCCTCACTTGTCCATCCACCTATTTACCTGGATATCCATATTATTATTATTATTATTATTTTTGGTCTTTTGAAGTAGAGTCTCGCTTTAGTCCAGGCTGACCTGGAATTCACTCTGTAGTCTCAAGGTAGTCTTGAACTCGCAGTGATCCTCCTACCTCTGCTTCCCAAGTGCTGGGATTAAAGGCATGCGCCACCATGCCCAACTCATATTATTTTTATTTAATGTCATCTATATATTCAATCAATTCATTGGTTAATATTAAGTTTATATCTCAATGCAGTAAGTATCCATTTAGTGTAGATCAGTTAGTAAGGAAAGCTCTTTATTTAAGAAGAAAATAAAAATGATTCATTACTGACTCATAATGATTATTTATTTATTCATTAATGATTCATAAATCAAAATAACTTCATTATGGCTAAGTGTGGCAAAACTTGCTATGTTTCTCAGAAATGCCATCTCAATCCCATCTGCCCCATGTCCTCTTCTTACAACGTGTCTGTGTCACCCTTCTCAGAAAGAAGCAGAGTGTAAGATCTCTTCCCTCAGTCTATGCTGGTGCTTCACTCAGTCTTCAGCTAAGTGATATTGTGATATCTAAACTATGGTGATGAAGTTCTGAGCACCATTGTAGCAGTTTGAATGGATGTTTCCCAATAGGTTCAGCAGTTTTACCCGAGCTTGTAACTTGGATTTCCAGTTGCCTGGCTAGAGGAGGTGTCACTGTAGGTGGATCCTAGGGTCCAAAGGTGTATTTGGGCACAGATCTGGAATTCCACTTTAAGGTATGCAGAGAGCAGTTTGAGCTCTGCCTGGCGTTTTGGTATTGTGCTAGTGGTGCTGGTTGTGGTATTTCTCTCTGGGTGGACCTGTGGAAGGAGGTCAGCTTCTTCCCCTATAATGGAACTTCCCCTGGATCTGTGAGCTTCAATAAAACCCTTACTCTCATAAACTGTGCCTGGTTTGGAAGTTCATCCCAGCAACGTAAAGCTAAAAACCATTTAGTTCTCTTGAGGGGTTCACAGGTTCCTGAATGACCACTTCAGTTGTCTGACTTGTGCATTCAGCAAAGATTACCAAATTTGGCCAAGAAGACAGAGTATTTAAAGAGAATCTACAATTACAATTACACCAAAAGTAATACGGGCCTGAATATTTTTCTGGGTATTTCTTTCCCTGATATTTTGGCTCCATAAGCTGTCTGATCATAAGGGCATCAGGGATCTTGAGCAAAAATGCTAGCAGAGCACTTTCCAAGTTCCTTGACCCATGAAACTTTGGGAAGTAATAACATTTTATTTTTAATTAAGGAACTAAATTTTGAGTATTTTTGTATATCCATAACTGGAACACTGATGTTTCTTAGCTTATAACAACTTCAGAACATTATCAAGGGACATAATTACATACTTTCAGGTACTAAATATATACTTGCTGGTGGCTTGATAAAATACTTCTGGTTTTGTACCTGCGGGGTCCTTAATATTACATTTTAAAAATTCATGATCACTTATATAATAAGGAAATGCCACATCTCCAAATACTATATGCCAAATATTCAATTACCATATCTTATCTCCCAGATTCATATTGTGAGTCTTTAACTTATAATGCTTATTCATATTCAGTCATATCAGTCTATCTCCAAGGAAAAAGTTTCTGTGGGACCAGTTCATTTTGGATTTAGTTTTGCATTTGTTTTTCCCCACCCCCCTTCCCCTTCCCACAAACCCTTCATCCCTATGGTCTGGGCCTTGACTTACTGATCAGGTATGTTAGCAACTCAAGCAGATATAAAATAGGAAAAAAGATAACTGACACCATGTGGCGTTTGTCTTTCTGCTATTGTGTAAGTTTGCTGAGTATGATCTGTTCCAAGTCTGTCCATTTTTCTACAAATTTCATTGTATTATTTTTTTTCTTACTGCTGAGTAGAATTCCATTGTGTAAATGTACCACAACTTTGTTATCAGTTAATCCAATGATGAATACTTGGGTTTATTTCAGTTCTTAGACATAATTAATTGAGCAATTGTAAACATAGTTGAGCAAATATCTTTGTAGTGAAGCATGGAAAATTTAGGATAAATGTCCAGTAAGGGAATAACTGGGTTTGTTGGTAGCTCTATGTTCATCCTTTCCAGGAATCTTCACATTGATTTCCATAGGGGTTGTACAAGTTTACATTCCCACCAACAGTGGATGATGGTTCCTCTTTCTCCACATCCTCACCAACATTTGTTACTGTTAGATTGTTTAATGATTTCCATCCTTACTGAAGTATGGTGGAATCTCATAGTTGTTTTAATTTGCATTTCCCTAATGGTTAGGGATGTTGAACATTTTCTTAAGTGTGTGTTAGCTATTTGTATTTCTTCCTCTAAAAACTCTCTATTCAGTTCTTTGCCCCATTTTTGAAATGGGTTGTTTGATTTTTTATTGTTTAGTTTTTTGAGTTCTTTGTTGATACTAGATATTAGACTTCTGTCAGTGGTATAGCTGGCAATGATTTTCTCCCATTCAGTGGGTTTGTCTGTGAAAAAGCTTTTTAACTTCATGAGATCCCATTGGTTGAGTGATTGTTGAATTTCCTGGGCTACCGGGGATTTGTTCAGAATGTCTTTCCCCATTCCTATATATATAATTGTTGCTTCAATCAAATAAAAAAGGCCAGGTGCTCCCAGGGTTGTCACAAAGGAAGCTGAGGAGCAGATTGTTTCATATTGAAGACCAGCCTGGGCTATGTTATGTCTCAGAAAGAAAATAATAAGGTCAGAATTTTATAACATCAAAAGATCTTCTAAAGGTAGTTTTCTAATGTTTCTTAGCCATATTAAATGAAATAACTGAAATACATTCACAGAAAACGCAACAACAGATTATGAAATGTCCCAAACAAATTCATCCCCTGTTAACATCATTAATTCTTCCTCTTTCTGCTTTGCTAGTCTCATTTATTTGGAGAAAAAAATAATTGCTTATAATGCTAATTTCTATTATTTCCACTTAAGGAAAGAGGCAGAGAGCATGATGTCTTTAAGGAACCTACAGCCTGTGGTTGATACAAGTTTGTGCTGAACTGGGCATGGTGGCTCACGCCTTTAATCCCAGCAATAGGCAAGGTAGGAGGATTGCTGTGAGTTAGAGGCCACCCTGAGAGTCCATAGTGAATTCCAAGTCAGCCTGGGCTAGAGTGAGACCATACCTTGAAAAAAAAAAAAAGAAAGAAAGAAAGTTTGTGCTAGTTATGCACTTGTCATATTTACAGTAGAGATGAATATCAAAACGTGTTTTGCTTTATATAAAACCCCATGTCAAACACCAGTCTATGCACATTAGACCTCAATGCCTTTGGCACAGTGACAACCATAATTGCACAATTTTATTAGGAAAAATTAATAAAATTCAACAACATAGAATTTTGGGCAAACATAAACCTTTATTTTTTTATTTTTTTAAATTTAAAAAAATTGCTCATTTTTATTTATTTATTTGAGAGCGACAGACAGAGAGAAAGAGGCAGATAGAGAGGGAGAGAGAGAATGGGTGCGCCAGGGCTTCCAGCCACCGCAAACGGAACTCCAGATGTGTGTGCCCCCTTGTGCATCTGGCTAACGTGGGTCCTGGGGAATCGAGCCTCCAACCGGGGTCCTTAGGCTCCACAGGCAAGCGCTTAATCGCTAAGCCATCTCTCCAGCCCTAAAAATTTATTTAAAATAAGGTAATAGATGCTGGAGCAATGGCTTAGCAGTTAAGACACTTGAGAAGCCTAAGAGCTCATGTTCGAATCCCCAGATGCACAGTGATACAAGTGCACAATGTCCCACACGCCAACAAGGGGGTGCGGGCATCTGAAGTTCATTCACAGTGGCTGAAGGCCTTGGCATGCCCATTATCTCACTCTCTCTCTCAAAATATTTTTTTTGAAAAAATAAGATGACTGAGGTAGGAGGATTGCCTTGAGTTTGAGGCAATACTAGAACTATAGAGTATGTTCCGTGCCAGCCTAAGCTGGAGTGAGACCCTACCTCAAAAGCAGATAAAAAGATAATAAATCATGACTACTTATATTTTGTCAGTTGGCAGGTACCACAAACATCATGATACTTAGACACACTCCTTTTTCAAAATAAACAACTCGTGACACATACCTATAATATATATTTTCTAACATATCTTGGCTGTACAATGGACATATACTCTGAGGTGAATAGAAATCTTGTAATCAACAGCACTAGTGAGAATGGACATATAAAGAAGTTTTAAAGATTGCTCAGTTTGCTTAGCTCAGCAATTATGAGTATTGTTAAATTTTATAAATTTTCTATCAAGTTTCATTTTGTATGAACTGTAATATTTTAATTTATTTAAAGGTTTCTGTTTGGGGCATGGTTGAATAATTTAAATATATTTTGAATTGCTGGTTTTATCCTATATTCTTCTACTGGCCCTCCTTAAGGAGGACCCTTAAGACAAGGCTTCTTATTAATTGCAGTGAGACATATACTTTAATGTCAGAATTTAAAAGAACTCACAAACAGTAATCAACATTAATAATAATATGAATGTAAGGGCTGAGATATTGTTCACTAGCATAGAGCTTGTGTAGAATGCATAAGTCCTAGGGTTTGATCCTTCAACACTATACAGACTGATAAAAATGAATGTCATTTTAACATAATATTGAAAGAAAATAAACATGCATATGTGCATATGCATATCTTTCCCTCTTGTTCATATGGAATACTGCCTTCATGGAACTGCATGGGACTGAACTGCTCCTAAACTTCTATTTGGGGATCTTATTGCTAAATCCATCCCCTAATCATGTTAGTGATCTCATTTTGTACCTAAAATACAGACTAACAGTGGCTGAGGAATGGTAAAAGCTAATGATACTGGAGCCATGCCAACACTGTTCCATGCTATCCAAAGATGGTTCACGCTGAATAACAAATAAACCTTCAGAGAAAGGTCCTTATGTATTTTCCCCATTAAATTAAATGAAGCACAGTTCAGCTTGATTATGGGCAGTAAGTTTCACAGTGGAATACAGTTTCTTCTGTTTCCAAATTCAGACATTGTAATGACTATTTTACATTGTTGCCTAATAATAATTTATCTTGACAGTGAAAAATCAGCCAAGCAATTACAAATTCCATACTAAGTTGTGCTATTGCACCTCATTTTATGCAGTAGAAACCTATTCCAGCATGCAATTTTAAAATTACATAAGCCTAACAGAAATATTTTAATTCAGGAAAAAGAAAGGTTAAGTATAATTGTTCTTGAAAAGCTGTTTACAGACCAAGAAGAGACTCGATTCAGACTTTGAAAAAGGTGTTTTGAACAATATATGTGGTTTTCCTTCCTTGCATTCCCAAGGTTATAATAAATGACAGAAGGGCTGGAGAGATGGTATAGCAGTTAAGGCGTTAAGGCACTTGCCTCTGAAGCCTAAGGATTCAGGTTCGATTCTCCAAGTCCCATGTAAGCCAGATGCACAAAGTGGTGCTTGCATCTGGAGTATGTTTGCAGTGGCTAGAGGCCCTGATGTACCCATTCTCTCTCTGTCTATCTCTAATAAATAAATGAAATAAAAATAATTCTTTAAAAAATTAGAGAACAATTTATTTTTAATGCTTATAAATTTACCTTTCTAGCTTACTACAAATTATGTCATGCCCCTGCTATCGAACTGCATCATAACTATTTCTTTACTGTCCCCATGTTTCTAAGGAAAGTCTTATATTTTCTTCATGAATGCCAGTGGAAGTTTCCAGAGGGACACTATCATAAACTGAGGAGGCTTTCTTCAACTCTGCTCTGTCCATACGTTTATGCATTCTAAAGTGATACCGAAAGACTTAAATATGAATATGTGGGTAGATGTACTGAAACTCATTCCCACATGGATTGTTAAATTGTAATTATGTAATGAACAAGAAACAGAACCAGAGGTCTTTGAATGCTCCAAGTTCCTATTATTTTGCAAGTCATTATTTTAATTGATTAAAAAGAATTATCTATGGGGTAATTATAACATGTTAATCTATAGGTTTACATTGCAAAAATCAAATTAATATATTTCTTATCTAACCAACTTATCTTTATATGTGTGGTACTATTACAAATCTTTACTTCTTAGTACTTCTGAAATATACAGTTCATTATGACTTCCTAGGTAGAGCTAATATTATGACACCCTAGTTTGTAGTTCACAAAACCCAGAAACCATAAGCACCACCTTCTACTTAGTGTGTTCATGAAAATCATCTTCAGGAATATACTGAGCATGAAAGCTTAGAAACTTCAACACTGACATTCACTTTATAGTTGCTAAGTTTATTAACTTTTTGAATGTAAATGCTCATCCTGGCATCAACTGACAACTTTTCAGTGAGTAGCATGGCATAATCCAAGAAAATTATTTACAAATCTATTGAGGCAACTTACCAAATTATAGGACAGCCCTTAAATATACATGTAACACAGAGAAAAGGTAATTGATAACCTAATTTGGCATTCAAACTGCTATGCTGGAGTAAAAAAAAAAGAAAAATCAAATGAGCTATGAGTTATTTTCAATTATACTCTATGAGTAAACTAAGATTTTATATGTACCATAGTGTAACATTCTTTAAAAATCCCCAATAAGATATGAATGAGAAAGGGTCCCTGCTTGCTATATCATGAAAGAAAGAATCATTTGCTTTAAACAAGCATAAACAAAGGATCAGACTGATCACTTTTTCAACCCTAGACAGTGACCCTGGCATTCTTTTGCAAAAGCTGGGTGGATGTAGACTCAGAAGTTTGGAGACAACAATCTGTGTTAAACATTCACAATCACTAGGAATTGTCTTTTGAGATGAGAGATACTTATTTTCCCTGGCAATTATACTTTCAGAATATCTCATTTGGACTTCAGAATATGCCAAACAAGCTTCCAATGTCTCATACAGGGCTGCATGTGATGCAGGAAAAGCAGCCAGAAACTGTGTTGGAATGGTGGGTGGACAGAGGCAGACCTCTCCCAGTGTCAGTGGTTTCTCCTATCAGAGGAGAGTTACATCAATACTAACAGTGTCATTGTTATGCTTGGAGAGCTCTCTGAAAGAAAAGCTGCTCTGTGTGGAAGCAGTATGGCCTCTTGAGTTCACTAGCCTGAATACAGTGTTTGCTCAAGACATACTGGTGTGAACACTTCATTTTTCATAAACTGTCAAAGAGACAACAGATGGAAATATCCAATAATCTTCAATTGGAAGGCATTTGAACCAGTAATCAGAAGACGGTCTATTGAAAAATTACTCTATTAGCCTGCTGAGTCTTAAGCTTAAATGTGGCTTCACTCTATTAACTTTGAAATATTGTATTTCTTCATTTTAATTATTTTTCCTCAAGTCTGCAAAATAGACTTCACTGTCTAGTGAGATGAGAAGCAGTTTCCCATACACGCTCTTTTATTATTTTGTTGTTGTTGTTGTTTTGTTGTTTGTTTATTTGTTCTGTTTTTGGTTTTTCGAGGTAGGGTCTCATTCTAGCCCAGGCTGACCTGGAACTCTCAGGGTGGCCTTGAACTCATGGCAATCCTCCTACCTCTGCCTCCCAATTGCTGGGATTAAGGCGTGCACCACCACACCCAGCTAATACATGTTCTTTATATCAACTACATTTTGTTTTTTCCTTCCACTGGGAGCAGAGTCCTGATTTTCACCACAGAATACCTGGCAGAAAACAACTACGTCTTATTAAATTGCATGCTGGGCTTATGGAAACTTTTAAAGTTATTGTAGAGATAATCACTGTTTTCATTTAGCTGGCAAAGGACACAGAAATTTATCATCACTTCCGTGTTTCAAGTTCTCTGAACATGATGTTCAAACTGTATGAGCAAACACATTTTCAATATGAATGACTTGGGCTGGTTGTATAACTAACTTTTGATGCACATGATAAAATAAGACTTTAGGTGAATGAATTATGTGTTCCCTATATAGGTACTTGTACAGAGCAGGTATTTGTAGACACCTCTCAATACACAGTGGGAATTGTTTCTTGAATTCTCCATTCTATCCTGTATCCATACCCCTCACACATGTCAATCTGGACTGATCAAATCTCATGCACAATGAAGTAGCTATTGCATATAACCTCTGAATATGCTCCCAGATACTTTATCTTGCCTCTAAATTACTTATTATAGGTAACTCAATATAAATTATATGTAAAAAGTTGTTTTATTTCAGTCTTTAGGGAATAATAAAAACCTGTTTAACTTCAGTAATGATTCATTTTCTAATATATGTTTGATCTGTAATTAGTTGGATCTGTGGAGGCTTAGAAGGAGTAACCCTCTCTGTTTTGTGCACTTAACATTTTCATTGTCATTCAGTCTATGACTTTGTAGGTAGTAATGCATTTGACCTTTATTCTGACTATTAGCCATAAACCTCAGGTCTATGTACTTACATATAACATAAATATAGCCATTACAAACTGAGAATTGTATCATTTATAGTCATTTATTTCCATTTCTGATTTTTAACAATATAAGTTCTTCTAACTTGTGTAAAAACACTCATATCCTCTTTATAACTTATTCAAATTTTCAATGAAAATGTGAACCATACAATGTGGCTTTCAGAAACTGAATGGTTAAGAAGCAAACCAGCATCATTCGCCAAAGCTAAACCACAAAGAGAAGAAAAAAAAATAGTATTCTGAATTCTGTCATAAACACTTTATCCTCTGTTGATACAGATTGTATTTTGAAGAAGTAATGTAATGAAACACTCATTGAACTGAAGAACAGACAATCTTTCTTATCAGAAACTGTATGTAAGTGGTCAGCTGGGTAGCATAGATCACTTGGCCCCATTAAGAAATGATAGTTTTAGTGCATCCTAGAAAGCTTCAAGTGGTGAAGACAAAATGTCAACCCAATTTGCATCCTAAACCAGGTATTTGTTCATTGGGGTCCATTTTCCTGAGGATGAAAATAGGTTTCACTCAGGAAATATAGACTTGTTTCAAGGTTTTTATTGCTATGAAAGCATTTGAATTTCCTAAGTTTCTTTGATGCTACAATTCTCTAGTTTGCTGCCAAGGTAGGCTTGCCATAAACCTCCTTGAACTGCTAATGTCCCTGTTGGCTATTTACATAAAGGGACTAATTGGCAACAAGCTGGGGAGACCCAGGAGGGGCTTCTCAGTGGTGTTCTGTCACTGCCCATCTGAGTTTGTCGCAGTACATTGTCCAGACGTAAATTAGCTCTGAGCACAAATCATCAATGGCATAAGTAAATGGGGAATGTGGAAACAACTGTAACAGGTCTAATTTAAATGCCAACTTTAGTTAGGTGGGTAGATGTGAAGATGATGTGGCATGTTTTCACTAGAATATGAAAACAGTAGGTAGAGTAAACAATTGTTTTTACAGTGTGACTATCAAGAAAAGTGCAGGTTATAGCCCCTGTCATTGCTCATTCCCATGCGCAAGCAGACCTCATTCTGAGCAATTAATGGACAATGGACAGCTCATTCCTAAGCCTACACAGCTTGTTAGGGCTGAAATAAAAAGTGTGTTTCCTAAGGATAGACCTAATGTCCTCCAACTGTGATTTTGGTCACCAGAGCAACAAGAAGAAAATGTGGATGGTTCCACATGGTACCGGTGGTAGTTTGAATGGATGTCCCCCAATTATTAAAGCTTGTAATTTTGATCTGCAACCACCTGGCTAAAGGAGGTGTCACTATGGGCAGATCCTGGGGTCCAGCCCTAAGGTGGTTCTGAATTCCAACCAAAGATATGCAAAGTGCCTGAGTTTTGCCTGGGTTTCCTGTGGTTTGGCTGCTAGATTTTTTTACTCTTGGTTTTAATTGTGGCTTTTTTACTTTTTCACCATTATGGAACCTTCTGTGGATCTGTAAGCTTCAAATAAATGTCATTCCTCCCATAAACTCTGCCTGGTCTGAAAGTTCATCCCAGCAACCTGAAGCTATCTACTACAGTACCATTGCCACCAACTGACACTGGCACAAAGCAATAGCTACATTATATGTAAACAGATAAATAATGTAAATTTTATTTGATGAAGATGAAAATGGAGTTCCTGGGTTGGAAAGATTGCTCAGTGGTTAAGGCACTTGGATGCAAAGCCTGATGACCAGGATTTGATTCCCCAGCACTCACATAAAGCCAGATGCACAGAGTGTCACACGCATCTGGAGTTTGATTGCGGTGGCTGGAGGCCCTGGCATGCCCATTCTCTCTGCTTGTCTTTCTCTCTTTTCTCTTTCTCTCTCTTTCCTTATAAATATATAACTGAATAAAAATTTAAAAGTGGAGTTTCTGATGGCTCCATTATTAATATTATGAATGGTGACATAAACAAATATTGCTGCAGTAAGGAAACAATAGATGGTTAATTGTTGTAACTGGCAGGCAGAACAGAAACTTCTAATCCTCATGCCACCTTCTGAAGATGAAGAATCACAGAAGAGAGATCCTGACATTGCACATCTGATGAGTGACAATTTCATATGCCTACAAGAAAAAGGTGTAAGAAATAAATCACTCACACATACATATATTACATATGTTATTTATGTATGTATTTATTAAAAACAAGAGCATGATATATGATATCAGATATAATTCTCCACAATTCTGTAGTACATGTGTCATCAACCATATGTTACTGCTCAGGAAGAGCTTCAGAGATGTTCAATAGCTATATCAAGATATTATGATGAGGAAAGTACAGATATTGGCAAGTATTATGAAGAATTTTATTTGTTTATTTGACTAGGCAAAGCTGCCCATTTGATCAAAAACTGCTCCAAAAGTTGTTATGAAAATGTTTTTGATTAAAGAAAATTATTCTCTGAAATACAGATGTCCTCCTCCAATTACGAGAATTCATTAAGAACAAAAACTCTGTATTCCAAAGGAGATGCTATTTTGCTTCACCTTGATCTTATCCAACCTTCCTTTCCAGTATTTGCAGTTGGTTTCACACTTCATTAGCTGTTACCTGGATTCCACTGCTGGCTTCATGGAAAGCCCTCACAATGACGATAAACAATTCCTAAAATCAGTCTCTGCCTCCTTCTATCTTCTTGCTTGATGGCTATGTTGACATAAAATTATTAATGCTCAGTATATGCTTATCAGTAGTCAAACTGGAGCCACTTTATATGCTGGGGCACAGAAGTCTTCCTGTATGCTGAATATTTCTCTTTATTTTCTGATGGGCCTAGAATTGGCGTGTGTGATGTTTGTTAGTTTTCTCCTTTGTACAATGTAGCAAATGTAGCATAAGGATTAGAATTTGCTGATTTCTCTTCCAACTGTAAAATTTAATCTTTACAGACTTTTAATCCCCCTGTGGCCTCATCACTTCAGTGATATTTGTTTATGCCATCTGTTTGCTAGTGCCAACCATGCATTAATCATAACATATTTCTAAAATAATAATTACAGAATTCAATTTGGATCTTTTTAAATTTACTAAACATATCTTTATAGTATACATGACAACTATCAGGAAAGACAGGGGGATAGATGGAAGGAAGGAAGGACTTACTCTAGACAAATTCAAAAACTTATAAGACCTCTTCTATCATCATGTATTTAGAGATAACATGTTTAATAATTTTGAATATTGGTACTGAAGCAAATATAATGCACTATAGATTATATCCACCTAAATGATCTTTTTGTTTTGGCTACTGTACAGTTACAGAAGCAGTGAAATTATCTACTATTGTAATCTTCCTGTTTGTGGAAACGCACTTTCAAGGAAACTACCTTACTTATTCTTTCTACCCTATGTTTCTATCCTATGTGTTAAACTATGACCACTTTAGACATGTGCTGACATAGTGTCCATTACATTTTCACCTTTTAAAAATTCTGTAGAAGGCATTTATTTCAGGCAACACATGGATGGACAGTGAAAGGTCTACTAACTCTGCCATTCATATCCTGGGGCTTCTTTTGAACAAGACTAAGATATGATGGGAGAGAGTTATTATCATTGTAAAGATCAGTACTGTTACATTCTAAAGAGGAAAGGATGTTGTCCACTAATAATTGTAATATTATGTGGATAAAAAGAAAATCAAACATGAAAAATTCTCATAGACACATTAATGGACAAGCAGTGGAAGGAATAGAAACAGGTGATTATGATCACAATTCATTCATTCTAGAGTTAATGTTACCATTGGTAAGTGCCTGAAATTAATTCCTAAAGTTGAATTTCATTGGTTACCAAATTAAATTATCTATCACCTTCCTGTTACTTTTGTAAAACTAGAAGCTTCAACTCACAGAAAAAATTATCTTTCTCCATCTCTTCTTTTCCCTGCCCCCTTTCTCATATGCACACATACACAGTGCCCTGTATTTATCCCTATAATTACTCACATAGTCTTGATATGTGTACATATTCTAACTAACCCCCACCCCACAAAACATTTCCTGTTCTTTTTTAATATTTTATTTTTATTTATTAATTAATTTATTTGACAGAGAAAGAGGGAGGGAAGGGGACAGGGAGAGAGAGAGAAAGAGAGAATGGGCATGCCAGGGCCTCCAGCCATTGCCAACAAACTCCAGATGCGTGTGTCCCTTGTGCATTTGGCTAACGTGGGTCCTGGGCAATCTAACCTGGGTCCTTTGACTTTGCAGTCAAACGCCTTAACCACTAAGCCATCCCTCCAGCCCAAAATTTCCTATTGTGAAGTCCTCAGTAACTTTCACATGGCCCTAAGCACACATTATCACAAACATGTACATACAAACAAAAGAGACACATTTTCAATTACATATAGCCCTGCAGGACAGGATGGTTCATATGTATACCAAGACAGCTAAGAGAGATGGGCAGGAGAATAGATGGCCTGAACCAAACATGACTCACATTCCAGGCAGGGTGGAAGATAAGGTTTCATCACTCTGTCTGAGATTAACATACTTTGGAAAGAAAAACTTCAGTTAAATATTAGCAGGGAGGGGAGGATTTTCTATTGTTGGTTTAGGTCCTTCTCATTTCTCGAATTTGACTCGCTCTCACATAGTCATCTGTCAATTACCCATTTTTTCCCCCATTTCTTATCACAGTGAACTTATGTTCCTCATTCAGGTGTTTGATAGTAAATTTCAGAGGAAACAAAGTTTGAAATTACCCAACAAGAAAAAAAAAAGTGGACATAAAAATTAAAAAATAAAATAAAAAAAACATGTGCCATGGCATGAAGATGCAAGGATGGCTGAAGACTGTAAGGAGGGAGGAGAAATGTAGACAACACCATGAAAGCAGAGCACATTCCCTGTTTATACGGAAATTAAAAAGTCATGAAAAGGTAGCACGCATCTCACATAGTTTACAAAATATAATATCAAGAGTCTGCATCTTCAGTAGGCCCTGGAAAGTACTCAAAAATCTCCTTAAATAGAGCATTTCTTATTTTGCTTTGCATCATTTAGCTACATGAAATACACCAAGAACAGAAGTATAGCATGCTCCACCAGAGGAAAAACTTGCAGAAAAATGTTTGGCATGGTTCTTTGAGGAGGTGGATGTGGGCCAAACAGAGGTGTATCCAATATTAATATGTAAGCTTAACAATCAGGCAAGTTTAATGTTATCAAACCTCAGGGCCAAAATATTTACATTTTTTCCTCTGACATGCAAGTAGGAGTTGAATGCCAAAGCATACATTTATAATTAGAAAACAACTTAATTGTGATTTATAGATGCCTGGTAGGCTGACACTTGATCTTTACTTATTCTTACTGGCTTACATTTGCTTTTATGTCTAGAGAGATAACTCAACCTGGAGTTTTTGCTTGGGAACCTGATACATTATTACTTAGTCTTTCTAGTTGAAGACCTTACTTTTGTTCCTTCCTTGTGTTTTAGCATTTCTATGACATCAATTGGATTTAATTAAATATAGTAAAATTCTCAAATGATGGAGTTTATCAACAAGGTTGATTCAATATGTTTAGCAAAATTGCTAGATATTTAATTGAAATTTCAGAGGAATTTCCTGATACAGCCATAGGGATATAGGTTATGAGTTCTCAATGTGAAAATATATGTTAACTATGGAATAACAATGAAAATATGAAAATATATCATGTGATTGTAAAAATAGAAAAACAGGTTTGGTATAAAAGCCTCTTACATAATCTTATTCAAAGCCTTACATACACATTTCAGTGTTAAACCACTGAAATGAGAAAGAAGAGGTTTAAATGAAGGGAAAGTACATCAATCACATGTCAATAAGATCTGATAAATTACCAAGTCTGATGATGGAAGTGCCAGTTTATCTGAGTAACAGGTAATGAACCTGTGCACACAACAAATACTAACAACATTATATTATCACCTAGTGTGTTAGTTTGAATGTATGGTCCCACAGACTCACGTGTTCTATTAAAATTGAGTTTGTAAATTCAGCCCCTAGTAGGCAGTTCCCTGCTACAGTAGACCGGTCACTGGAGCCAGGTTGGATTCTAGCCAAAAGGTATGGGCCTAGCAGTGTGAGCTCTGGGAGTTCATGCTTGCTACTTTTGGTGTTTTCTGACTGGTGGTAGTTCATGTCTGCTTGGATCTATGAAAGACAGCCAGTTTCTTCCACCATTGATAGAATTTCCCCTAGATCTATAAGCTTGAAATAAACCTGTTCTTCCCATAAAAAATATCTGGGTGTATATTCATCCCAGAAACATGTAATAGCCTGAAACACCTAGGTACCTTAGAAAACAATTTTGTTAAAATTAATTTTAATGAAATGTGTGTACTTAGAAACTATGCAAATAAAGATAAAGAGAAAAAATAGAGAAAAGAAGAAAGAAAGAGGTAAGAAATATTGAAAACTAGAGAGAGGGAGATGGAGAAATTGCATTTGTGGAGAATAACTACTTTTGGAGAACCTTAGCTTATAAACTGGAAACTTGATATTTCTACACTGGACTATTCAGAATTTTTAACAGAAATTTAAGCAATTGAGATAAGGCTGCCAAAACCTCTTTGCTTTCCTTCCCTGTTACTTGGTGGAAGCTCTTCCAAGATGTCTGGTGCTGCTTGTGAGAAAGTTTTATAACATATTTGGAGATGCATATACACACACAGCAATCACTGAGATCAGTAGTAACTGGAGGACATGTGAAATGAAATTTAGCCACTAGTTACTGTCCTCAATATAATGAATGTACAAACATGGGGTATCCTTCAATAAATTTGAACTAAAGATCTGAAAATTGCTTACTGTACTTGATGTGTCAATGGAATTTTTGTTTACATAATTAAAATAAAAAATAGGCTTAAACAAACCTATCATATCCTTTGAGAATGAAACGTTAATCAAAACCCTCCCCAAAAATGAAAGTCTAGACCCTGATGGCTACCTGGCTGAATTATATAAACCCTTCAGGGAAAAACTGAAAGCAATTTTTGTCAAGGTGCTTCATATAATCTGAGAACAGGGATTGTTGTCCAACTCCTTTCATGGAGCTAATATCACCCCAATACCAAAACCAGACAGAGATACAAGAAAAGGAAACTATGGGCCTATATCCCTGATGAACTTAGATGTAAAGATCCCGAACACAATCCTTACAAACCCACTTCAACAACACATCAAAAGCAGTATGCAGCTGGGCGTGGTGGCGCAAACCTTTAATCCCAGCACTTGGGAGGTAGAGGTAGGAGGATCACCATGAGTTCAAGGCCACCCTGAGACTACGTAGTGAATTCCAGGTCAGCCTGGGCTAGAGTGACACCCTACCTCAAAAAACCAAAAAAAAAAAAAAAAAAAAAAAAAAAAAAAAAAAAAAGCAGTATGCACCTTGATCAAGCAGGATTCATCCCAGGGATGCAGGGATGGTTTGACATATGTAAATCAGTCAACCTAATAAACCATATAAATAAACTTAATCACAAGAACCACATGAAAATTCCAACTGATGCAGACAAGGCATTTGATAAAATACAATACTACTTCATGATCAAAATGCTGGAGAGAATAGGCATGAGTGGTTTATATCTCAACATAAGAACAATATGTATAAAGCACCTAAAGCCCAAATCACACGTAATGGGGAAAGTCTCAAGGAGTTCCCATTGAGATCTGGAACAAGTCAGGGGTGTGCACTCTTGCCACTGGTCTTCAAAATAGAATTAGAAGTCCTATCCCAAGCAATAAGACAAGGCAAAAGAAAGAAAGGGACACAAATTGGAAAGAAGTGAAATTAGCTGTATTTGCAGATGACACGGTCCTATATATAACTGATCCAAAAGTCTCCACCTCAAATCTTCTAAAGGTTATTAATTCCTTCATCAAAGTGGCAGGATACTAAATCAACACACAAAAACTAGTAACCTTTCTACATGCAAAGTATAAATATACAGAAAGAAATCAGCAAGGCTGTCCTCTTTTCAATATCTACCAAAAAAATCAAATACTTGGAATAACACCATCCAAGGATATAAAATATCTATACAATAAAAACATAGAAAGAAATTAAAGGGGACTTGAGAAGATGGAAAGACCTCCCACACTCCTGGATAGGCAAACCAATACTGTAAAAATGGAAATTCTACCAAAAGCAATATACAGATTTAATGCAATACCAATGAAAATTCTAGCAACATACTACAGAGAGATAGAAAAAGTGATCTCTAAATTCTTATGGAATGGCAGCAGACCTCTGATATCCAAGCATATACTCAGCAAAATAAACATCGCTGGAGGTATCACCATACCTGATATAAATCTATACTATAAAGCTATACTAACAAAAACAGCATGGTAGTGGCATAAAAACAGAAATATAGACTAGTGAAACAGAATTGAAGACACAGCCCTTACGTCAAGAAACTATAGCTTACCTGATCTTTGACAAATGAGCCAATAACATGGACTGGAATAAAAGACACTATGTTCAACAAATGGTGCTGAACAAATTGGGTAATCACATGCAGAAAAATGAAACTAGACCCTCTCATCTCATAATACACAAAAACCCAGCAAGCATCTCGTGGACTAGACACTAGGATGGATGGGGTGGGAGGGGAGGGCATCGAAGGGGTGGAAAACACAAATCTAGACACAAATGGCAATGGCACCATAAAATTCTACTTCCAAAAAGGCAGACCAAGTGGCTGAACCTTCACCAGGCCCTTACAGGGAATACCTGAACCACAAGACACTTGGAGAGGGTAGGATCAAGACTAACCTTAAACTTCTACATATTCTCTCCCTCCCTCTCCTTCTCTCTATCTCTCTCTCTTCACTCTAACTCTTGTATATTCATTATCTTTTTCCTCCTTTTCTTAGTGGGCACTGACCTGTAACTCCCAGTACTAGCATGGGGCTATCATCCACATTGAGCTTTTGATCAGAGAGACTTACAAGGTTTCCTAAAAGACAGACAGATTTCTGTCAGAGTACTTGATGACCCACCAAAGGTTAGTGGTAAGACCCTACTGCTGAAGACACCTTATGTGATTGACATGCAAAATGGAATGGCATGGCTGGTAGTTGGAAGACTGTCAGTCCCCAGACAATCAGTGCGTCTAGTGCCAGAAGGTGCTACATGGGCGACTGGGGGAAAATGACCAATATCTGCCCAAGTAACTCATGGTCTAACCTACTTAGCAGCAAATAACTTGTTATGATGCCCACAGAAGTGCACTAGTGGCACACAGCCATGGTGGGAAACCAACTGCTCTCAATTTGGCTAACTGATCCCCTCAGTGGTACAGGACCCATAGCTGGAGCTAGGAAACAAGTCAGAACCATATCCAAACATAAGCCCACTCTCCAATATCAAGCTACCACCAATCATGGGCTACAAGAGGGCCTACACCTATTAAGTTCTCTATAAAAAAAAAGTAAGGGTTATCTCCCTTGTCCTGGTGCTAACTTACTCCCCATTGGAGAATCTGCTTTTCTTTTTTAGATAGATGTAGATCCTAAGGAGAGAGCCACCCATCATACCTCCAGAGGGCCCCGGTTGAAACTAAGAAAAATTGGTGAAACAAGTAAGGGTGCTGTTTTCCTGATGAACCAGACACCAGCACAAAGGGGAAAGAGATCAACGCAGAGAACAATCAACTCCTACCAAATCAGAGAGCCAGAGCCTCAGAGGCCCCCAACACCTCATCACTGAAGCAGACCAAAAATGAACCCAACATGGCTCAGGGAAATTTTGCGGAAGAGGGGGCGGAAAGAATGTCAGAGCCACATGTTGGGTCATGATATGCAGAGACATTTATCTTACCCATAACTGTGGGCTAACTCCACAATTCATGACCCATATACCTCAACCAGGAGGGGCCAAGGGGAGGGGGTAGGTCATGGATGAGCCTAATATTGGTACCAAGCTGAATGTATTTGCTGAATACAAAACTAATTAATAAAGAAAAAAAATCAAGTCTAAATGGATTAAAGACCTCAATATAGGACCTGAAACTTTTCAAATACTGGAGGAAATCTCCACAATATAGGAGTGGAGAAGGACTTCCTGAACAATACCCCAGTAGCTCAGAAACTTAAACAGTCTCTCAACCAATGGGATCTCATGAAGCTAAAAAGCTTTTGCACAAACATACCATACATACGGCCTATAGATGACTGACAGAATGGGAGAAGTTTTTCACCAGCCAGGCCACTGAAAGAGGCCTAATATCTAGAATCTACAAAGAGCTCAAAAAACTAAGAAAATACAAAAATAAAGCAACCCATCCAATAAATGGGGTAGAGAACTGAATAGGAAGTTCCCAGAGGAAGAAAGATAAATTAACACACAGTGTTGTATTTTGTCAAAGATCTTTTCTGTATCAATTGAAATGATCATTCAGTTCTTGTGATTAAGTTTAATTATGTGGTGTATTATGTTGACCAATTTCCATATGTTAAGACATCCCTGCATCCCTGGGATGAAGCTTACTTGATCAAGGTGGATAATGCTTTTGATATGTTGCTGAATTCAGTTTGTGAGAATTTTGTTCAGGATATTTGCATCTAAGATCATCAGGGATATAGGCCAATAGTTTTCTTTTCTTGTTGTACCTCTGTCTGGTTTTTGTATTATGGTGATGCTAACTTCATAAAAAGAGTTGGTGAGATCAATGTAAAGGAACCCCTATCTGGAACAGTGAAACATTAGAATCCTATGGAGACAAAGATTATGCTCTCCAGTGTCAAGCTCTCACTGGCCTTTGGCTAAAAGGGGGTTTACATACATCAAATTCTCCCTAAATTAATACTGCTTATCTCATTTAAACTATGCTGACTTCATTCTCCACTGGAGAATCTGTTCTTCTTTTTCAAAAGGTAGTGAGACCAAGAGGATAAACTACACCTCGCACTCAGCCAAACTACAGCTGAAAACACAGAGGAATTGGAAAGATGAGCAACACTGCTGCTTCCATGGTGAACCTGATAATCAGCACCAGGTTGAAAGAGATAGACCCTGAGGATACTTAACCCTTACCAAAGCAGATATCCAGTGCCTCCTAAGAGCTCATCACTGAAGTAAACTTAAAACTCACCCATCATGGCTCAGGGAATTTTTCAGAAGAGGGAGTGGAAACACTGTAAGAGCCACAGGTTGAGACATCATGCCTAGATGCATTCCTAACCCCCCAAAATAACTGACTGCTGTTCCCACAATGCCTTATCCAAAACCCCATGGGGAATACCTGCAACTGCACTGAGAAGGGTCCCCGCAGAATGGGGGCAGGGAGGAGGGAGATGAGAGTACAAATGCATGATGGACCATACAAAATATGTTGTTAATAATAATAATCCAAGAAGATGTTTTCTATTTTGAATTTACAAGTTAACTTGATGTGTTTTCTGACATATCTATAGAATTAACATACATTGAAATTGTCCCATCTTACATATTTACATATTTCAGTTCAACCATATTTTTTCATTCTCATTTATACCAATATTTGTTTAATAGTTTCATTTCACATTTTTACATTCAGAGTAATCTTTCCATTCATATACAAATCCCTCATCTTGAATGAGAATAATAGATTGTAAATTTTCTGGAAATAAACTGAATATTTAAGGGTGTCACAACATTAAATATTGTATAATATGCTAGATGACACTTTTTGTTCTGCTTTGTAGTAACTGATCTACTAAAATGAATTCATTTTTAGCATTTTCCAATAAATTAAATTCACTTTAAGTAAAGCATGAAGATGGCTAGCAGGGTCTGTTCCAATAAATATTTCTTTAACACACATATGTAAGTTGACCATTTTTGTATGGTAAATTTTAGCATTATTTTCCTTACTATTTTGTGGGTCAGAAATTTGTGGACAATTGCTCAATAGAAGAGTCAGGATTTCATTATATTATTCTCTAATAGCCGAACCCATTTGCTATAGATGATGGAATAGAGTCTGATAATGATTCTATACTAACAAGATGTTTATGATACTCACTGAGGTACCTTTGTCATGGTACACATTTCATTTTCATTATCTCCATCTTCAGCAATAATTTTGTAAAATGGTGTCATCAGGACTGGGAGGTAGAGGAGGTCTTCCAAAAATAGGAAAGTGTCATCAGAGTCTTAAAGCATCACTAGAATTTAGACAGATGACAGCTAAATAAAGTAGAAATACACCACAGGGATAAAATGCCATGCAAAATTACTGAGTTGTTCATATGAAATGGATGTGACAGAACATAATTTTTATTGCTCTAATATGCAATTGTAAAATAGAATAAAGGCAATTTGTCTTGAGTACTTTAAGTTTCCAAATTTGCATTGTATTTTATTTGCTCATTAATGTGTGTATTAAGGATAATAAGTGAAAATCATGTGAACACTTAAAAAAGACAGTACACACTAAATTTCAGCCTCATTTCGTGCATACTGAGCTCCTAAATCCTCACAAAACCTTCCTATATTCTCCCTGATTATTTTTGAGCTTTGAGCATTGGGTTTCTTTCAGCTAAGTTTGTTCAGAAAGGATGGCTTAATTATCTTACTTTATTTCTTTTATCTCCCCTAACTTTCCAAGGTCTCTGGATGTTCATCTGGGACTCTTGTGACTAATAGTACAGATTTTAAGCAAGCATTAGTAATCTCTAAATACCTGCCTTTGACATGTTCTCTCACTGAAGTTCTACATTTCCTACCTCTGGCTTCTTGCCAGAAAGTAGAACAACAGCTGACCTTGATTATTTAGACAATTTCCTGAAGCCCAATAAAAGTGATATTGCCATCATTGCCTCGATCTTGAGGACACTGGGTTTTATTTGGAGCCATACTAACTTCCCAAATCAAATCAATTTGAAGTCAAAATGAATTCAATCACAGCTCTTGAAAACCAAGAGCCTTGATTTTATGATGGATTTTATTTATCAAAATTCTTGTAAAATTATGTGAAGCTCTTTTTTTCAAAGCCTTCTTTATCACCATTTGACATACACATTTGCTAAATGGTCTAGTATTTACTGGGGTTCCTCATGATAATGCATGCTTGGGTAAAGTGAATGATGAGATTAGGGAAATTACCCAGTACTGAGATAGCAGAAAAATGTTCCTAAATTAGCTAATAGTTTAAGGAGAATTAATTAACTGATATTTCAAATACTTCCAAGTTTTTCAAAGTATACTTTAATTACTCAAAACTGCAAGGCAACTCATATGGCTCAAGATGGCTTTAACATATTTTGACAATAGCTGACAATTTTCATTAATACAAATTTAGTCTTTCTAACAGTATTTGGTAGAATGTTCTACATGTGGAGCAGTCTTTTTTGAAGCTATTCAATATTTTAGAATATGGTTTTCATGATGCATGTATAATCAAAACTTTAGCATGCACTTGAACCACAAATTTGATACATTCATTGTAAATATCACATAGGAAAAAAAGACATGAACACAGCCATATAACTTTGAAATTTATTCATTGTTAAAAGTACAAAATAAGTCAGATAAGTTGCTGAAGTATTCTACAATTGCAGTATAAGTGGTTATATTCAGATTATATGAACATGATATTCAGAAATATCAGCAAATGGAAAACAGTCAGAAACAAGAACATATCAAATGAGATGATGAAAAGATGATTTCTAACAGAGAAATCGGTCATCTGCCTTGGGAACTGATATCAGGAAGTGCTATGAAAGGGGAAATGACTAAAGCAAAAATGAGAAAGAAAATACCTAAAATGTGTTACATAAGCTGCTGTGATTAATAGCTGCACAGATACTAACATAAATATAATCTAATGGAAAAGGAATATAAAATGTTATTAGAAAAAGCTCTACACTAAGAAAGTGAAATAAGTTTAAAATGATAGGGTAATTGCAATAAACAGGTCAATATGATTATTTTTACACTTATAATTATTATTATATTATTAACAATAGGCACGATAAACTAACATTGTCTCATGACATTTATGATCTTTTCCAAATTATAAAATACTTTTTGATTACCCAAATTCATGTATTTAAATAACACATTGTGAACAAAAGTGGTCACTTGGCCATGGTTTGAACCAGTATACCTTCACACTAAATTAATCCCTATTTTTTTTTTTTTTTTTTTTTTTTTTGAGGTATGGTCTCACTCTGGCCCAGGCTGACCTGGAATTAACTATGTAGTCTCAGGGTGGCCTCGAACTCTCTCAATCCTCCTACCTCTGCCTCTCGAGTGCTGGGATTAAAGGCGTGAGCCACCACGCCCGGCTTAATCCTTATTTTTATAGCAGAATATGACCAAAGCAGAAATGGAACATACATATCACCTTTAAAAAATGATAAAAACAGTGTTTACTTTTCCCCAGGGTTATATAATAGCATAAATACAGAAAAACAGTACCTTAGATCAGCAATCATGAGTGACAAAAATACAGATCTGCTTTTCCTTACTAGTGCACAAAGAATGAAAACTTATAGTATTTGCATTAATTAAATTATTGAGGATGTTTTTACTCATAAGCCTAATTCCATAAGGAGATTTCTAGATGATTGTCATGGATCTTGCCTATCTCTGTTTCCAATTTGACTTTTCATGAAAGACTTCCCAAGAACATTGTTATCAAGAAAGGATACAGTAGCCGGACATGGTGGTGCCTTTAATCCCAGCACTTGAGAGGCAGAGGTAGGAGGATCGCCGTGAGTTCGAGGCCACCCTGAGACTACATAGTTAATTCCAGGTCAGCCTGGACTAGAGTGAAACCCTACCTCGAAAAACCAAAAAAGAAAAAAAAAAAAAAAAAAAAAAAAAAAAGAAAGAAAGGATACAGTTCCTTGCAGAAGACATGACCACTTGGAGGAGGAGGAATTAGCCTGGTGAGAAACTAACATTATGGGGATGGACTCCTGAGCTTCCTACAAAAATTCACTCTTATGAAAAAAATATTTTTAAAATTTTGTGAGATAGCATTAATTATAATTTTGTAATGTTGCATTCTTTTCAGGCACTGTGATATGATATAGGACAAATAAACATAAATAACAAGTCCCTCTAGCCAGTGTGGTAACTGCTTTTATTGTTCAACGACAGGACATGCTGACTTTTGATGACCACATCCACTCTGATTTCTGGGATGCAGAAGGGGTGCCTTCTTGATGCTAAATGTCCTGTTATTTCTCTTATATGGACCTTAGTAATAAAGAAATGAAGCTATCTGCAGAGTTTTCCTAGACCTTTGACAACAAGAAGATGATGGTTTTTGATCCAGATGTGGAAATAAATGGAAAACTACATTTCTGTTCAGCACTGGACCAGTGACACTCCCAAAAGAGAAATAGAAAATGGGCTTGCTCACTTGCATGGGGACACTCAAGCCAATGGTTCCCAGTGGGTTTACACCCTTGACTTAGCTGGCCTTTCAGTTTCAGTAGTTCCATTTCTTGGGCTCTCCAACTGTTTACCTCTTCCAGGCTCACTGTCAGTCTAACCAGTATTTATGAGACCTGTGCGGAGATCACTTTAAACAGCTAGTCTGCCAACTTTGGTGAGCTGCCATTTCAAAATGTTCATCAGATCCTTTATGCTATCAACTCATCAACTCAATATTGATATTTAATGTGATATTTTATTTGCAAATAAAAGAAAAAGTCAATACTACTGCTTAATATGCATTTGGATTTGTTGAATAAATAGCATAGACTGTTTTGTTGATTGAAAAATGAAATAAGGTGGCTGGGGAGATGGATCAGTGTTTAAGCTGCTTGCCTGCAAAGCTTAACAACTCTGGTTCAATTTGCCAGTACCCACATAAAGTCAGATATACAAAGTGGCACATGTATCTGGAGTTCTTTTGCAGTGTCTGGGAGTTCTGTCACACCCAGTCTCTTTGTCTGTTTCTTATATTTCCTTCTGCTTAGAAGTAAATAAAAATATTTTAAAAAATGAAATGAGGGCTGGAGAGATGGATTAGCGGCTAAAGACACTTGCTTGCAAAGCCTGATAACCATGTGTGCTTCCCCAGTACCCATGTGAAACCATAAAGTGGCACATGCATCTGGAGTTCATTTGCAATGGCAAAAGGCCCTGGTTTGCCCATTCTCTCTCTCTCACTCTCTCCTTGCAAATAAATAAAAAAGTTTTTTTTAATTAAATTCATGTATGTGTTTTCCAAATGGAAGTACAAAATATAATACTTATAATCTAAGATCTAGAAGCTGTAAAAATAAAAGCTGTTTTTCCCCTCTGAGATTGTTTTAAACATATTGGCAGCACATTTTGAACCAAAGAGACATGTTTACCGTGAAAACATTAATGTGTAGAATTAATAAGAGGCATTTTATTGAATACATGTCCTACTATCTTTTTTACCATAAGATTGTTATGAATTTCAAGCACTGAGATGGTGTCATAGTGTAAATTATGTCTCAGATTTTAGATACTGGTAGACCCATGAATATGTATCGAAATGATGTTGGTAACGTGGATAAAATCTACCTTGTGAGTCTTTTCATTTTTCTTTCTATCAACGCAGATGTCCATCACTAAAAGAATGGATTACTAAGATGTGGTATATCTACACATTGGAATTCTATACAGCAAAAGAAAACTGACACAATGAAATTTGAGGAAAAATGGTTGAACCTGGAACAGATCTTTCTAAAACTATGTCTTAGTCCCACACAGATATTTCTGGAACTAATGCACCTAGGGAAATCTATGGCTTTAAAAAATTTTTATGTTATTTTGAAAAATATCAAATTTAAAACAGTTACAGTTATGGTAGGATGAACTGCCTTTACTTTTCACCTAGAGTTATCAGTTGTGAACAATGTATATTTTTTATTTATCTCTCATATATATTATCATTTTTGCTTTTGCTGAATAATATGATATTAAGTTACAGATATTATGACATTTAGGTAGGAATGAAACTTTGTTCTTGTCAGGAGAGAATACACTGCTAGAAATTATATAATTTGTCTCCTAAAATATTGCTAAATTCTGTACTTACAGATTATGTCCTACTTATTTATTTTAGCTCACACATTGTTAAAGAAAATCAAAATAATGAATATGTAAATGAATGTATAACACATTCACTTCATTATGTATCGCCTGAAAATAAGGATAAGGAATATAACCATGGGTTGATAAATCATGGCTAATGAAGTGGATTTAGCCCTCATGATGCTGTTTTATTTATTACTTGAGGTAACACTGGATTTTATGTTTTATTTTGTTTTGTTTGGTTTGTTGTTTTTTGAGGTAGGGTCTCACTTTAGCTTGGGCTGACCTGGAATTCACTATGTAGTCTGAAGGTGGACTCAAATTCATGGCAATCCTCCTACCTCTGCCTCCTGAGTGCTGGGATTAAAGGTGTGCGCCACCACGCCCAGCTTTGATTTTATGCTTTTAAATGAATGTAAAACAAAACTAAAACATACTGAAGAATATTCAACAGAAACTCTATGTACTCTTTAGTGTCTTTTGAAATCATTTTCAACCACTCTTCTACAAAATTATAGTATAATCCCCTAAATTCAATAAATCTCATACTAAATTAATGACTGGTATACAATGTTTAGGATAAGTGATTACAGACTTGCGTAAAACTCTTTTTCACCATCTACCAAACATCTCCTTCATGTGCTGAAGCATGATTGGCTGACACAAATATTCAACCACAGAAGTCTCACATTACTCCAAGGCTCATACAGATGAAATATTACGAACATTACCATCCATGAGTCTCTTTAGTGCACACCATTAGTTCTGAGTTGTGCCTGTTGCAGCAAGAGATATTTAAAAGTATTTTAAACTTTATTCTAAAAATAAATTTCCCAGTCTAAGAAAGATAATCTAGAAAGGTCAAAAACATTAATATGAAAATTTAAACAAGGCCCTTGGTCTTAATCTGTTCTTGCTAAATAGCTTGACAAGAGTTATATTTCCTCATGTATTTCTCACTATCAGTATTAATTTGTGTCGTGAAAGAAGTTATGAACCATGGGTATGCTTAATACAGATTAATTTAAAACAAATTACTATTTTCTAAAAACACTATTGCCCAATTTTAAGAGTGATTTCTTTATAAACAAATAAACTTCTATTGGAATGGAAGTGTCATCAAATGGATATCACCCATTTCTTGGCAGTATGAGATAAAAATAATGGTCAGAAAACAATGTATGCAGTCCTGAGGAGGTCTGGCATAAGCACCTTGTGAAAAAGACTCAACATCACCTTATTTGTGACTTAAGAAGCAGGACAGATTGTTGTCCCTATTTATAGCATATGGGGCACTTTGCAAAGTACCTAATCAAAATTTTATGACAGCAAAACTGATGTGAAAAATACCACAAATATTCAGAAATAAATGGGAAATAAATTGTTTCAAAATATGTGAGTTATATCAAGATAAACCTGATCTAATTCCCGCTTGCTCTAATATTTAACCTCATAGTTTATGCCCTGACCCTTCATGATGCCCACACTTTGATGTCTTACCACTGAACCCCATGTATCCTTCATTTTATCCCTGACAAATCCATATTGCTTTGATACTAGAATTGTGAGTGCAATACATGAGCCTGCTACCAGCTCATAAACATGTCCTGCTGGTATCTTTATATGCTTTCTTGGAAACATTCCAGTGTCAAAGTGTTCAGTGTGGATTTTGGGGAATGTGTCAAGACCTCTAAGCACCACCGTATGAATACTCATGCCCAAGACACTAGCACTTACTCAAGGAACTGCAGTGTTAGGCTATGGGCTTGATCCTAATGTCTCCAAATAGACCATTTGCTTAAAATGTCTTTTTCAAATGCTGAATGTTCCCTTCTCACCCTTGACTCTGAAGAAAAGTGCTGACATAAATCTCTGAGGACCTTTTCAGGGGAGAGAGGTCAGCATGAATTTGATCAGTGCTCCTCACACAGGCATGAACTCTGCACTGTGGGAGAGTGGGTCTTGGGCTCGCTCTGTATCACTGAACCTTACATTAGCTGTTGTCAATCAAACACTTAGAGACATGACAAATGTCCGTACAGCAAAGAAGTCAGAACAGGTATTGTCAACCTAATCTATTTGAATACAATCACATGTATAAAATAATGGGAACCCTGAATTTCTGAGAAAGAGAATATTTTTAATAAAATCTTCTGATATATTTTAAAGTTTTTATAGGTGTTTTGTTTTATAATGGCTAAATATCATTGTATCAAGGATTTCTCATAAAATATTGAGCCATTATTTTATTTGATTAAAATCATATCTTCAAAGTCATATTTTATGAATAATTCTGCTCTTTGAGGAGTCTAGCTACCTCTTAATGACATAGCTACACATTATTGAATTTTAGCAATGTCTCCCTGATCCCATACCCCTACTTGCTAATAATTAACTTTCTACATCTAACTTTGTTGGGACCAACTTTTTAAAATTCCACATATAAGCACCTTCTTGCAGTGCCTAAGTGCCTGGTTTTGTTCACTTTATAAATGTCACTTACTGACATGTTGTGGACATGATAGGGTTTCTTTTTATGGCTTAAGCCTATTTAAATATATATGTGTGTGTCTGTGTGTGTGTGCATGTGTGTGTGTATGTATATGTATATATACATGCATATATGTCACAGTTTCTTCACACATCAGTCATTTGATAGCAGTTTGATAGTTTTCCCTTCTTAGCTATTGTGAATAGTGCTCCAATAAACATGGAAATACAAATGTCTCTTTGTTATATTCATATATAATCTGAATACTGAGATTAATGCACTATCATGGGTTTTACCATTGGTCCATATGTCTTCTTTTATGCCAATGCCATGCCACTTCGATGACTACAGTGGTTCAGTATGCTCTGAAGGCATGCAGTATTATGCTCCCTGCTATGTTTAAATGTATCTAATTTTGGACTCACAGGTTCGTTAATATTAGATTATAAAAATTCAGTTGTGGGTGGTGGCACATGCCTTTAATCTCAGTGCAGAGAGACAGAGGTAGGAGGATAGCCATGAGTTTGAGGTCACTCAGACACTATATAGTGAATTCCAAGCTAGCTTGACCTAGAATGAGACCCTATCACAAAAAAAGAAAATGAATCATTGAGAGGATCAAATTCTCTCCAGTTTACAGCTAGGCCTAAGTTTCAGTTTCCCGGAGAGGCAGGAAAGACTGGGAAAAACCATGAACAAAGGGCATGCCCAAAGTGGTGGGCTCTGGGGACTTAGTCAGTTCCTGGAGACATGTCCAAACATGCCTAGACATGTCCCTTTCATGCCTTTCGCAACCTCTTTGTGCCTTCTGCACCAACCAATCAGAGATGTACAACTGTAACTACTGCTTGACTAGCCAATCATTTAAAAAAGATTACCTAACCCGCCTGGAATTCCCCTAGTTGTGCTTAAAAGGGGCCTGTGTGCTCCTCTTGGGTCACCATTTTGTATGAATGGTTGACCTCTGCATGCTGGCTGATTCTGCAGAAAAAACACTCTTGTTTTTACATACTATTTTAGTCTGGGGTCTTTCTTCAGTGGTTCTCAGACCCTTACAATCATGATAACTACTATGCTAAACATGTGCTGATCTCAAAATGCTATATGCAAAACTATCCATTTTGTGTATCTTCTCTTTGTTATTCATTCTGGTAGGTTGAATAGATACCCTCTTGTAGATTCACTAGTGTTATTAAAGCTTCATGGATTTCCAGCTACCTGGCTGGAAGAGTTGTCACTGTAGTGGGTCTGAAGTCCAGTCTAAGATATGCAAAGTACCTGAGTTCTGCCTGGAGTTCCTGAAGTTGGTGTGCTTGTGCTGGTGATGTAGCTTTTGGGTTCTGGCTTATGGCTTTTCTCTCTCTGCTTGGATGTGTGAAAGTGGGTTAGCTACTGCCATAGTGGAATTTCCCCTCTATCTTCAATAAATCCTTCCCTCCGTAACTGTGCCTGGTTTGGAAGTTCATCCCCGCAATGTGAGGCTATCTGCTATACTCGTAATTTGAGATTTTTACTCTGTTTCAATGTTTTTATACCTTATGTTTTTGACTTGCCATATTGTTCTGAGAATTCTCAGTATTGTGAATAGATATAATAAAGTGGACATCATTGTTTTATTTTCAATCTTACAGGGACACTTCATTTTTTCAGTATTGGTAAGGGTTGGTTCATGGCATGTGGATATTATCAATTGATGTATGTTCTTTCTGTTCTCACTTTGTTAAGGCTTTTATCATGAAGGTGTATTGAATGACTTACCTGCCTCAGGAAAGAGACCATATCCTTCTGCCCTGCATTCCCTTGTACTTTATCTCATTTATTTATTTGTTAATATTGAAGTAACCTTGTGGGTTGAATTTCACTTGACCATGACTAACCTTTGTAAATATGTTCTTGGATTCAATTTTCTAGAGTTTTTAAGATTTTTCACATCACTTTCACCAAAAACATTGGCCTTGGGCTGTGGAGTTGACTCAGTGGATAAAGGTGCTTTCTTGCAAAGCCTATCAGTCTGGATTTGATTCATAATTGGACTCACATAAAGCCATCTGCACAAAATGGCATGTGTCTGGAGTTTTGTACAGTGTCAAGTGGCCCTGGGACAGCCACTCACACTTTCACAATTCATATTCTCTCTCTGTACCCTCTCTCCTCTCATCTTTCCAAACACACATGCATACACAAATATAAATATTAAATATTAAAATGACATTTTTTTGTTTATATCCTACCTGGTTTTTTTATCAGAGAAATGCCAGACACATGGAATGTGAATTTGGGAAAATTCATAAAAAATACTAACACATTTAGAAATGTGTATAGTGCAGGAACGAATCCTCCTGATTTGGACTTCTCATTGAGAAAGACCTTTGATACTACAGAGCTATATGTCTAGTCTTTCTTTAAATGTCTCTCTTACATCCAGAGTTTTAGAGTTAGGAGTTTTTCTGCTTTTAAAATATTTCCAGAGAACCATATCCTTGTTTCCTTGGTCTTTTTAATCTTTTGTTCATAATATATTCTTTATTATTTCTTGCCTTCTGCTAATGTTAGTTTGGGAATGCCTATAATTTTCTCATTTGTTTGTAAGTAATGATACGTTGCTTTTTTGCAATCTTTTTCAGAGTCTCACAGTATGGCTCAGAGTGTCCTCAAACTCATGCCTAACCTCCTGACTCAGGCTCCCATGCTCTGGGATTACAACATGTGCACCACACCTGGATTCCTTCTGCTTTGAATTATAAGGTTTCATGGCTAAAAGCTTCATTTTACTAACTTCCTGCTAGTTCTGATATTTTATTTGCATGCTTTTATTTTATATTTTATTTTTTGTCTTTAAAAGTCATAGCTAACATATATTTATTTTATTCATAGTGCATACATTTTCTTATTACTATATACATTTTAATTTGTATGTTCATCATTGGTGATGATTTAATTGATGTGATTATTTAGTATACTTCTGAAATGCGCAATGATTTAATTGAGCTCATTAACATGTCTTTTACCTTATTTGAATTTTTGTGGCAAGACATTTGAAATTTCTTGTAGGGGTCTTTCAGCCTGTCTTAGTCAAAACTTTATTTGAAGAACACTGTGATTCTGCTGATACCATGTTTGGGGCATAAGAACATCTGTGCTTATCCCAGAATGCTGGGAACAGAGTTTGTGATGTCTATTCTCTTATTGTTAGGGAGGTCTAATATTCATCTATAGTTTTAAGCTAGCCAGAATGTCTCCTGCTCCTGAGATAGGGAATTGCTGTCTACTTTGTTTTGTTTAAGCCATTATCTGCATAAACTCTACATAAACCTTCAACATAGAGCTGTTCTAATAAAAGTTCTACAGGCCGCTGTCTCTGGACTCCTGTACAGAAAAAAAATCACCTGGAGCCCCTAGTTCTATTGACTTGCCCCAGGCTCAGCTCAGTGTCTTGGCACTGGTCATTCAGGACCTGAAAACAGGTTCAGTTGGCACCTGCAGGTGATGACACCAACAATTTCTTCTCATCAGTTTTGACATTTATAATACATCATTATTAACTGTAGTCAGCATGATGTCTGAGCAGTCCTCAGTGATGTATTCCTCCAGTTGGAGTGACACTTTCCATCCTTTTGTTAATGTCTCCCTATGTGCTTCTCCTTTTCATTCCGTGGGGACCAGCATTATACTCTCTAGCTGGATTTTTCCTAGTTTTCATTTTAAAAAGAAATGATGTGGTATTTGTCTTCTAGCCTGGCATATTTCACTTAGTGTTATGTACATCTTCTTGTCATGTCAGCACTGCCTTATATCTAAGGAATGAACAATATTTCTTGGTGTGTATACACTACATTATCTCTATCCTTTCAGCTGGTGGTAAAGGTAAACTTTGTTTCCTATATTGAACATTGAATATAACACAGTGAATATGGATTCCTTTCCTAATTGTTTAGCTCTCATATCAATATTTTGAATCAACTTTCTTTCCTTTTCTTGTATGCCTAAATTAATGAATTTCAGCTGAGGCACTAACATATAAGAAGCTCAAATGAATGGCGATCATTTCTCTAAGTTCTAGTGTATTTTTCAAGCTAACTTTATGGTTTTCTGAGGTACTTTGTATCCTTTGGCTGAATGGGACCCTTAATATAAAAATCAGCAATGGGACCTGAATGATAATATGTTCTGGAACACCAAGGTGTGTGCCATCATATGCTTACAGCTTTAAACAATGTATAAATCTCTATGGTTAAAAATAGCAGTTTCAAGCCAGGCATGGTGGCGCATGCCTTTAATCCCAATAGTCGGGAGGCAGAGGTAAAAGGATTACCGTGAGTTTGAGGCCACCCGAGAATACAGAGTTAATTCCAGGTCAGCCTGGGCTAGAGTGAGACCCTACGTTGAAAAAAACAGAAAAAAAAAATAGCAGTTTCAGGCTGGAGAGATGGATTTGCAGTTAAGGCACTTGGCTGCAAAGCCTAAAGACCCATTTATGACTCTCCAGATCCCACGTAAGCCAGACACACAAAGGTGAGGCAAGCACAAGGTCACACATGCTTACTAGGTGGCACAAGCATCTGGAGTTTGATTTCAGTGGCTGAGGCACTGACATACCAATTCTCTCTGCCCCTCTGTCTCTCTCTTGCTCTCTGTAAAAATAATTTTTTAAAAAAAATTTCAAAAACCCAGCAGTTTCTTTCTCCATTTTACTTAATGTGTGTAATAACTGTGTGTCTTTGTGTGTGTGTGTGTGTGTGTGTGTGTGTGTGTTATTGGTGATGGAAACCAGGATCACACATGCTTGGTACTCAATTGCTGATCTACATCCACAGTCCTAAATTTTTCCATTCTGTGGTGATTGGTATGAGATTTACCCCAGAAATTCGTGTGTTCTGAATTCTTGTTCCTCAGCTGCTGGCAACTTAGTAGGTATAGCCTTGCTGGAGTTGTGTTGCTATACATGGACCTTGAGATTTATTAGCCCCTAGCTTACCAGTGTTAATTTGACTCACTCTGTCTTCTACCTGCTATAGCCAAGGTGATGCCTAGCCATTAGTCATGCCATGCCATGATGAAGCTTCCTCTTGAGATTATAAGTCAAACTAAAACTTTCCTTCTTTCAGCAGGTTTTGGTCTTGTGCTTTGTCCCAACAACAATAATAATTACATAAATGCATTGTATGTGAAGGTATTAAATTTGTAATGGATAACAACACTTATATGTTCAACAAGGAGACATTAGTTCATACACTGTGGTTTAAGAATAGAAAACAGCATATGGATACCAATTACTAGAGCATTCTGTGTACACTGAATAAAAAAATGAGATATTGGGATGGTTTTTTGGAAGAGGGGAGAAATTTTACTCTGGAGTGCAAAAATATGCCCTCGTAATTTTATGCATTGTATGGTACTAGTATGATAGATAACAATTTGATAGGATGATAAATGTGTCAGAATTTCTAAAGTCAAATGCTTTTTCAAATCTCTTCTAGCTCTAACTTCATATGAATTCAAATCAGCACATTATTTTAAGGCTTATACTTGCCTTCTCATTTTTTCTTGCACGGGAAGAAATATGAAGCCACTTCTGCTTGTAAAGACATATAATAACTCTCATTTAATTTCTGACATTCCCCCAAATTAATATTCCTAATTTTCAAATGAAAACATCTTATTTCCATTACAATTTGCAAATTTTTTCTGTGTCTTCCTATCCCATACCTTTCTAAATCTTCCTTCTTCTTCCCTGTTTCTGTTTTCACATCCCTAGAAACACCATTTAAATTGTTTCTTATAAAATTTCCATTTGTCTCTAAAACTGTTTAGTTAAAACACATTTAATGTATAAATTTAACTAAAATATAAGTTTCCAAGCCCTATTGTGCAGCCTGACAAATCACCACCTCATTTAAGTTTTTATTTCTCAACCCACAAGTTTCACTTGTTTACTGAAATATATAGTAATGTTGTATATGTTGTTGTAATGTTGTATGTATTGTTTACAATGTTGTAATATATAGCAATTTTTTGTCTTTTCTATTTTTCATTACTTACTTTACACATATGTCTATGTGTAGGATGTGTATATGTATGGGCTTGCATTTGAATAGTAGAAGACAACCTCAATTTTTTCTCCTTTCTTTCCACTTTCTTTGGAAACAAATTTCCATGGCTGCATATAAAATTCTGCATTTTTAGACTCTGCCTTCCATTGCTGTAGTTGTCTTAAAATTACAAAATGGTGTGCCACTTTGAGTATGGATTTATATTGGCCCTGAGGAAGATTGAGCTCGGGTTCATAGGTTTGCAAGCAGGTGCCTTCAACCACTGAGACATTCCTCTCCTCCCTTTTTACTTGAGATGGTGTCTCATGTAGCCCAGGCTGGCCTGAATCTCTGGAACTCGGCCCTATATAGCTGGATGAGCATGAACTCCTTGTCCTCCTGGCCTTACCTTCAGTGTGTTAGGATTACACGCATGCGGTACCTCACCCAAATTTATGAACTGCTGGGATAGCATTTAGGGTTTCTGGCATGCTAAACATTCAATCTATAGACTGAACTATATCTCTAGTCCCAATAAAATAATATGAAGCAGTAATTGTTTCTGTCATAGTTTGTATATATGTATATATTCACTTTACAGAAAGTTATAATTTGAAATTTAAAAAATTATAAAATTTGTTCAAGGTCACAAAATGGACAGGAAGGTCAAATGCTAAACATACCAATTAGACAACTGTGATGTTATTATTTTCTATTATTTGTTTTGAACCTAATGGCAACAGATTTTTTAAAAAATATTTTAGGGTTTTCTTTTTTTTTTTTTTTTTTTTTTTTTTTTTTGGTTTTTCGAGGTAGGGTCTCACTCTAGCCCAGGCTGACCTGGAATTCACTATGCAGTCTCAGGGTGGCCTCGAACTCACGGCGATCCTCCTACCTCTGCCTCCCAAGTGCTGGGATTAAAGGCGTGCGCCACCACGCCCGGCTTTATTTTAGGGTTTTCTAACAAAGTGATATTATTGGTCTTGGGTCCTATAGCCCAGGCTTTTAATCCACCATCAGTATAGACAGTACAGGGCTCATCATGTGTGTAGCAGACACACACTTCTTTACTTTTTCTAGACAATATACATACACTATATACTTGCAATGTCTTTTTCTCCTTTTGTTCTTCTGAAAGTTTGAAATGTATATTCTTGACTTTATCTAATGTGCTGTTTGTCTGTGGACATGCTCAGCACTTATTTGTCCAGATGAATCTGAGTTATAATTGAATACTTTTGGTATGTTTTACTAAGTGAATGATGATTAAGGCAATTTTACCTAGTATTATCTATGTAAATTGGTTAATTAAACTCTAATAAAAAATAAACCAAGCCGGGCGTGGTGGCACATCCCTTTAATCCCAGCATTTGGGAGGCAGAGGTAGGAGGATCTCCGTGAGTTGGAGGCCACCCTGAGACTCCATAGTGAATTCCAGGTCAGCTTGGGCTAGAGTGAGACCCTACCTTGAAAAACCAAAAAAATAAAAAATAAAAATAAAAAAATTAAAAAAAAACAATTAAAATTATATCTTTATTGCTATATTCTAACAGTTTCATCCAATTTTGATTAAGCCCAAAAGAATACCCACAACATTGTACACTCTGATCAAGTGTGATTCATCTCAAGGATAGAGTGATAATTCAAATACAAAACTCAATAGATATAGAACAATAAGTTGACAGAAAGAAGTAAAAATGTAAGGAAAAATAGCTTTGGTAAAATATTACAACTCTGCTGAAATAATTTAATCTAGCATGAGCAAAATGACAAGAATTTCCACTTTTACCACTCCTAGTAAACATCTTATTGCACTTCTTAGCCAGAATAATGCAAGAGAAAGAAATAAATTATATCCTTATAGAAAATTAAATACCCAGATTTCAGACATGACATTTCCTATGTACAAAAACTTAAAGACTAAAATAATATTAGACTGATTAATAAGACTTTCTTTGAATTGATCTTGTCAGATATTTTTTTCTCCATTTTGTCCCAGCAACTAGAAAATTAACTAATACAGCATCCAAGAATGCATAAGACCAAGGGTTAATTCCCAATACACACACACACACACACACACACACACACACACACAATCAACTGTGTGCACATCTGGTTGCTTAAATACCTTTTTTTTAATTTTTTTATTTTATTATTATTATTATTATTTTTGAGGTAGGGTCTCACTCTAGCCCAGGCTGACCTGGAATTCACTATGGAGTCTCAGGGTGGCCTCGAACTCATGGAAATCCTCCTACCTCTGCCTCCCAAGTGCTGGAATTAAAGGCGTGCGCCACCACGCCCGGCTCCTTAAATATCTTTAAATATATATAAGCCACATTTTTTGAATAACAAAATAATAAGTACCAAAATATATCAAAGCTGCTGTTTTGCCAGGAGGCAAAGTTTTTGGTAAGAAAAGTGATTTTAAAGTTGCCTTGGCCAGGACATTGTTACCTTCAATATGTTATGCACAGAGGAGTGTTGGAGTTTGTTCTAACACTCCTGTCAAACCTCCCATTATAGAGAAGTGTACTTATTGAGGAAGCTGTGTTGCAGATTGGAATGGAGTTCTGAGTGATGATAATTCCTTAACTGTAATAATTTTAATGATGTCAATGTAGCTGTTATGTTTGAATACTTGCCTAATTGGACTTAATCAGTTAAATAAGCTTTCCTATTTAAAGCTCCCTTGATGAAGTCCTTTAAAAAAAACTCACTCTGCCATATACCTGGGTAACTATGACTATCAAAGCTGGATTTTCAGAGGGAATTGGTAGCTTTGAGAAAGTCTAAATCATAGTTTTTATAATTTCCTTCCTCTATCTGACCCAAATCAACCAAGCCTAGTGACCATTAACCTGAAAACTCAGAAAACCTGAGGCAAGATATATGTTTCCACTTTAAATTGTTATCTTGGATATTTTGCTATTTTAAATTTTATTGCCAGTGGCAACCATTTATCATATCACTTTCATTCTCAGGTGAATGTGTATGGGTTGTGGTCAAGCTGTTGCTTTTAGATGCCATCTCTTCTGAAGACTTACTGGTGGTGGTGCAAAAGACAGGTCCAAATTTACCCACATGATAAGTCTCAGTGTGGTGCAGTACCTACTTCTCTTTTGTGCTATTTCAGATACCAACTGGGTTTCCACCAATAAGCAATTCATAAAAGATCATGAGAAACAATATGAGGAAGACTCATCAATGGTTTCATAAGTTAGGTAGATCAGAAAGGACACCCCATTATGTTAGCTATATTCTGTTCTTCAGAAAAAAATTCAATTCATCCAACATATAAGAAGGATGTGAGTATGAACTAGAAGAATCAAAGAACATATCTGAGCAGGCCCCTTGCACTGCCTTCCTGATTCAAAGTCCTCTGGGTCCCCAAATCATGGATCTCCTACTCTGGAAGGTGTGCAATAGTAGTAAGTAGGCCAGATCTCCCTGTTCCTCTCCTCCTCCCAGTTCTCTGGACCTGATCCATTCCCTTCTGTTGGCTTGTGGCTGCCTGGACCCTTTGAGCTTTCTGTGGAAGAAGGCCCCTTGTTCTGCCTTCCTGGTTGAATGGCCACTAGGTCCCCAACTCCCGGATCCCTTGCTGTGGAGGACGTGCATGCTGAGTGAGTAGGCCACAACTTGCAATTCCTTCCCCACCACCCATTTTCCTGGTCTTGGCACCCCTGCTGCTGCCTTGGCAACTAAAGACCCAGACAATAGGGATGGGAGGTTTTGGGGGGTACAGAATGGGAGGGTGGGGAAAAGAAAAAAAACTGAATTTAAAATGAACTGGTACCATAGAAACCTTTATTAATGGAGAAAGACTAAAAGATATAACCCTCAACAGGAGTAAAGGGGAAGCACCTGAGAAGGGCCCTGGAGAGTGTTGGATGAAGCCTAAGTTTAATTTTTTTTTTTTTTTTTTTGTCTCTGGCCCTGTAACTCCCAGTATCAGAAACTGGTTGCTACCCACGATGATCTGTTGATCAGAGAGATATATGAAATCCCCCAAACAAGACAAGTTTCTGTCAAAACACTTGATTACCTGCCTGATCCAAAAGGTAAGACCCTATTGCTGAAGACACCATATGCTGACACAGAGCATGGAGACATCTGGCTGGATTCCAGAAGACAGCCAGTCCCCAGACAGCCTGTCTAGTGCTGGAAAGCTCTACATGAGCTACTGGGGGAAAGTGGCCAACAATGATCTGAGCAACCAGAGTTCTAAGCAAACACCCTGACAAGATGTACATATCAGTGCAATAGTTGCCCACAGACTTGGTGGGAAACCAATAGCTTTCTGATTGGCTAAGAGATCTTCTCAGTGGAAAGGAACCCATATCTGGAATTGGGAACCAGGTCAGAATCCTATGGAGACAAAGACTGTGCTCTCCAGTGTCCAGCTCTCACTAGTCTTTGGCTAAAAAGGGGGTTATACCCATCAAATTCTCCCTAAATTAGTAATGCTTGTCCTATTTATACTATGCTGACTCCACTCTCCATTGGATAATCTGTTCTTCTTTTTCAGAAGGCAGTAAGATCTGAGGAGATAAACTTCCCCTCTCACTTCAGCCAACTCACAGCTGAAACCACAAAGGATTTGGGGAGATAAGCAAGAGTGCTACTTCAATGGTGAACCTTATAATCAGTTCCAGGGTGAAGGAGAGAGACCCTGAGGATTCTCAATACTTACCAATGCATAGATCCAGAGGTTCCTAAGAGCTCATCACTGAAGTAGACTGAAAACTCACACACCACGGCTCAGGGAATTTTTGTGGAAGAGGGGGCAGAAAGATTGTAAAATCTACAGGTTGAGACATTATGCCCAGAGGCAGTCCCTTCCTCGCAAAATAACTGACTGCTGTTCTGACAGTGCATAACCTTCAGCCCCATAGGGAATACCTGAAACCCCATTGAATAGGGTTGCAGTGGAATGGGGGCAGGGAAGAGGGAAAGGAGGGTACCAACACATGATATATCCATACAAAATGTTGCTAATGATAATAGTAGTAGTAGTAAAGGAGGAAAACAAAGAATAGACCCAAGAAGTATTGTCTTATTGCTTGTCAAAATTTTATTTGGCATGTGTATGTATGTGTAGTGTGCATAGCGTGCATGTGTATAGGCATGTTTGTGTGAGCATATGCCTGTGGAAGCCAGAAGTCAACAGTAAGTATCTTCCTCAGTAACTGTCTAGCTTACCTTTTGAGACAAGGCCTTTCATTGAATATGAAGCTGACTGACTTGGTTAGATTAGTTAGAAATCAAGACATTGTGATCTGTCTGTTTCCACTACCTCAAAGCTAGAAAGACAGATGCACATCACTATTTCATGTTCCTACATTCTCCAGCATTCTTGTGTGTAAAGTATGTTAGCCAAAGAGCCATCTTTCCAGCTCTTCAGAATTGTAAATATTATATTTCCATTATTTATTTAATCCACAGTTTAAAGGAATTCCATTTTAAACCCCCAATTTAAAAGAATGTCATTATGGTAGGCATGCTTAACGGCTTTACATTCATTATAGCTTTATAACCCCCAAATTTATTTATTCTGATTAAGAGATATACCCAATATTTGAAAAATTACTTGGGAAATCTACTATAGACATCTGAAATGGATTTTTTATTTAGTTTTTTTTTTTTTTTTTGAGGACAAGGTCTCACTCTGTAGGCCAAGCTGAACATGAACTTATAGTGTCACTCAGGTTGGTCTTGAACTCATGGCAGTTTTCTGGCCTCACCCTAGTCTTCTTCATTTCTAAAACACATTGAGAAAGATGTCTCTTCTCCAATTGGCCTTACTCATGTTTGCATACAATACTTCTGAATAGTTTAAGTAGCTTGTTATAAACACTAGAATGAAGTCAACATCAAAGATGAATCATTTTTCCTAATAAAGGTATATGAAAACTTGCATAGTAGCTCATTCTAAATTGAAAATAGCTTTTGAATTCTCAATTTTGCCCAAACCCAGCATTGCTCAATTATTTTTCTTTCCCTCTCTCTCTCTCTCTCTCTCTTTTTTTTTTTTTACTACTAAAGAACATTGAATGAATTCTTAAATGTTTAAATGTTCTTTCACCTTTTAATAGCAAAACTGTGTTACACTGTCTTAACCTCTAGAAATGCAAAAATGGAAAAGCAATAGATTTATGAATGAAATTAGAAACTAGGCATCTGTGTCAGATATCTGCTTACTGCCAAATATTTATCCCAAGAAAAACATTCTCTGCTGTCAAATTTTATTAGAGAAAGAGAAAGCTCTCTCAGGGATATTTCTTGTTTGACAAGAAATAAACACAGTGTCATTTTGTGTTCTATTTATGGAAAGCCAAAAGTTAACATTTATTTCAATAATTGTGACATATTCCAGGTTCAATCATTCTGTCTATCAAAAATAAATTGATGTGTTTAATAACATAAAAGATAATTACTGTGGCTGTCCACCACTAATTCTTTACTACTAAAAATGGCAAAATAGCTGGACATGGTGGCCCACGCCTTTATTCCCAGCACTCGGGAGGCAGAGGTAGGTGGATCACTGTGAGTTCAAGGCCACCCTGAGACTGCATAGTGAGTTCCAGGTCAGCCTGGACTAGAGTGAGACCCTACCTCGAAAAATCAAAAAAAAAAAAAAAAATGGCACAATACTGACTGGCATGGCAGTGATAAAGGAGTAGAGAACATCAGGCAGTCAATTCTGACTGTAAGTGACATGGGAATGAAAATGAATTTAATGGGACTGTGGCTTCACAAAGGTGGCCTTGGAAACTGTGGCTTCTTAAAGCTTGCCATCCACAACACTGTACCCTGGGATTCAGACCTTGAGGGTTTCAACAGCGACCTTACCAATTGCCATGACAAACAGATTCATAGTTGTTCTATGACTGCTTAGCTTTGACAAACATTCAATGATTCAAAATTTGTCATTAGATATCTGTTTCACAATTTGTTTTCAGTAACTGTGTTATGGCTCTGGGAATTTCATAGTCTTCTCCTTTGTTTTCTGTCTCTTCTATTATTTGACATACTCACTACTGACAGTAATAATGCTTGACGGTAAGTAGGACAATGCCAGGAGGGTTAGAACATAAATTTGAAACACTTATTTCCAAAGTTATGGAAAGGCTAGCATTCTAACTCATAGGGTTAGCACAATGAAAGTTAGTGATGCTATGTACAATACTGTGATAACTGCAGCACTTAACCTTCTGCTTCATGGGACAAAAGACCTGACCAGAAGCTGCTTAGGGAAGGAAAGGGTTCATTTCAGCTTATAGTTTCCAGGAAACATTTAATTGAAGAGAGAAAAGTAGAGCAGGAATAGACAAAGAGGTATCACATCCCCACAGCAGCAAGGAGGATGGACAGACAGAGAGAGAGAGAGAGAGAGAGAGAGAGAGAGAGAGAGAGCTCACTGCACACCAGTGGATTTGGAATAACAAACCTTAAGGCTAGCTCCCAGTGACTCATTTCCTCTAGCAAGGCTACAACTCACAGTGGCTCAACCAGCTGGGAACTAAGTATGAGTTTTAATCACAAACACATGAGGCTACAGAGAACATTTTACATTCAAAGAATCACAATATATTACGCTATTGCAATTAACTATTTCTCCTCTTCCTGACTGAACAACCTAGACTGAAAATGAAGGTTCAACATGATTGAGCATAGTTTATGCACTTTGCACTCTTTGGGCTGTGAACCCATAATTATACCAATATCCTTGTTCTCTGATGCAAGAGTGATGATGAAATGAAGTTTCAATAGACAGATGGAATGCCCTATAGCAGGGAATTGCAGTTATCCATAATGTAGAAACTGTAACTACAAATAATAATATATGAGAAGGTCTATGTGTTAATTAGTTTCATTTACTCATTTTGCTATGCATTAAAACATCAAATTGTAATTGCATGCAATTACTAATAAGTGGGATATAGACTCATAAATCACTTTTCCTGATTTTTTTCTAACTGTTATCCTCAGGATATTTAAACAGAGAAGAGACTTTCATGATTGAAAAAGTAACCCAGTATACTCCAGGCAAGGGCCAACAAAACTCTCCATATTCTTTCCCTGAGAGGATATGAATTAAAGGGAAGCCAATGATAAATTCACTTGTCTAGATGCCTGTTAAAATAAGAAGAAAGAGAAAAAATATTTATTTTTTTCTTTTTTTTTGGTTTTTGAGGTAAGGTCTCACTCTAGTTCAAACTGACTTGGAATTCACTATGTAGTCTCAGGGTGGCCTTGAACTAACAGTGATCCTCCTACCTCTGCTTCCCAAGTGCTGGGACTAAAGGAGTATGCCACCATGCCCAGCTTAAAAAAAATTGATTTTATCCACCAAATCAGAGTGAGCATGATTTGGGCATGGTTGTTAGCTAAGGCTACTAGGAATACTGCTTTCAGTCCAGGCATGGTACACACTGGTGTTCCCAACACTAGGGTCGTTGAGGAAAGAGGATCTCTGTGATATCAAGGCTATTCTGGAACTATGTAGTGAGCTCCAGGGCATTCTGGGCTATAGTATGAGCCCTTGATTTAAACAAACAAACAAACAAACAAACAAACAAAAAAGTAAGGAAAAGAAACATGGTTGTCAATCAACTCAATCTCCTACATATGGCCAAAGAAGTAGATATATCAAAGAATATTTGAAATAAATGGACATTAACGTCTTTGTTTACTTTATATGTTCTGAAATAATTTTTTAAACATTTCCATTTACTTATTTGAAAGTGAGAAAAACAGAGAAAGTCAGACAGGCAGAAAGAGAGAGAGAGAGAGAAAGAGAGAGAGTATAGACACTTCAGGGCCTCCTGTTACTGCAAATGAAGTCCTGAAATCCAGACACATGTGCCAACTTTGTGTACCTGTCATTACATGAGTACTGGGGAATCAAACCCAGGCCATCAGATTTTTCACGTTAGTGCCTTAATAACTGAGGCATCGTTCCAGCCTCTAAATTATTTTTACTGTTTACATGGAAGCTTATGTACTGTAATAAATACAGAAAAGGGAAACTAAATGTGTGTCATATAAGGCAAGACAATAATAATTGATCCTTGATGTTTCATTCATTCCTTTCAGTTCCAAAGAAAGGGTCTCGATCTACCTCATAACTTTTTAGACCTGCAAAACTACACAGATATGTTCTGAAATATGTGTTGGCAAATAAAAACAGAAAAATAATGAAAATAAAAATAAAAGACCTGTATGTGTGATATACTTGCTGACAATATGTCTATCAGACATCATAGCCATAAAGGAGAATAATTGTTCAGAAGCACATAGACTTCAATATGGAGTGTTTTGGTATAATTAAATGTATGCTTTTACATCATTTCATACACTTACTAAAGATTATTTTATGATGGTGTTAATGTAAGTAATTGGTGTGAGTTTATGGACTTCCATGTATAACTCCCAGAAATATTATGGCCATCATTTCACCCTTGAAGCTAAGAAGATACCATTGTGATTCTTGTGAAAACATACTCTCATCCTGTGAGGTACACAAAAACCATGTGCTATTATTTCTGACAAGCCACGAGTATTAAGATTAGAACCAGTTACAGGGGCTAGGAACATGGCTTCATGGGGACCAGGAATGGGGAACTGAGTTTGATCACTACAACCCTTACAAAAAGCAAGTGTGGCTATTCATGCCTATAACACCAGTGCTGAGGGTGATAGAGACAGTGAAATCCCAAGAACTTCTGGTAAGGCAAGATGAGTGAAAATTGGTGGTTCAAGGTTCAATGAGAGATACTTGTCCCAATGAAATAAATGTCCTCAGGGAGGACATTTGATGATAGTCTCTTCTGAACTCCACATACATGCACATGACACATGAATTTGAACCATATGTCCATAACCACATCACATACAAAAATTAAAAAAGAATTACAGAAACAAGGTAGCAATCTCTGAGAGACAAGATATACCACATTTAGAATAACTCCATGGAACAGAAGAAATTCAGGACCAATGTCTCAATCAAAATGCATGACCCGTATACCTCAACAAGGAGGGGCCAAGGGGAGGGGGTAGGTCACGGATGAGCCTAATAATGGTACAAACTGACTGTAAAAAATAAAATAAAATACAATACAATAAAATAAAAATAAAAAAATTAGTTATCTTTGAAGTATTCTAGTACAAATTCTGAAAGATACTAACCACCACCAAAAAAAAAAAAAAAGAACCAATTGGAATTCCATAAACTCCATCAATTTTCTTGACAGGTTTGGGTCAAGCAAATGGTAAATTTGACCGTTTCCATATTATGAAAGTGGTAGGAATGCTATGATGAATTGAAACAGTTTTTGAATATAAAAGTAAGCTCCTTTCTGTTATAAATATTCAGATGTTTGCACATTTTCAGACATTAAAGTAATGTATTAATGCTATTCACTTTGAAGGTCATGAATATTTATGAGTTTATAGTGGTAATAACCAAATGAAGAAATCTACCTAAATAAATATCACCTAGGGGAATGCACTTAGCAATGTCAATATGACTAAAAGCATTGGCATAAGTAGCTTCTGTGAATTACACAATAGAATCTTCCTATATGTCTACCTATAGATTACCTTGATATGATGATTTTGTGATTGCAATAAATAACAACCCTACTGTTCTTTCTTTAGGGGGTCATTTTTTTACTTATAAACTGCTCATTTAACTAAAAATGTATTACAAGACAGGCACTCCACATATTAACCATAAAATTATCTGCACATCTCTGTCAGTAGAGGTCAGTGTTATGTGAAATAATTAAATTGAAATCTATTTTAGGTTAACTTTAAATAAAATTACTAGAAGAAAAAATACAAAGGAATGAAAATATTGCATGCACTCTTGTGTAACTGTAATGGGCAGATCAAATTATCATAGGAAATAAAAATAAATAATATAAGTAAAGAGCATCTTAGATTTTCAATATCTTTTATTACTTGAACAATGACTCACAACCTCAGCTATTTAACATTAATGTTTTACACTTTGAGCAAATTACTCATGTATTTTGTGTTTATTGTGCTAATAAAATTACATCTGTGAGACATCTGTCTTCATTGTTGAGACTTGGATAAGTCTGTTAATGTGTTGTCTTATATTGCAGTAAGATTTGCAAAGAGCCAATTGATAAAAGATTGATTGGTTTTTAACATATTTTCATATTAGGTTTTTGAAGGAAATAGCTACCTACAGATTACAGTTAGAGTTATCCAACCTCTGAAATAAAATGAAATTATAAGCTTGTGACTGTGGGGATGGCTCAGTAGTGAAGAACACCTACTGCACAAACATGAGGTCTTGAGTTTGATCCCTACACCCACATAAAAGTCAGACATGGTAACCAAGACCTGTAACCTCATGCTAATGGGGGCATAGACATAAAGATCATTGAGGCTTTCTGCGCAGCCAATATAACAACAACAACAAAACAAAAAAAAACAAGGTTTGAACTTCATGTTTTGTAAGAAAGCCTCTCTCAAGGAAATAATAAGCAGGACAATAGTCCTTAAGACTCTACCATAGGGATGCATCTGACTCACAAATACATATGCCCATTCATGCACTCATTTTATATATATATATATATATTTTTTTTTTCTTTCATTGTCTATCATGAGTCCATAGGTATAAAACATATTATTTTTGACCTTGTGCTGATAAATAGCATCTACTATATTAACTGTATGCCTGAGGTCAGCATATCTTTGAGATATTTAATGAGCAATTTCTGGTACAAATAAACATATAGATGGGCAAACAATGTATTACCACTTGATAAAATGAAAGCGTATATGCATAAATGAATCAGTTGGGCAAAATATATTTTATTCAATCAGTTTGAAAAATACTGAAAAGGGTAAATTTTCTTAATAAACAATATTATTAATATTCTTTCCAATCATAAGTCTCTTCCCTGAGGCTAACCATTGTTGACAGTTATTTTGTATTTATCCTAACAAGTTGCTATATGTAAATTCAAAAGCAAAACAGACTGAGTAACTTATATTCATTCTGGAAAGAATGAAACAATGAAATAAATTCTGTAAAACCAATCTCAATGGATACCAGACAATTTTAGAAAGGAAGTAATTGTTAAAATTTTGACATTCATGAATATTCTAATGACTTATCACATGTGAACAGTGCTAATCCCTGCTGATATATAATGGAAAAAACAGGAATGATAACTACACAAAATGATATCCAATAGGAAGGGAAAAATCCTACAGATGTTTAGCATAACTTATTATCCTTGATGAGTTCAACCCCCTTTTCCAATTTGAGGGAGAATAAAAAGACCTTAGTCCTAGGATCCTAGGCTATTTATGGCTTGGAAGAAAATATCCATTTATCTTTTAAAGTTCTTCTCACAATTTTTCAGATTATACAAATAATAAGAGTTGAAATAATTTATATATATACATATATATATTATATATATATAGCTTGAGAAAATGACACTTTATTAGAAATCAATATAATATAGTTGGGATGATGAAATTTTATTTTAGCACCAAATAACTAGATAAGGATGAAAAGCAAACAGATTACGCTAATATTTGCAGATTGAAATAAATTTGCAGATTACAATGAGTGAGGCTGTATTTAAAACCTTTGGGTTTAAGTGTAGCTACTTCAAATAACTTCATATGTATTAGTAGACAAAGTTAAGAGCAGGAAAATACTGAAGAGTGTGTGTGTGTGTGTGTGTGTGCGTGTGTGTGTGTATTTGGGTATGTGGAGTGTTTCTTAGAGTTCATTTTAAGGAATATTCAATTTGCAACAGATGCATGTACAAGTTTTTTTTTTTATTACAATTCCTTAAAATCATTTCCAAAAAAGTTCCTTGCAGATACTACTATGCCCATAATATGCTTTGGGGAATTGTGACTCACCCATTTTAACTGTAATTTTTATTGAGAAATACTTAGAAAGTAGCAAAAGTTGAATAATCTTTATTCAATAAACATGAAGAAAAATATCTACAGTAAAATTAGCAAACTAAATTATAATATCATAATGCTTTTGTATAGCAGAGATTAACATTATTTATATGTTGATTTTGAAAAAAATATATAGATATGATAGTTTATACATATACTTAATATGTAAAAATTTAACATATATTAAATGTTTATTAGTTTTTCAATGTAAAATATGAGTGAAAATTGAATGTATTTCCCACTTTCTTATATTCAAGTAAATTCCAATTGTGATCTGACATTTTTCATGGATTCTGCATGAACTATCTTGCCCACCTTATATTCGTTATCACACACACTGAAGAAGGCAGGACACAGGGTATAAAGACCCCAAACTGCTATGTCATGGCAACCTTAGTCAGCCTGAGATCAATTAGCTTACCCACTCACTAAAACTGTAGTCCTTGTGAAGTCTGCGTCACTTACCAGTACATAGATCTGAAGCTAACAATCTTCAAACTTGCTGAGGTGGCTCATTCCAGAGACAGAGGCAGGTGAGTAATGAGTTCAAAGACAGTGTAGGTTACATGGTGAGATTTTTACTCAAAAAATATAAAATGTAAAAGCAAGTAAGTGAATGAATTAGCGAATAAACTAATAAATGAACGAATGAGTAAGTGTCTTTAAAGGAACTTTAATCAATTTGGCTCATTTCTCTTTTTACAGATAGTTTTATCAGAAGATTGGGTAAAATACATGTACCAGGACATGTGTTATCCTCACTCACAGAACACTAACAAGCCGTTTTCCTACAATTGAGAAAAATGCAGGATTCACAAGTACCACTCTGTTCAAATCCATTAAGTTGCACTGAAGAGATGGCTCAGCAGTTAAGGCACTTGCTTGTAGGGCCTAATGACCCAGGTTCAATTCCCCAGTTCCCACATAAAGCCAGATGCACAAAGTGGCATGCACTTCTACAGTTTGTTTCCAGTGGCTGGAGGCCCTGGGGTTTCTATTCCTTCTATCTCTCTATCTTTTGTTGTGCTCCCTTGCTCTCTCTGCTTGCAAATAAATAAATAATAAGTAAATAAATAAATAAATATATATTTCAAATCTGTAAAGTTGATCTTAGAAAACTAGCAAGACAAAAAAGGGTTTGAGAAAGAAGAAACAAAACTTAATTTCCCAGTAAAGCCAAATAAAAAATGTTCAGATTCTTTCCCTGTTAATTAGACTGAGAGCTAACTTCCTTTCCTATCACACAAATATAAATTTGACATATTAATTACAAGGTGTGATGTTTGCCCTTAATCTAGATCAAAATGTGAAATTATACCTCTGTATATGAGGAATCAGAAAGGTACATACCAGTTCAGAAATATTTATTTTAAAAAGTATGTAATAAGTAAAATTTTATTGTTAAGTAGATAAAACAAAGTTTATTTAAATAATATTTATGGGCTGGAGAGAAGGCTTAGCAGTTAAGGTGTTTGCTTGCAAAACCACAGGATCCCAGTTCAATTCTCTAGGACCCACGTAAGCCAGATGCACAAGGTAGTGCATGCATCTGAAGTTCATTTGCAGTGGCTGGTGGCCCTGTGCCCATTCTCTCTCTGTCTTCCTCTCTCTTTTGCAAATACATAAAATATATTTAAAAAATAGAAAACATAAAAATTTAATATATATATATATATATATATATATATATATATATATATAAAACATGAGGGTAACACTAAACTAAACTTTTAATGGTACAGAGTGTTAGAATTTGTAACTATAGAATAAACTATAAACTATAGAATAAAGGAATGATCTAGGATATCAGTAAGAATATTCTTTATCTGAGACAAAAAATACTTTTGAGATTACAGATGGATACACATAGGCAGGGTTGAATTTAAATACAACATTAGCTTCCAGCATCATCCCTGACTTTTGAAAAATGAAGGAGGAAAGGTTCTGTGACTTTTTATGATTTTATATGTCTTTGATACTTTTAGTTTTCTTTAGAGTAAAAAATGAGAACATGGTTGGCCGCTGTATGTGCTCAGCCGCTTCATAGCAGGGGCCTTTTGAGGAACAGCTCAGCGGGTCAGCAGGAATTATTGGAGTGACAAGTGACGGCCTGGGTGGGGGGGGGGTGATGAATGTGAGGAAGTGATTCTGCCTTTTCCAAACCTTAAGGCGTGTGGACCAGGTCTCTGTGGAGATTTTCAGCAGCAGATATTTAATTTAGTTTTTGTCTGACTTCAGAGATGCCAGTATTGAGTTATTTAGTGTGCTTTTATGCACTAAGAGAATAGTTGTGAGTTTTGCCTTCATTGGTCTAGACATAGCATGAAGTTCTTTGTTCACATTTTATCCAAAGAATATTTTTTCAAAAAACTTAATACTTGAGCTCTCTTATTTCCTTCCCCTAGTTTGGATTTCTGATGCAAAGCCATCTGAGCAGAATCGCTGAAGGGAAGCCATGTAACTAACCCTGATTTCTCTGTAGCTGTACTTGAACTGATGCTGTACTGGCCTGGGTCCATTGTGAAAGATTACCTCATGAATGCCTGAGATTTGAATTTGGATCACCAGAGCTCATATAGATGCTGGGTGGGTCTGATGGCCACCTGAAAGCCCAACAGTTGTTAGTCAGAAGCAGGGGATTCCCCTGGACAAGCCTTCTAGCTATACTGATTCAGCAAGCACTAGGTTCAAAAAAGAGACCCTATCTCACTAAATAAGTGAGCCATGGATAAAGGCAGCCAATGTCAAGCTCTGGCTTCCACATGAATGCATACATGTCACCCACATATGTGATCTTGCATACATGTCCACATGCATACCACATATACATAGATATAGGGAGAAAAGGTTACTAGAATTATGAGAATAATTTGAAATTGAAGGACTCTCCTCCAGCCCCCAAAGTAAAACAGGCTCTCCTTGTGTTCATAACCCATGAGCTAACATTGACGGAAGCCACCCATAAATCATAGAGAAACAACCCATGTATAAATCTTTCGCCTTTTACTAAAGATTTCCGTGGAGAAACAACCCATATCAGGACCCACAAACAACCTCCAACCACACTGAAACGACCGGGGCATTACAACCTCAGAAACCATACTCCCCGAATCACTTCTGGAAAATACTCTCAACAGCCTCTAGACTCCCATCCACACCTGCTCATTTGGTCTGTACATTTATAAGCCCCACTTCAGCTCTGGTGAGACGCAGAGAGCACCTAGCCCGCATAGAGGTCTCTGCTCCTTACTGTTTATCATACTTGCAATGAACGGTTTTCTTCGGTCGCAGTTCGAGTCCACTGTCTTTTGCTTCAACTTCCCTTACATTTATTGGTGCCCAGATCCCACCCTCAGGGGTTTGCAGGGCTGAAGACCTCCTAACCTCCAGCGGCTCACTCTTTTGGAACAAGGATACTCTCCTCGTCCACTAAAGGGTTAAACAGCTGACAGTTGTGACCTGTATGGCCTCTGCCCACGTGGGAGGTGCACATCCCCATTCACTCTTATGGGTCAGGGGGTCATGTGTGTACTTTCCTGTAAACCTAGCCAGGAGGCTCTTTACCTTAATTTTCGCTTTCCATCTTCCTCTGCTTTCCCCCTTCCCCCAGACTCTCAAATTCAAAGGAAAGGTCCTTTGTTCCACCGCATCTCACCCACCACCTCCAAACCTCCAAGCCTTCAGGACATGGTAAAATTCATTCGGTCTGTAGTGGAGGCACCCCGCCCCGAAACTCAAAGGCTGAATGTCTCCCAGGCTGTATATACTCTGCACACTCTCAGAGGAGGCTCCAAGAGGAGCCTGCCCTCTTTGCTAATCCACAGGCCCCTCCAAGTGCGAGAGCAGGGGATGGCCCCTCCTAATCTTTGGGATCTCTCTCCTTTTCATTGCCCACCCTGAGCCTTGGGCACATCACAGGTGGAGACAAGGGACACTTCTTATTTCAACCTTAGTCCAAAATGGGTTCCAAATTGTCAGCTCTAAAGGACACGCCTTCAACTTGCCTCAAGGCTAACCTCAAAGAGCTCAGATTAATAGAGATTCAATCCTTAAAACTAATCTGGCTCACCCCTCAGATCTGGCCTCTTAGTACCACCTAGACAATGGCAGTCACAGGCCAGGATCTGGCACTTTCAAATTTGATATACTCACTGATCTCAACAATTATCTCAGATGGAATAGAAAATGGTCTGAGGTGCCCTGCTTCCAAGGCCTCTTTGCCCTCCGCTGTAATCCCTCCCTTTGCTCCCCTGCTCAGCTTCCCAAATCTTGCTCTGTCAGCCAAGACACTAAGACCTGCCCTCCCCAAAAACACCCAAACATCCTCCTTTACTCCGGCTGTCAAACCTCCCCCACCCAACACTCACAGCTCCCACGGCTCTCCTTCCCCATCCACACCTTCCCCAACCGCTGACCCTCTTTCTGCAGGAACTTCCCCCCCTAGCTCGCCCCATGCCACCTCGACTGCCCCTTCATCCATGTCTCCCACATCCTCTGCCTCCGTCTGACATGCTCACCCTACTTCAATGCTCTACCTCATTTGCCTCCCTCTTTTTCATTGCATCTCTGCACCCCAACCCTTTTTACCCATAGTTTAAAAAAAAAAAACAAACAAACAGGAACCCGGAATGTTTCCCTTGCTTGAGGTAGTGGCACAGGATGGATCTACCCGAGTTCATGTCTCATTTACATTAAATAAAATGGACTTCATTGAACAAAACTTAGGCTATTTTTCGGAAACCTCCAACATTTCAGAAAACAATTCATAGGATTGATAAAGTTTATTCTCTAACTTGGAGTGATATCTATAGAACAGCCCTTAACCTCATTCTCTTTCCTCATGAAAGAGAACACATTTGAAAAGCAGCTTGGGTTCATGCCAACAGGCTTGATGAACAAGATTACCAAATCTCCCCTGCAGTCTCTCACACACACCCTTACTGAGGCTACCAAAGAGATTCAAAGGATCTTAGGCGCCTCCAGATTATGGTCACTTGTTTAGCTCAGGAGATGCAGGAACAAGCACATGACAGAATTAGTTTAGACAGGCCCAAGAAAATAACTCAAGACCCTTATGAAAACCCAGCCCTATTTCTTAACCATCTATCTGAGACAATTACAAAATATACAAATGTAGATGTTAATTCAAGGGAAGGCACTATCCTCCTCCATGTTTATTTCCTAGTCCAATCAGCCCCAGATAGTAGATGAAAATTATACAGACTAGAAAAGGGCCCTGCGACCCCTTAAGAAGAGATCTTAGATCTTGCCTTCAAAGTTTTTAATGTTAGCAAAGAAGAGGCAAGAAAGGAAAATGACCAACAAAGGAGGGAACCTCAAAAAGAATGCCAGCATGATTTTCAGGTTTTGGCCACAACCCTCTGACAGCCCCAGCCGAAATCCTTGCCCTCATTATCCATCTCCTGGAAGTAGGGTCATCCCCCACCCCCTCCATGGTCCATGTTTCAGGTGTAATTAGTTGGGCCACTGGGTTTTCCCCAACTGTGGGCAATGGGAACACTGAAAGGTAGGCTGCCTGACAAACCGTTCAGGTAGCTTGCCTGTGACCCGTCCATCACCTGGTCTCCTCAGGGCCTGAATACTGGGGCCTCTTAATCTCTACTTACCACCTGGCAAGGACCTGCTTTATCCACCAACATCACCATCATGGGGGTCTCCAGAAACCCTACAACCCCTGCTGTAGCCCCCTCCTTTGCCAATTTGGTGAGCTAACTCTCACACTTTCTTTTATTATAATGCCCCAATGCCCCACTCCCTTTTTAGGAAGAGATCTTTTTGCCAAACTAAGTATCTCTCTACATACCTCCTTTAAGGCCACCTCTATTTTCTCATTAATGACACCTAGACTCTGACTTGGGAAAGACTCCACCCCCAACCCAAGCCTTTGCCAACTCCCTTTTGCCTACTGTAAACACCCTAATATGGGATACCTTTAATCCTGCTATAGACTCCCACTACTCCTCAGTTCTTATCTTTTTCAAAGACCCCTCTTCCTGTGTATCCCAGGACCAACACCCATTGTCTATAGCCACCTGCTGTGGTTTAAAACCTATTATCTAACACCTTCTTTCTGCCACAACCCTCTCTCCACCTCCTCACCCCACAACACTCCCATCCTGGGATTCAGAAAACCTCATGGCACTTACTGCCTGGTTCAGGACCTCCGCAAAATGAACCAAGCTATTATTCCTACTTTCCAAGTTATAGCTAACCCCTACACACTACCACACTACCATCCTCTATCCCAACTTTCTTTTCTGTGTTTTATCTAAAAGATGCCTTCTTCACCATCCCACTATACCCTCAGTCCAGGCCACATTTTGCCTTCACATGGGAGGACCCTGACACCTTCAAGGCCAGCAGCTCACATGGACAGTTCTACCCCAGGGTGTCAGGGATAGCCCCCACTATTTTGGACAAGCCCTACAAAGGACCTGGCCTCTTTAGACCTTAAACTCAACTTCCTTCTCCAATATGTAGATGACTCCTCCTCTGCAACCTCACTGCTGAGTTTAACATAAAACATGCAACTAATCCTGCTTAAATTAGCTGTATGGGGCTGCTGAGCTTCTCAAGACAAAGCCCAAATCTATAAAAACTGTGCTTTACCTCAGCCTCTCCATCTCAAAGCAGGGCAACACTATCCCTTCCTATAGAATGCAAGATCACCTGCACGACCCTCCACCTCACACTAAATGACAGGTACTTGCCCTACTTTGCCTCTTCAATCTTCCATATCTGGATTCCAAACTTTTCCCTTATTGCTCAATCCCTATAGGAGGCTACCAGAAAACCACATGAGCCTCTCCTAACCCCACATTCCCTACAAACCCCCATCAATCTCCTTAAATGATACTTATCTACCACCTCCACCCTCTCCCTGCCTGACATTAACAAACCTTTTTTTTTTCTTCTTTCTGCACACTAATAAGGGACAAGCCTTAGCCATTCTCTGCCAAAAAGGAGGCAACATTGTGCTGTCCCCTTGCATACTTCTCCAAACAATTAAACATGGTAACTTGGGGCTGGCCCTCGTGCCTCCAAACCCTTGCAGCTGTAGCCCTTCTTGTCCCTGAGGCCAATAAGATCTCCCTTCCTAGCCCTCTACACATCCTCACCACACACTCACTCAAGGACCTGCTCAATCATCAGGCTTTTCTTTCTCTCCCACCATCCCAAATCCACACTCCATGCCTACCTTCTGGATCCCAAACTTAATTTATCACACTCATGAACAGCAGTCCTTGACATCTACCTATACCTGTTCCCATATGTCCAGGACACCCCCTTGCCGGATGGTCTTGACTGGTTCATTGATGGAAGCACCCTCAAACAAGAACCCTTCACCACAGCATACGCTATCCTCCAGGAAGACCCTGCTCACCAACATAACCCCCATTCAATAGAAGCCAAATCCCTACCACCCCACATCAGCTCCCAATATGCTGAACTCATAGCCCTGACCAGGGCCATACATGAGCTGCCACCCACCGAGTCAACATCTACACTGACTCAAAATACACTTATAATAATATCATCCACTCCAACTTCCTGATTTGGAGAGAAAGGGGTTTCCTCATCCAAAAGGGCTCTCCCATCATTAATTCTTTCTACATTCAGGAACTTTTATATGCAGCACTACCCCCCACTCAAGCTGCCATCCCTCACTGTAAAGGTCATCAAAGGGAACTTCAATCTATATTTTATCCTTCCACACATGCCTTAGTTTCCTTCCTCAAAAAGTCTTTTGACCTTACACATGATGACAAAATATTTGTACAGAACTTAATCTCTTCCTGTACCACCTGCTGTACAAATAATCCTAACTCTAATATTTGACCTCCACAGTTTCTGACCCACCAGATGAGGGGCACCACTCCTGTCTCAGACTGACAGATTGATTTCACTCTCACACCTCCTGTTACACGATTTAAATATCTTCTGGTCCTTGTAAATACTTTTTCAGGTTGGATAGAAGCCTTTCCCACCACTAAGCAAAGGGCTCCACCATAGCCTGTCTCCCCCTAACAGAAATAGTCCCCAGGTTTGGCATACAATGGTTCCAAATTCACTTCAGCCATCATGCAACACAGTCTCCACCTTCCATATCCCCTGGAAATTTCACATTCCTTACCATCCCCAGTCCTCAAGCAAATTTTCAAAGAAATCCTAATTCAACTAACTGTAGAACTAAAGAGAGATTGGGTAAAACTCCTACCCCTAGTTCTCTTCCACATTCGTGCTCTTCCTCAAAAACCAACAAACATCAGTCCTTTCGAACTGATGTATAGCAGACCTATCATTCCCCTGGGACTCATCCCCACTTAGTCCCAACTAGCCCTCACCTTTACCCAGGATTTCCTTTCTTTTCTCAGGACAGGGATTTGTTAAACAACCCACACCAGCTTCCCTGCACCAGTCCTAAACACCCCCTACCCACTCTTAAATGTGGGAGACCTGGTCTGTATTTCCTCTGGTACCTACCACTCCTTACAACCTAAATGGCAAGGCCCCTATAAAGTCATTTCTATCACTCTCAGTGCTGCCAAATTTCAAAACTTCACTATCCATGCGTTCACATCACAATGAGTGACAGAATTCTTCATGGCCAGTCAATACCAGACCCTAGAAGATTTCACCCCACACTCCTCATTGTACCTCACATATCTCTTTCCCTAGAAGGCTAAGACGCCTCTCAATAGGAAGTCACCTACATGATCTTTTCCATTCTGGTCCAATTTCTTATATCCTTTCAGAGTCTGAATATGAAGGACTGTCCTATGGCCCAAAAAGAAAATCAGGCTCTCCTTGAGTTCATGACCCATGAACTAACATCGATGTAAGCCAACCATAACAGAAAAACAATCAACTCATATCCTGACCCACAAACAACCCCTAATCACAGTGAAACTTCTGGAGCATTACAAGCTCAGAAACCATACACCCTGAATCACTTCTCAGAAATACCCTCAACAGCTCCTAGACTCCCACCCACATCTGCTCCTTTGATCTGTGCAGTTATAAGCTTCACCTCGGCTCTGGTGAGCTGTAGAGAGCCTCTGGCCCAGACAGAGGTTTCTGTCCCTCACCATTTGTTGTACTTGTAATAAATGGTTTCCTTCTGTTGCAGTTCAAGTCTGCTGTCTTTTTCTTCAACTTTACTTACAGAAATCACCATCAGTCAATTAATAATATTTTTTAAAATATATTTTATTTATTTATTTTAGATAGCAAAAGAGGAAGAGAGAAAGAGAGAGAGAGAGAGAGAGAGAGAGAGAGAATGCCAGGTCCCTCAGCTACTGCAGACCAACTCCAGATGCATGAGCCCCCTTGTGCATCTGACTTACATGGGTCTTGGAGAGTCAAACCCCGATCTTTTGGCTTTGCAGGCAAATGCCTTAACAGCTAAGCCATATCTCCAGCCCAATTAATAATATTTAATTAAATTAATGATAATTAATAATTAATATTTCAATTTAATTAATAATATTAAATTTATTTTATCCTAAAGCTAAAGTTTTCAAAGTATCAGTTTGCTGTTAAGTGTCCTCAAGAAAAGATATCTTAATTGATGCAAGAAATAAACTTTATGCATTATAGCTTTTTGAATATTTTGAACAAAGTAGCATGTGGACTTAAGTTACTAGAAAACAACAACATAAACAACACATATACATTATAGACTCTACAAGACTGATTGATTACAGTGTAATAGGGCTGAGGAAATGGTTCAGTTGCTTGCTATGCAAATGAGAGGGCTTGAATTTATATCCCTACAACTCAAGTAAATACCAGACATAATGATGAGTGCCTGTAATCCCAGTGCCTGGGAAGAAGAGCCAGGAAATCTCTGGTGCTCACTAACCAATATAACCTAATTGGTGAGCTCTAGGCTTAGTGAAGGCCCTTGCCTCAAAGAACAAGTTGTGGAGTGATTGAGCAGAACATTTGCTGTCCAACCCTGGCATCCACATTCACACAGCACCCACACATACATCTAAACCCATGCACATATAAACATGCATGCACACAATTTATATACAAAAATAAGCTTTCTGATTGCTCAGAGTTGGAATGTGGTAGACCTGTGGCCAAATTATCTTCGGCTATCTTTCATCCTCTTAATAGTCATGGTTTGCTATCTCTGTGTCTGACCCAACATCCTTTTGAATATTAGAAAGCAAATTGAAATGTATTTTATAAACAGAAACTAATTCCGTCCAGCCCCAAAGCTAAGAATGCCACCAAATAGTACCTGATATTTACAGCAGAGATTTCCTGCTATAATGCTGTTCACCTACCAGCAGTCCCCATCAAATTATTTGGAAAATACTCAATTTATGATTTTCATTTGTCTGCAAGTATATAAGTTCATGTAACCATGTTGATATTTGGTACATGTCATTCAGAGAAACTAAAGCCCGTGTTCCTGGGTCTTGGTCATTCAGATTTGGCTCCCAATAAACAATCTCACTCCTTTGGATTAAGACCAATGTTTTACATTGAGAATAACACATCATTTTTATCTTTAACTAAATTATTAAAATTTTCTCCATATAATATATCACAGTCTTTATTTTTACCTTCAAATATATCATAGGGCTGCTACTTAAATACTGAATTTTCCACAGCTTTACAACCTCAGAAAATGTCTCATTCTCCAAGTTTTATCCTTAGCAAATATTTTAAAAGAGCAATCAGAGGACTAAGGGGGAAAAAACACAACTATACATATTGAAATGATTAAAAAAAAAAACTGTAAGACTTAGCTAACTTTCTTCTTGCACCCTGAGGCGGGCAGTGAAAATAAAGGAGGAAATGTCTTAATGACCAGCACTTCCCCATAAGACCACACACACACACACACACACACACAAACGAGCAGTGTAATAAATTAGAAATTGTTACTTCTGATGATATATTATACTTATATTTTGAAACTGTTTATTTTACTATGTCATTATATAAAAACTGATACATTGTTGAGTTAAGCATCTGCTATTCATTTCCTGCACTGTTTTTCCATGTCATTGTTTCTCATCAAAATTGAAGGCAGTTGTCATAAAACCAATACAGATTTAGAATAGTGATATGATCATTTAACTAATTAAAACTACATCAAGCCAACAATCTATTATTATAATCTTGGCAGTTATTCATATAAGGGTAAGTAAGAGCTGCAAAGCACACATTAACAACATCCTGGCACAGACATCCAGCTTTACATGTCTAACCAGACAAAAAGACTCGGTGCACACCACTGAATGTACAGTGAATGGTTTCTTAGTTGATTTTATTTGCAATCTGGCTTACCAGTTTGCAAGAGGACCAATGGAAACCCATCTATGCTATCTATGATTTTTCTAAGTTTGTGCTGAAAGCTTCAAAGCAAGTGTTTTTGCTATCTGAAGACAGCCTTGTTGTGTTTTTAACTTTGAAGCCAAGCCAAGTCAACAGATAACCTTTGAATATATTTTGCCTCATATTTCAAAACTAAACTGTGTTCTTTAAAGGAACTTAAGCTCCATTTGATTAAAGTTTTTTCCATAAATATGTATTTCAAAATATTATTCCCAGAGAAAAGCCCAACCAACTTCAGATCTTCTATCATGTATATTTTATTACTATTCTAAAGAAAAGGTACTTTCAAATGCATTTCTACTGGATCATTTTATTGGATGAATATTCCAAATGCATATATTCTTAGACTTTAGACAAAATACTCTAAAATCTAATTTAAATTCAGAAAAGTTTCTCCAGGCAATATGAAAGGGATGAAAGTATGTCCAATCTGAACTTTGTATTTGGATGACAGAAGCATCTTGAAGTAAATATGACTTTCTCCAAAGGATACGCATGCATATTTTTATTTCTCTTCAGGTATTTACCTATGAAAAATCCATACCAGTTTAAAGAAAAGGGTTATGTATAAGAGATGGATGGTAGCGCCTTTATGAGTCACCAATCTTCATTATAGATTACATTGTAGAGTCATTAAAAAATGCAATGATATGTTTATTATATAACCTACCTTTCAAGTTTTTTTTCCTACCCATAACTCCCTTCAGCTATTAGAAAATGAAATTGACAGTTTTTAATATTTATGGATCCAAATAAAACAAAAAATTCAATTATCAATCTGGCTCTGTACTGTAAGGATTTTATAGAAGTAAATAATATATAAGAGGCAGTTAACACTATATGTCTTTGTTTATTTAAAAAAATACTTTTATTTTATTTATTTGATGGGGTGTCAGATAGAGAGAATGGACATGCCAGGGCCTCTAGCCACTGAAATGAACTCCAGATTCTTGTGCCATCTGGTTTTACAGGGGTACTAAGGACTTGAATGTAGGTCCCTCGGCTTTGTAGGCAAGCACCTTAACCACTTAAACATCTCTACATCCCTGTTTGTTTAATTTATTGCCTATAAATAGATTATTTTATTTAAAACTAAACAAAAAATACAAAATGGTGATGAGATTCATCACTCATTTTGTTTAAAGTGAGGCAGCACTATGAGGTATATAATTTTCTGTAGCTCATTGTCAGTTTTGTTACTGTGTCCTGAAATGAACTTTGGGGACATACAACATACAGTGACATCAAAACATGGGGAAAATATATTCTACAGATCTTTATGCTTTTTTGATGTGTGTGTCTTTGTTCATCCTAATAAATATTTGTGTACCTATCTTCAAATATTATACAGAGGAAAGGCCAGATAAGTGACCTAAATTGTTTAAAGTTCAACTATAGTCTCAAGACAAACGGCTATATCCTCTAAAATAAATATACTAATCCATATTCAACATATTCAAAATTATAATAGGGCTTGGAGATGGAAAACCCAAAGCAATAGGAAAGCTAATTTTTTGCAAGTCTTCCTCAAAAAGTAGATTGAGGGGCTGGGAATATGGCTCAACAGTTAAGGCCTTTGCCTGCAAAGTCTAACAACCCTGGTTTGATTCTCCAGTACCCACATACAGCCCCATGCACAAGGTGACACATGAATCTGGTGTTTGTTTTCTGGTGTGGCTGGAGGCTCTGGTATTCCCATTCTATCTTTCATTCACTCTGTCTCTGTCTTACTGCTTGCAAATAAATTACATATATATATATATATATATATATATATATATATATATATATATATGTAGATTGGTGGAGCACGCTTTTAATCCCAGCACTCGGGGGACAGAGGTAGGAAGATAGGAAGATTGCTGTGAGTCTGAGACCACCCCGAGACTACATAGTAAATTCCAGGTCAGACTGGGCTAGAGTGAGAACCTACCTTGAAAAACCAAAAAAAAAAAAAAAAAAAAAAAAAGAAAAGTAGATTGAGAACAAATGCATGATGTCATGACGAATCCTGTATCTGAGTTGTGTATCTTTATTCATGTTATTCACTCATTTCCCACTTTTCTCAAATAGTTCTCAAAAATATTTAGTCCCTCACAACCACTGTCGCCCAAATGTAAGTTATTTCCAACTCTGGTGGGGTTTAGGTTTAAAAGCTCCATATTTCAAATGCATAGAAAACAAATAGGCTTTAATGAGTCTGTGAGACAGAAGAGATGGTAGGAAGTAGTTGAACAAATTATTTGACATTTCTTGCAAGTAATAGTTTCTTCATGCACTATAATAAAAATAGGATCATAGTAATCTGAGAATTAAAGCAAAATCCTGTTACTTGCATATAGGATTGCTTAATACTTGTCATTTCAGTATTCTTACATGTATCTGAGTGTTCATTCAATTACTTAGTTGGATTAAAATGAAGTATTGCTTATCCAATTTTATACAAAACACCATTTGTTCATTGCTCTCTGTTCACATGTTTTTCCTAACAGCTCTAGTAACTATACGTATTTTTGTTGATTTGTTCTCTTCCTCTCAAGTATGTCAACCCATTGAGAGCATACGTTGTTTATTTGATTCAAACTCCACTAAGACAATATAAAAGATTCAGAATATTCACAATTTTGTGAGTTTTGGTTATCAGAAGAATTACAAGATAAAAACAGAACCCTGAAGGAGGGAATGAAAAAGAAACAGACAAGGGTACTGGAGAGATGGCTCATCAGTTTAGGCATTTGCTTGCAAATCCTAAGGATCTGGGTTTAATTCCCCAGCATCCACAGATACACAAGGTGGTGCATGTGTCTGGAGTTAATTTGCAGTGGCTAGAAACCCTGGGGTACTCATTCTTTCTATCTCCCTCTTTCTCTCTCCTTTTTTAAAAAAATTCTCAAATAAACAAATATTTTAAAAAAGAAAAAGAGAAGGAGAAATTATGGAAAAGATAATTCCGTGTACTTCATAATGTCATAAAATAATCAATAGAAAAGTACAAATTTAAAATAATTGCATACTCATTTGTAACATATATGGATATGTTTGGCTATATTAAGAAGTGTTTCAGGTTATTTCTGGTGTTAGGTTCCCAATCTCAGTTTGTCATAAAACTTTAGCTATAAGGTCTCATGTGGAACACTCAAAATATAACCTACATTTGACTAAGTTCCTGTCGACAGGAAGCAGGAAATCTCAAGGACATAACCTGGATGACTTGGGTGTTCATGAAATGTAAATTCTTTTTATGAAATATGATTTATATCCTTTCCTCCAGGCTATGATAGTGATGCTTTTCTTATTCAGTGATAAAAAATGTCATACTCACAAATTTTTGAAACTAGGGTATTTGGCAGAGAAGAATAGCTTTAATTAACCATAGCTAACAAACAACAAATATATACACATGAACAATTCCTCTTTTTCTCTCTCTTGCCCATGTTAATTTAATAAAGACTTTTTGTGAAGTACCTGTAATGTCTTGAATACCATAGTATTGTTTTTTGCATTGTGATTATAAGAAGGTCATTACAATGATAATTAAATGTAAAATATAAATGCCAATAAGTTTACAGTTCTACAGATAACAAACCATATAGCTAATGGGACATGCATATACCCTTCATAGCAGGAAATTGTGGTTTTTTTTTAATGTTTTCACCATTCTTGAAAACAATTCCTTAAGTTGGGTTTTAAAGCTTAGAGAACTAAAAAAAAATCTACCATTTCTCAATAAGTAATATTTTACTTAAGAAAATATTACAAGCTCCTTTTTTTGATTTCTGTACCAGAAATAATACTCAAGAATTATTATAAGTTTATTTAGTCTTTTTATTCTAGTACCTATTATTATTGAAGAATTACCTGGCGATATGTGTGACATTTTCTTCCTCAATTCTGTTTACTTTGAGTGATAAAATAATCTTTATCGGTAATAAGCAGGTTTCTGTTATTTCTCTCAATGTTTTAAAACAATGCAATTATGTGATTTCAATTCATATAATTCAAATGACAAAATATCCATACTTTTATCTATAAAACAAATACTTAAATCTCTTTTGCGAGCTTGTTCTACTTAAAATCATGATAAACTTTGCATTTCTCTGTTTTAGTTTGCTATTCCAAACTTAACAAAATTCCCAAGAGTCTACACAAGAATATGGGATGGCAAAGTTAGCCAAGAGCACTTCCTATCTGCTTGTGTGTATAAGAGTAGCCAACTAGCTAAAGTCAGGCAGAATGCCAATTAGAATAGCATTTCATTTACACATCTAGTGTGCATCTAATTCTGCTGAAATATCAAAAGCTACAGAAAAAAATCTCTTTATATGTTCAACTTTCCTTGGGTTACTGGGGATGGAACACATTGCATCAACAGGTCTTACAATTAGTAATTAAACTATGCAAAACTTTCTATGATGGTGAGTTGGTAAAGATATATAAGCAAGTGAAGATCTACTGTTTTAGTGGCATTTGTAAGTTGTATCAGCCTTCTCCACCTCCAATGACACAATTAATATACAAGTCCATTTAAGATTGAATCTAATCAGTCTCTCTCAATACTATTTTAGCGGTCTATGAAAATAATTATAATAAAGACAATCATGAAAATTCAAATCTTTATGAAATGAGTAATCATGTGACATAAATTTAATTAACTGGTTATAGATTACAAGATGCTTTCCATTAAGCACAACTAGTTAGAAATTAATTTTTGAAAATTAGTGTTTCATTTGAGTATTCATTCTAACCACCGTGTAATAGCAGTTGAAGTTGGTGTGCTTCATGTATAAGCATAAACTTGTGCTTTTATTTCAATACTTAGTACTGGAAGTCTCATCCATGGTACAGGTGAATGTTTAATGACTTTAAGAAACTGATTAGCTGATTTCTAAAATAAATATATCTCTTCATTAATCTCAGGCATTCCAGCAGTTGTTAAACTGAATTTCACCATGGATTTAACATGCATTTCTCTAGTGATGCTAAATGTTTTTGTGGTGAGTATTACTTTCCATTAATATATTTTCTTCAGTTTTTTTCTTGTTCAAATTCTCCCTTTTAATATTTTATTATTGCATATAATAATTATTCCTATATTCCATGCATTTATTTAATCAGATGTATGTTTCAGATATAATTTCTCCCAAATTCTAGTTTGATTTGTATCCTTTGAATTACACATTTTTTAAATATATTTTGTTGACAACTTCCATAATTGTAAACAGTATCTCATGGTAATTCCCTCCCTCACCCCAGTTTTCCCTTTAAAACTCAACCTCCCCCTCTTAATCAGTCTCTCTTTTATTTTGATTTCATGATCTTTTCTTCCTATTATGATGGCCTTGTGTAGGTAGTGTCAGGCACTGTGAGGTCATGGATATCTAGGCCAGGATTGTAATGTCCTCCTGATGGAGTGTTCGTTCCTTTAATCAGTATAAAATGACCTTCTTTATCTTTCCTCACTAAAGTTGGTTTGAAGTCTATTCTGTCAGATATTAGGATAGCAAACCCTGTTTGTTTCCTAGGCCATTTTCTTGAAATACTGTTTTCCATCTGTTGCAGTCTGGTTCACATTGCTGATAGAAATCACCCAACCAAGAGAAGCTTCTAGGAAAGAGAGAGGTTTATTTTGGCTTAAAGGCTCAAGGGGAAGCTCCACAATGGCAGGGGAAAGCGATGGCATGAGCAGGGTGGACGTCATCCCCTGGCCAACATAAGGTGGACAATAGCAACAGGAGAGTGTGCCAAACACTGGCATGGGGAAACTGGCTATAACACCCATAAGCCCGCCCCCAACAATACACTCCCTCCAGGAGGTGTTAATTCCCCAAATCTCCATCACCTCGGAACCTAGCATTCAGGACACCTAAGTTTATGGGGGACACCTGAATCAAACCACCACAGATGTTTTCTGTAAATATAGGATTTATTTTTCCTATGGGAAGGCACAAGACGGGAATTCTTGGGTCATGCAAAATTATACATATAAAGCTACATTGAATGAGTGCAGTGAGCACTGAATCTCCTCTCTCCTAATATTTCATTTGAAAATAATGAGTACTTCTAATGCAGTAGATTAACAGATTAACTTTCTATATATATTCAGGCTATACTGACTTAGTTAATTCCAGGGAATCTCACTTCTGGCAACAATGTAGCATCTGGAGTTTTACTGGAAGGGATACATATATTAACTCAGAAGCAAAGCCTTCTTCACATTATGGTCACAGACAGCTTCCCATTACTTTAAGCCAATAAAGAATTAAACCAGGTATTAGCTAAAGAACACAGGAAAAGATCAAAACCTTATAGACCATGGATGTCTTAGGTAGCAAAGACAATAACAGTGTCAAATTAGTAATTACATAGAATGAGAATTCCCAAAACACTGTAAGTGTGCATTGGACAGTGAGCTTTTGTTATCTCTTAATACGCTGTTAAAATACAAACCTGTCTCAGAAATTGATTAGATTCTTATAGAGTCATTTCCATTTTAATTTAAATGGGAAAATTAAATTTCACCATGCTATCTCAGCTCATTTATGAAGATCAAATTAATTGAAAATGAATCAAATACATGCATATGTAGAAAAGTAAATTATCTTACATATACATGAATGAGAAAATAAGAATTTAAAATTAATGTCAGATTTAGGAGACTCCAGGGCTGTGTGAGATTGCTGAGATAATGTATGTTGGATCTATAGCATAGTGCTACATCTTCACTAATTCAGAAACATAAAGTTTCTCTAACTTTTATTTGCCAGCTCGTTTGGAAAATAATCTGGAAGTGAATTGGAAAGAGTAAAACACATTTGGAAATCCAAAAGATTAAATAACACTGATGTATAAAGATAAGTGATATTGATTTATCAAGACAAATAATATTTATTTACAAAGATAAAGAATATTGGGCTGAAGAGCCAGGCATGGTGGCACATGCCTTTAATCCCAGCACTCAGGAGGCAGAGGTAGGAGGATCACCTAGAGTTCAAGGCCACCCTGAGACTACATAGTGAATTCCAGGTCAACCTGGGCTGGAGTGAGATCCTACCTCAATAAAAAGAAATATTGGGCTGGAGACATGGCTTAGTAGTTAAGGTGCTTTCCTGCAAAGCCTAAGGAGCCACTTTTGATTCCCCAGTAACCACATAAGCCAGATGCAGAAGGTGGTGCCTGTGTCTGGAGTTTGTTTGCAGAGGAGAGAGGCCCTGGCATGCCCATTCTCTCTCTATCTTCCTCTTTCTTTCTCTCCCCCCCTCTCAAATAAATAAATGTCAATAAAATGAATTTTAAAAGAATATATACATATATGAGAATATTTATAAAGATTAAGTATTGATTTACAAAGATAAGATACACACTGGGGGCCCTGGAGAGATGGCTTAGCAGTTAAGTGCTTGCCTGTGAAGCCTAAGGACCCTGGTTCGAGGCTTGATTCCCCAGGACCCACGTTAGCCAGATGCACAAGGGGGCACACGCGTCTGGAGTTCGTTTGCAGTGGCTGGAAGCCCTGGTGTGCCCATCCTCTCTCTCTCTCTGCCTCTTTCTCTCTCTGTCTGTCACTCTCAAATAAATAAATAAAAATGAACAAATTTTAAAAAAGATACACACTGGTATAAGCCAGGAAGAAAATATTTTATAATTAATATTTTATGATTAGTATGATGTTAACAGAGATGCTGAATAATATCCCAATACAACCATCTGAATGTCCAAGTCTGAGGCTAGAGCCATTAGCTCCTCTGACCAATGAGCTAACACAAGTCTAGTTTCTTGATATGATTCTCTGGTCCTGCTGTGCAGAAGGTATGTCAAAGTAAGCATACTTTCTCAGAACCTTGCATATTATCTATAAAATTGCAATAAAAGTGAGTGCAATGCACTGACCACACACCCAGTAAATGTGCAGGGCACCATGTAATTTTTCAATTTCTCCTCTAGACTGGGGTATTAGAAATCCTAGTTCCCTTTTCACGGCAAAGGTCACATGGACAAAAACAGAGATTTTTTTTTTTTTTTCTCCATGAAGGTGCATTTTAGGTCACTGGCTACACAGTTGTAATTCAATTGCATACTTTTCTGAAAGAAATTGGATATAAGTAACAAGCATGAATGCCAAAACATTTTAGGATCATGAATGTATAATATTCCAGGAATATCAGAGACAATTTCCAACACAGAAATCTCTGACTTTTACTATGTAACTTTGCAAGCCTTTTCTCCTTTCCATTTACTCTGCAAATATAGGCAGGGAAATATGTGACCAAACAACCCTCTTGCCACACACACTGATTCTTTACTGAAATATTTGCTTTTGACAGTTATTTCTTCTACAGTGAATTGTCATGGGATAAATTCTTCAGAAGTTAATATTTATTTAAGTTTTCTTTAACATGTTCCCTGTCTGCTTTCTTGACTTTTCCCCTGTGGTCCACCCGAACCCCATAATTGCACAGTCATTGCTGCATGAGTGTTCCCTGGATACACAATGTCTGGGGAGGTCTTGGTGTCTCAGAATACAAAATCTTTTTTCTCTCTCTTTCCCTCCCTCCTTCCCTCCATGTCTCCCTATCTGTGTGGCATTAAGCCTGTGGGAAATTTATTCTTTTTAATTCTCACATTGTTTGATCTTACCTTATAGATAAATGTGTGATTTAGGAATAAAATTACTTTTTGTACTCCAATGCTTTTGGATTGACTAGGATACAATCTTAAAGCATCAGTGAGAAATTTGCATAGATAAAATCACTGAAAGCCAGGCATTCTTGGAGAAAGCAGAACAAACTCATATTTAGATACCCAGAGCCAGGATCCTCTACCAGGAGGACTTGGCCAGAATTCTCAGAGAGTACTCTCCACAAAGAGGATGGGCACTGCACTGAGATTCATGAAGGATTCTAAGGGTACGGAAACAGCACCAGCACCTGCTTCTGACCTCAAAGCACATTCTGCCCTTTATAAACATGGACTGTCCAGTGCTAGTTATGAGAAGATCACATTGTAACCTTTCATTTATTCACATATTTATTGGTGTTCCAGTGATGACTCAAGCTCTTCAAGAGTACACTTAGTACATGCTACAATGTGAACAATTTTAAGAGTGAATATAAAAATCACCTGCTATAAAATATTTGTTTGCAATAAAATAAACTAAAACACCAACTTTTAAACCAAGAATTCAAAATTGATAATGAAAGATTTTAAACAAACCATTTAATAAAACTGATATATGTATGATGTCACAGCATAAAATATTTGTCAAAAAGAGCTAAACAGTTTAATTTTATCCTATCTGAATCAATAATGGACTACAAAATAGAACCCAATCAAAGATTTTCTTAGTATCTTCTAGCAGAATCTAAAGTTCTCATCTTTCCAAGGAGCTTGTTTTTCATCTTAAACCTTTCTGTGTCTAGCTGAATTTATCCTGAGAGCTTAATCTTGCCCTCCGCCCTCACCCGCCAGTTCTTCATTGTGGGCATTAGTACTTGTATCTGGCTGAGCCTCAGTACTACTTTGAAAAATGGTGAAAACTGAATCTATGCCATTGTCTTTGCATTGGATAGCATGAGATAGTCCAGGTGAAGCTTTTTATAACAATTGGCATGTTTTTTAAACTAAATGCATCAAATCTCAGTGGTATATGGCAACAAAGATTTGCTTGTCTGAACTTGGCATGTATTCATTGGGAAAGCGCTTTCTGAGAAAATGTGAAGACCTAAGTTTAGATGACCAGCACCCCGGTGAAAATCAGATACAGTAGTATATACAGTAATACCACTGCTTCAGAGGTGCAGACAAGAGGATCCCTGGGGCTTGTTGCTAGCTAGCTAACCTTGCTGAGTCTGGTGAGATCCAGGTTCAATAAGAGACCCTCTCTCAAAAAAATAAGATTGGAATAATTATGGAAATCATCTGAAGTCAACCCCTAGCCTTCACATGCACATATACACATGTATACTCACACAACTATACATATGTACTCAAACCACACACATACACATAAGAAAACATACTTGCTCATCACATCATGCACACTAATCTCAGACTGATTTTAACTGACCCTTTCTCCCTCTGCTATTTTCATTTTTGGGATCAAACTCCAGCAGAAGTCTTATCTGAAATGGCCATTCTGTGGCAGAGGAAAACACAAAAGAAATATCTTCAAGTGTCTTTAAATGGGCATAGGTCATCTTCTACAACCCATCACAGACCAATAGAAGTCATTTGAACAACTCAAATGTTGCAAACAACCACTCAATCTCTGCATCTTCCCATTGCGTACTGTCATAGCCTCTACTAAAACAATGAGCGCATGAGAAAAGCACATCCCATTTGCATACAACAAATAAATCACACAAGTGCTGCTCTACAGTAACTAACTCCACAACCCCACTTGCACTAAAAATACTATGGAAGTCTTTGTTAGGATTTCTGTGTCTTTGTGTTCTTTACGATAACTTATATTCCTCTCTGTTCTCAGAAGTGTGCATGTATAGCAGAAGCTGTAGAATTCACCAAACACCCTTGAGACACAAGCCAGGGGAATCACTCAAGCTCTGGCTGCCATAACTGAGACATCAACAAACACCAGCAATTGTATAATTCTGGGATTTTTAAAGGACTGTGGACGTGTATTTGTTGTGCAGTTAAACTATTTATAAAGTGGATAAACTGTGACCAGTATAGCTCTTTACTATCTTCACATATAAGCATCAGCAAAACACCATCTTCTATGAGAGTAGCTGTGTACTTTAATGAATGTGGATTTTTTAATATAATGTAACTATTTTGTATACAGCACTGTGAATACTGACATTGGTGTGAAGAACATACAAAAATTAAGGATAAATGTTTACAAATATTTGCAGTACTCTCCTGAAAGGAGACTTATTTATTTTATTCCACAGAAGTATTAAGAGCTATCCAGTCAATTGAAAGTCACTTTAAGGAAGAGAAAGATTTTAAAAAATAATTATTTGTACACAAAAGGTGTGTATGTGTGATGTTGGGGATGGGGCAGAGTACCAGGAACTCTTGAAAACAACCATCAGAAGCTTGAGTCAATTTTGCACCCTGTTTAAGTTGGTGGTTTGAGAACTGTACCTTGGCCAGCATGCTTTACAAGGAAACAACTTTAAGTGCTGAGCCAACTTTCCACCCCCCAGGAAGAAATATGTTTTTAAAATATTTTATTTATTTATTTGAGAGAGATTGAGAGGCAGGTACTTTTTTTAAATTTTTATTTATTTATTTTAGAGTGACAGAGAGAGGAAGAAGCAATAGAGAGAGAGGATGGGCACGCCAGGGCTTCCAGTCTCTGCAAACGAACTCCAGACGTGTGTGCCCCCTTGTGCATCTGGCTAACGTTGGTCCTGGAGAATCGAGCCTCGAACCGGGGTCCTTAGGCTTCACAGGAAAGCACTTAACCACTAAGCCATCTCTCCAGCCCAGAGAGGCAGGTACTTTTAACTTAATATGTCACTTAGTTCTATTCTTTAATATAATTGTTAAAAGTAAGTACTAATTATTTTCATCCTTATTTCACATTTTGATTTTAGTCAATAAATTACTGTGAACCCAAACTGTTTCAGATGTTAACAGTACAAGTTTGTATAAGAGCCTTAAATGAGTCCAGGAAATTAAAGAATGTGTTTACAAATGTAGTCTTTATATGCAGCACTGACATTTATATTTGGGGGATAAGAAAATCATGCATCCATTCATTAATTCATGCACTGTAAATAAAATGAAGCATATAATGGAGTAAACAGCAAACCCTGAGGGAAAATGCATTTCTATAGGGTGAATAGTAGGTATGCTCAGTGGCAAGACTTCAGGTTCACTGTAAGAATACCTTACAGTTGAGGTAGATGGATAGCTACTTTCAGGTCAACTTGAGTTACGTTAGAAGACTGTTGAGAATGAAAGAATATTTTATAATATATAGTGATGATTTTTACTTAAAAGAGAACATGTTAGAAATAATACTGTAAAAATTTACAGAATATTAAATATATAAAATTAGAGTATCCAGCATCTCCATGTACCTGAATCTGAGAGAAAAAAGCTGTGCTTTATGACACAGGTAGCTGGCTGAGGTGGCACTGTGATAAGAACTAGTCATACATTCTGTGAACTATACAAACTGTCAGCACCATCATAATTGATGTTGGTAAGATTTACTTCTGGTGCACGAAGATGCACTATACCCTCCTTTTCCTGTGTCCTTTTTATGAAAAGACAAAAAGCAATCCTCTTATATTTATACTAATGACATACATTGTGCTTGTTAGCATTCATTATAACAAATGTGTTCCATTATGAAACTTGTGGTACTCTGACAAATTAACAGCTTCTGTCTATTCTTTGATCTTTTAATTTTTTAAAATTTATTTATTTGAGAAAGATATAGAAATATGGGGTGAGGGAGAGAGAGAGAGAGAGAGAGAGAGAGAGAGAGAGAGAGAGAATGAGCACACCAGGGCGCCTCTGCAAACGATCTGTAGACGCATGTGCTACGTTATGCATCTGGCTTACATGGGTCCTGGGAAATTGAACCTGAGACTTTTGGCTTTTCAGGCAAGTGCCTTAGCTGCTAAGCCATCTCTCCAGCCCTATTCTTTAATCTTTTGATTCAATTCCTGTATTCTTCTAGCTTCAACCTAAACATCAGACATATAGTATTATCCAAGTGCCCCTTTTAATATTAACAGTCTCCATGCAACTTAAGTTTTCTGACTTATTTCATAAATAGGAACACTCCTTATTTAGGGAAAGACCTACAACAAAATTGCAGAGTTGTATCCAGCAAGTTAGTTGGAAAATGTTTGCTCCATGTCTTGTAGCCAGGAATTATTTCACCCACCTTCTGTAACACAATTTAATTTTCTGGTCTTTAAGAATGATTTCAAGATAAACTGTCTTTTAGTCAGTTTCTCTGAACCCCAAGCTATGAACCAGATATGTAGTTTCTTCCAATAGGTTAATAAGCACACCAGGTGAACCATTTCTTTGCTATTACACTCTAATCCAAGTTTCCATTCAACATTTTTTTTCTGTAATTCTCTGTGTCTTTATTATTTTGATATGTGGAAAGTCCTACATAGATGCTTAATAAATAGCCTGTAAATACCTAACAATATTGAATGAAAATGTTTATTTTTTCATCCTTTGTTGACCCCCACATATATGCAACCTAGTAGTTTAGAGTTTCAATACAATTTATGATGAAATATCAATGGAGATCATCTTATAAAAATTATAAAACAACAGCATTTATACTAAAAATGCCAATGATACAGAGAAGATTAACATGACCCTGCACAAGGATGATATGAAAATTCATGAAGTGTTTCATATTTAAAAAGAAAGTAGGATTACAAAAAAACTGTGTGTGGTAGTTTCTTTCTCCCCCTCTCAAATACATAAATAAAATATTTTTAATTTTTATTTATTTATTTGAGAGCAGCAGACAGACAGGGAAAGAGAGAGATAGAGAGAGAGAGAATGGGTGTGCCAGGGCCTCCAGCCACTGCAAACGAACTCCAGATGCGTGAGTCCCCTTGTGCATCTGGCTAACATGGGTCCTGGGGAATTGAGCCTCAAACCAGGGTCCTCAGGCTTCACAGGCAAGCGCTTAAACACTAAGCCATCTTTCCAGCCCAAATAAAATATTTTTAATAATTAGAATAGCTGTTAATATTTTCAAAGACAATGTTATTAAAAGTCTTAACATCTTCCTTTTCTTGGGAAGTAGAATACATGATACCCAGGGGCCTGCAATAAGTTTACAAAACAAGTCTGAGATGTGAAAATGTCCACCCTCAATCACTAGGTTCCCAGTGCTTCTGCTTTTGACACATGGCCTGCCAACATGTCTGTTGGTAAACCTGGTTCCATTCTTTGTCCACTGTGCATTTACATGAATTTCTCACTTCAAGGATGGTGTGGCCTTCTGGATTCAGAACTACTATGATTTTCTCTTTTGGTTTATATGTCATCTTAAAAACTGATACCCTCACAAAAGGTAGAAACATTGCACATTATATTACTATGATAACTTATTCATGCTTACTGACATTATTATATTACTCTTCCCTTCAGTCCTGTAAAATCTCTGCTGTCGCCCATGTCCTTCTTTACATTTCCATTAAGTAAGTTTGGATCCAATTAATACTTGTAGTTTGATTGAAGGAGTAGATTTCTTAATAAAATAAACCATTAGTAAGACATATGTAATCAATTTCACATGGATGCCTTAATTGAGTAATAAAAGGTTTTGGCAATTTTGTCTTATGAATGACTGGTAATGGGTTCCTGTCAGAATTATGAATTAGCCTCATGGTTGAAAGGATGGATTAATTATATGTTTACTTATTCATCATTGCAAATGCATTGCACTTTTTGTTTTTCTGCAATATTTTTATTTTAAAACTATGCTTAAGGGCTACTTCATCAAACAAAAATTTAATATGAGTTTACATACATAAAAAGATTTCAAGACCACCTTTGAGGAGTGCTGTGTAATATTACAGTGATGAGCTGTAGTTTGCTCTGTATTTGTTCTGATAGATTTCTGCTTGTCATTTGCAAATGTTTTTAGGAAGATATTATGTTGGACAGAAACAAATATTTCTATCTTATGAATTTCTGTATGACCTTGCAGTTACTTTTTAGAGGAATTAACAAAACTAGAATATAAAATTAAGCTTATATTTGAAAGCAAGTTATACCCTGGTAATAATGATAATGCATGTTATGACTTCCATGTGACATTGAGAGGTTTACCAAATCCTTGTGAATATTTTAATTAGCATATTGTGAAAATTAAAGAGACTAAGTCAAAGGCAGTCTAAATTACTTTCCTATGACCATGTATATACAATTGCAGAGGAAAACATTCTACTGGTCTAAAAGATCATGCATCTTGCCAAATAACTCTAATTCTGACATGGGTAAATTATTGCTGTAATGTATGACATGGGACTTATTTTCTGAGTTGGGTTTTAAAATGAATCACACTATTCTGTTCTAGTTGAGGTAGACACAATAAATCAGGACAAGTCTGCCTAAAGTGTGATTCCCTAAAAGTAACTATTAAATATTTGGTTTCCTAAGTCTGACTCCAAGATACAAAACCAATATTCAGGTGTTCTCACACACACTGAGTGCTTTTATTGACCCCCCCCCCATTAGTGAGGCCCCAGTGATTCTTCTTGTGTGGGATAAATGACAGCTCAATTTCAGAGAGAAGATGGACACATCAGAATAGAAACAAATCTGTCCATTTATTTAAATGTATCTTAAAAATGACATCACTTCTAAGTGTTCCAAAATTAGTAAGTAGATGAGAATCACTGCTATTCACTATGAATTTTGAAAAGCACTAGAATGGGACATAAAGATACAGCTGCTATGATAATCCTCATTTTTTGAGATTAGAGTTCCTTTTGCATTTTTCCAGTATGATAATAACCCATAAATATGTATTGCACTGTGTCATTTTAGAACAAATCTATGACTTGTATCATCTGGTTTCTTTAGTTCAGAGAAGCTTTTAGTACAGCATATAGAATCATCCAGTAATCAGAAAGTCGAGTTGGAATTCAACTCTAGAGAGAATGCATACAGTATCATTTTAAAGACTACCCTCATTTAACATGCAACCAATACTCATAATCAATTATCTCCAAACCCTGCATAATTGCAGACAGTTGACCTCTTTCTATTTCTCTACCCGTTGCTGATTAACAGTTGTAAAATAGAGAAACCTAGCTATTTCTGAGGTACATATAAAAAAGATTTAAAAAACTTTTATCTCCTATATCTAGCCCATATGTATATGGGGACAGAAGAACAAAAGAGAAGAAAGTACCACCATTCTTTTATTCTTAAAATATCATTAAGGAAATCCCTTACTATTAACCCAATGACCACCTTATGAATGTGTGTTTCTCTGAACCATTTGTGCTCTCTTCCACTAAGGAAAAACTGGATAAAAAATATGGTACAAAGGTGTCCTTTTTGGACCCATGTGCTATAGGTAAGTAATATTAATTACACATTTCAATTATGGAGTCTATGTGTAAATCTTATCACAGCTATTTTATTGTAGCTCTGCTCCTTTAAATAGACTCTAATAACTCTGAAAACTATATAAAGGAAAATTAAATCCTTGTCCACAGATGATTGCTTTAGGACTTATTCCACGTTCAGAAGGTATGAAAGCTATACTTGCATTAGACACCATGCATATAAATTTACAGTTCATTTTATTTGAATTCTTACTCCAATGTACCATTAACTTAACTAATTAATATATAGAAGTATTATCAAAAATACAATTCTAGCAGCAAAGATCTATTGTCTTCCTGGAAAGAACATTTTACACAAAAACTAAAATTAGGACTTTTCATTGGAAAATTTTACATTTTTTTTTCTTTTTTAATTTTTTTATTAATTATTTTTGTATTCAGCAAATACAGTCAGCTTGGTACCATTATTAGGCTCATCCATGACCTACCCCTTCCCTTTGGCCCCTCCTTGTTGAGGTATATGGGTCATGCTTTTACATGGCATTAGTGGCTTTAATAAATGTCTGTTGCAATTTTCTGTTCTGTTGCATGGTCCTTACTTATTATAAAGGATATGTCTATATGATATCAAAATTATCTCTCAATTTAAATATAATTCCTTTACATGTGATTTTTCTGATATTGGTAATGTTCTAAACTAAAGCTAATCCTCTGAAGAATTTTACTAAATTTAAACTAATTTCTCTAAAATTTGTACCACTTTCTCTTCTCCATCTCAATTACCCACCACTGTGATAGGAACCATTTAAATTAAATTGTGTGTTCCATGAAATATGTTAAGCTCTTTGCATATTTAATCCTTATAAAATGTACTGAGATGGACTCTGTTTTTTATATTCAGTGAGCCCATGCAAAATTAGGATCATATGTAATTAATAATTTCATCCTAGTACAACTTAAAAACATATCTGACATTAAGTACTGCAGGGGATTCTGTGAGCATGCGACTATGGAGTACACAAAAGAGCATTGCTATGGGTGTGGTGTGTTTGATATTTAAAGTTGATATATTTTTCATTTCCTATAAACCTTGTTTCTCTGTGGCTCCACAACCTTTGTATAGAAACATCCATCATTCGATGAGCAGAACAAGTAACACAGACTAAAGAACTCACTGGTTAAGTTGAAATTCAACTTGGACTTTTTGGATCTTAGAAAAGAGCATAAATAAGACTCGGGATTTTCTGAATAAAATATTTTCTCTAAATTTTAAAGAGTTTTCCTTGGTTATAAAGTAGGAAACCGGCATTGTGAGTAAAATTCTGGCAAAATTACTCATGAAATATAATGCAATTGTTTTGTTTGTTTAGTTAGTTATTTTTATGAGAGAAAGAGAGAGAGAGAGAGAGAGAGAGAGAGAGAGAGAGAGAGAAGAGAGAGAATGGATGTGGCAGGGCATGTAGCCATTGCAAATGAACTCCAGATGCTTGCTCCACCATCTGGCTTACATTGGTACTGGGAAATCAAACCTGGGTCCTTAAGATTCACAGGCAAGTATCTTAACCGCTGAGCCAGTGTTCCAGCTCGTAAAGTGCTTTTGTATATCACACCAAAAGACAAAACGTCAATCAAGTGTAGGGCATTCAGCTGAGAGTAAAGAATGAAAGGAATAGCCATAGCCTAAAATTCTGTCTATATTACCATTATGAGATGACTGTGAAATGCTTATAGAGATTAGGGCTTAAACACATGATCCCTAAATGGAAGTGATCCTTTGGAAGGTTGTGGAATCCTTAGAAGGGATGGATTAAATGACGGAGCTTGGTCACTGGAGCAGGCTTTTACATTATAGGCCACATCACTTCTAGGGACATTTTTTGCTTTCTGGTGAGTCAGCATGAGAGAAGGAATAGACGAATACTCCTACCATGGCCAAAGAAGCCACTCTAGCCTTCCCTCTGTGATGGCCTGCTCTCTCTGAAACCATGAGCTAAAATAAAACTCTCCTCCTTCAAAAGCTTCTGTCAATGGCTGGACAGTTACATCTGGAGTTTGTTTGCAGTGGCTTGATGCCCTGTGTGCCTATTCTCTGCCTCTGTGTCTGTTTGTCTGTCTCTCTCTCTCTATCTCTCTCTCTCTTTCTCTGTCTCTTTCTCTCTAAAATAAATAAAAATATTTTATAAAGCTTCTGTCAACAATGATAATGAAACTCACATAAAACATTGGTATAGAGGACGGTTTTCACTGTGATAATCCTACCCATATGATTTTGGGACTTCATTCAGGAACTCTGTCTGCCAGTCAGGACATGGCCTTGCCATTTTGAAATCAAAGCAAGTTATCGAGAGAGTTTGCCTTGAATCTCAGAAGAGAATTTAGACTTTGGACTTTTTTTTTTTTTTTTTTTTTGAGGTAGGGTCTCACTCTAGCTCAGGCTGACCTGGAATTCATTATGCAGTCTCAGGGTGGCCTTGAACTCATGGTGATCCTCCTACCCCTGCTTCCTAAGTGATAACAGAATTATGACCATTATGGCTAAATTGTAGGTGCTTCACTTGGATCCAAACACCTTTGGGGGAAGGTGATTGAAGTAGCTCACATAGAATTCAGATGAATTTGCATGTCTGTCGATGTGTTGAAAGAGGGAGGTTATGGTTAAAGAGACTGGCAAAAACATTTTGAACATCAGTTATGTAAATGATACCGAGTCTACCTAATAAAATATGTTCAAAACAACAGAGTTAACTTGGACAAGATCTTATTTTTGTGATTACAACACAAATTTAAAAGATTGGCTTTTATCTGTTTTTATATAGGTAAGAAGGGTTGAGGTCAGTAGAAACTGACAAGATATGGGCATAAGAAACCTAACAGGTTCCCCACACTTTCCCATATCTATGTCATACACATAAATATTTGCTGTGACTACATAATCCATCTTGTATATCGTGTGTTTGTATATTTTTCCTTTCCTACATTATTGCAGTAAAAATTTCATTATATTTTTGCTGAAAGAACATAGAAAGGAGATATTTTTCCATGTCTCTTCATTGCAAAGAAATACAATAAAAACAGTCAAATGGTTGTAAAGGCAAGGGAGAATGAATAAGGATGTAGGGAACTAAACCTAAACTAGACAAAGCCAGGAAGTGGGGCTGACTTTTTCATTAGCAACTTCATAGGTTTTGATGATGAATAGACAGATGACAAATTAGAAAGATGAAAGATATATAGATAGATGATTGATATATAGATGATAGATAGATAGATAGATAGGTAGATAGATAGATAGATAGATACATAGATACATAGACACATAGATAGATATAGATAGGCAGGCAGAAAGACAGGCAGAGATAAAGGTGAATGATAGTTGATAGACAGATGAATAAAAGATAGACAGATGGTCGAGAGATGGATGATACCTATATAAATGATAAATGATAGACACAAATGATATATAGTTAATTGCTAAAGAATAGATGTTTGAGGTTGGGCGTGGTGGCACATGCCTTTAATCTCAGAACTTGGGAGGCAGAGGTAGGAGTATCACCGAGAGTGTGAGGCCGCCCTGAGACTACATAGTGAATTCCAGGTCAGCCTGAGCTAGAGTGAGACCTTACCTCGAAAATTAAAAAAAAAAAAAAAAAAAAAGAATAGATGTTTGATACTTAGATGATTCTGATAGTCCTGATAGACAGCTATATGGTAGTCATAGAGACAAAATATACAGACAGAACGATAACAGAAAGAGGAACAGGCAAAACACCCCTTATTACTCATGGCTGGCACTCCAGCTTGCCTTGTGCAGTATCTGCTTCACACTTCTGAGGAAGAGAAAAACACGTGGGTTCATCTGAAGATGGCTGGTAGAGCATGTTTAGTTTAGCTGGTAGAGCACATCTAGTTTAGTTTTGTTCACACAAACCGTAATTCCACTACATTTTTAGGCAGAAAAACATATATCAAAAGATCAGTTGATATATTGACTTTTTCAGTCATTTCAGAGCATACTAAGATATTATCTTATTAATTCTGGATAAAATCTTTTTTTGTTGTTGTTGTTTCATGAATAGAACAGGAAAGTATTAGTATATCACTGTAGTATCAAATTTGCTATCAGGCCTCTCCATAACCTACATCTTTCTCTTTGAAACGTCTGTCATGTTGGCTTGACTGACCAGCTTCTCATTCCTGTGTGAAATTTCACATACATTTTACTCTATTAGAAATTTATACTCTTTCATCCTGGTCTCTTTGATAGTAGGGAATCATTAATACTTATTCAAAAAAAAAACATAATTCTGCCAGGTATGGTGGCACATGCCTTTAATCCCAGCACTCAGGAGGCAGAGGTAGGAGGATCACCATGAGTTTGAAGCCACTCTGAGACTACATAGTGAATTCCAGGTCAGCCTGGACTACAGTGAGACTCTACCTCAAAAAAACTGAAAGAAAAAATTTAATTCTATTTTCTAGGTCATTGCCTATGAAAGCTGACCTCTGCTAAATTCCTCTCATTATTAACCTGTTGGTATCTTTCAAACACTCCTTATTATACTGCCCCTAAAATTGTTTCTTACTGTTAGACCTTCTAAGGTAAGCTAATTGTTTCCCTTCTAACTTGATTGCAGGCCCTTGTTTTTCCAACCCCAATAACTAACATTCAGACATTACTGAGAATAGCAACAACTCTTAATACTTGCTGTGCAAGTGTTACTGCTGGTATCTCAGTACCCCAGGTAACATCTGAGTATATCTCTAGTACATTTGTATTTTCAGCAGTTTTTTGTTTTGTCTTCAGTACTCTCTGTGGAATGAGACTCAGGGACCCAGAGCCTCATACATGTGAGGCAAGTGCTCTGCCTCTAACATGGAGTTACATCCCCAGTCTCCATAATTCATTATCTAACACACACACACACTCATGTTTGTATTACTTTTGATTTTATACCTTACAGAAGGTGTTTGTTACTGGTTTCATGGCAACTACCATATTGTATTTAAGCATTTTTGGACTACAAAGGAACAAGATGACTATTGTTGAAAAGCCCTAAAATAATTTTCTAATTTGTTGGACAATATCACAACCTAAGAGAGCTATACTGGCTTACAACATAATACACATGAGCAAGGATTATTTATGTTTTGTGAACATGCTCTGTTCATTTGAGAATACAAAGGTTTTCAGATACTAATGATGTGATTGAAAGATGCACCTTACAAGCCCTCTGGGTTCTGGGTTTGAGACAATTTTAACTTTATAAATTATTAACATCACTCATTTCATTGTTACTTTTTAATAAATGATTTCTCTGCATTAACTAGTTGCAGAAGATTTCTTGGCAACAGGAAGTACATCAAGCTCTGGTGCTGTAGCTGCTTGAGTGGATTTCAGTGACACTTAGCCAATTACTGGCAAGCATGAAGGCTGAAGCACAGCAGTGTAATTAACATTCAAAAATCCTATTGCACAAAAATTTTTAGACATGAGAATGGAAGGGTTTTTTTCTTCTTTTATATTTTCTCTCCCCTCATAAATAGATTGTGCAAATATCTTCAAACAATTTTTGTCTCAGAGTGAAGAAACCTGAGTAGATGATATTTTGATTTATATAACCAGTTATACACTTAAAATCTCATTGGTTTATATACAATTAACCTTTCAAAATGTATATTCACCTCACTCTAGCAAGGTAAGATATATAAAATAATACTGCTAGTATTTTCATTGTTTTAGTATCATATAGTCCTAAATTTTAGATATAGCTCTGTTATGTACATAAAAATCTGATTAATTTTCTCTTCCATTGTAAATTGAATTATAGTATGCATATTTTATAATTAAAATATAATTTCATATGTCATTTATGAAGTACAATGATTATATTTTCATTTCATAAACATTTATCTGAAAACAAAATCTGTAATTGTAATTGTGGAAGGTCTGTGTACTTGGCACTGGAAGCAGCACCAAGAATTCATGACCCTTATTATATATCCACATCATGCTCTTACTGAATAAGAATCCAGAAATTTTCTTTGACAAAGGTGCTCTGATATTCTAGAAATCACAAGTCATTCACACAACACTTCTAATATATCATATCTCCAAAACCATGCAAGTGTTTTCACTGAGTTGAGACACCCTTTCAGATACATGTTCCCTGGTGTTCTCCTTGCCTTATCTAGCATTCTAAACCTAAGCCATCTCAGTCTTCCTTAATTTCATAGTTCACATGGCCAAAGCTGGCACTGCTGTCAGCCCATACCCAAGCTCATACAACTGCTACCCTTCCTCAGGAGTTAAGACTGTGGCCTGAAAGCTAAATCCAACTGTCTCCTGGCTTTTGTGAACTATCTGGTTGTTCATGTTTACACGTAGTAAATTGTTGTTTTTCTCTACTATAGGCAAAGAAGAAAATATATGCTCCCTGAGAACCTAAGTTTTCACCATTGTTTTACAGTTTGTCCTTCTCTCTTCCAAGTCATTTTAATATGTGTTCCAAATGGCTATTTGCCTAATATGGTAAAGAATGTATACTAATTATATAGGAAATAGATATCCAAGGCAAATGCATTCAGCAATTCTGAGAGAATGGGAAGATGGAGGAACATGAAACTATTTTATTATATATGTTTATATTCTGAATAAAACTTCAACAAAACATTTGAATTGATATTAATTTCTGTTTCTTGCTCTGTTGAGAATTTGGAGCCAATAGCATGGTACTGAATGAATATAGTTGTTTATGGAGACACACTGAAACCAAGAACATTTCAAGTAGAAATTGACAACACTAGAAAAGGCATCATGAAATATTGCTTTCATTTTCCACAATATGGAGTTGAAAACTACTATTTTCAGCTATTTTAAATTCTGTGGCAGCCTGTATCATGTCAGGAAAAAAAATACCATAATAGATTCAAATGTTGACACCCATATTCTTCTGAAAAATAGGTAAAATTTAAACCTTCATCAACATTGTTTCTCAGGGTATGACGTCTATTTCTTGCTTGTTTGCTGAAATCAGAGCACACATCACCAATAGATACTCTCTGATAAGCAATGGCTGAGTCTGTAAACTAATGATTTTTCTTCTGGAGTGGTAGGTTCATTTATGTTAGCAAATCATCCAAGAAATAGTGTTGGCTTCCAAATTTGCAAATTCAAAATAACTCAAAATTCATTTAAATACATATAAAGTGAAATATTATCAAAAGAAGGAAGAAATTTCATATATGCTATAAGTTCATTTTCCATTCTATTTGTCAAACAAGAAAATAAACAGTAAGGAATGAGATGTACTCAATTGGGGCATACAAAATTCATGCAAGTTCACAGCACTTGTTCCTATTCATTGAAGTGATGGATTATTTTTGAAGGTCTTAATTTTATTGATTATCTTGAATCATTGGTAAAAACTGATAACATTTGTTAAATTTTTAATGTACACATCAATGTACATGGTAGCAAAATACCAGTTGATTTTCAGTAATTTCACAAGGCTCAAATAAAATTTTTATTATAATTTGCTAGAAAAAAGATTTTATAGTTCTAGATATAATAGCTAATTAAGGTGACATGTTATTTACTATATAATATGGCTAAGATAAAATAAAAAATAGAGGAGCCAATGTGGCTCAGGTCTACCTAATAATTAATATTAATTAAATATTATTAATTAAATGAAGACATTGGGAATGGCAGAAAAGTAAGACCCTATTGCTGAAGACACCACATGCTGCCAGTGCAAAATATCAAGACTTGGCTGAATCTGGAAGGAAGATTCTGTGCAAAAAGGAAACAGGCTCACAGAGGAAACAGGTCATAAAAACCTCAGGAGACATGCTGCACCACCATTTCTTGTGGCACCGTGGAAAACTTAAGTGGAAAGGCTACTTCAGAACAGAAGACACAAAGGAACAGTGACAAATTAGTTTGTTGATTTCAGTTCTGGTAAATGTGAGACCAAGCCAAGAGATAAAGTTATGTTGTGGAGAGAAGGTAGCACACGTGGCAGAGCTTGCCCATGCATACAGAAAGTCAAGATGGATCATAATAGCACAAATGACATTTTAGCCTTTGGAAGTTGGCTATTCATTTCTCTCAGTTCAACTTCTGAAGTGATAGGTTCTATGACCTTTGTTCATTTTTATATCATTTCATGTGGAAATCATTCTATTTTTATTTTCAATTGATCGCTTGAATATGAATGACTCTCCATTCTGTATTTTTATTTATTTATTTATTTATTTATTTATTTATTTATTTATTTATTTTGGTTTTCCGAGGTAGGTTTTCCCTCTAGCACAGGCTGACCTGGAATTCACTATGTAGTCTAAGGGTGGCCTTGAACTCACAACCATTCTCCTACCTCTGCCTCCTGAGTGCTGGTATTAAAGGCGTGCGCCACCACACCTGGCTTTCATTCTGTATTTTTATATCTAACCTCTCACCTGAACATCATTAAATTCTAAAGTCATCTTGGTCAGTGGCCAGCTGGAAAACTTCACTCAAAAATTTAATTTCTTCCTTATTCTGATTATTTGTAATGTGGGAGTGAAACAACTAGCAGATCTGTTTCATGAATTTGTTCTAATAAGGTAATGAGGAAATACATACAACATTGTAATGGCATTGTAATCATGGAAGTAACATACTCAAGATAATTTATTTGGCAGTCCAGCAGAAAAAGGGATGCAAAAACAGACTATGTAGCCAAATTTTATGTATGTAGCCATATATGCCTCAATGTATTTCTATAAAATTTTCATTCATAATTTCATCTGAGTTTTTATTGTCTTTTGATCACAATTCCCTCATATTACTTTCTTTTATACCTCTGTCCACTCCACATTCCCATTGCACTTTAACCCCTTCTGAATGTTTTAAAATAATCTTTTCTCCTTTGTAGTAAATTCAGTTATCAAAATTAAAAATAATAAGGAAGACAGTTTTCATGAGAGTAGTACAGATCTATAGAGTTTAATATTATCACAACTTACAGAGCATCCTATAAAACAGAAGCAAAGGACTGAGGGGGTAGCTCAGCGGCAGAGTTTACCCAGCATTTTTGAGGTTATTGGTTCAGTCATTACTACCACAAACAAAGCAAAACAATGCCAGCTATAAACCAAAACAAACAAATAACAAATTAATAAAGGCATAACCATTTCAGGTCAGTCACTTGAAACTTAAAAACAATAATCTGTAATAGACTATGTTTATGAAAAAAGAATTCCCAGCAGTAGTAACACCAATAGCTAACATATCAGATGATAGTAATAAAATTAATTGAATTGGGGTCTTGGAGATGATGGGTTAAGTGCTTTCTGTAAAAGCATGAAGACCTGAATTCAGATAGAGTATCTTCCTGGGAATCAAAATAATGCCTGAGGTCTCCGGACTGTCAGGTATTTGCCAAGCTTTTGAAATTTTGTTTTCTTTTCAGCATGTTATCTTTGACATCTTTTTCTTTCTTTGGACACCATTGTAAATTTAGACTGCATTTGCATCTTTCTAGCTTAAGATTCTTCCTAGAAGAAGGTGAAGAACAATAAAATGTGGGAATACCTGCTTATTTCTAACAACTCTGAGCAAGAAAATGGTAAGAGCCTGGCGTGGTGGTGCACGCCTTTAATCCCAGCACTCGGGAGGCAGAGGTAGGAGGATCGCCATGAGTTCGAGGCCACCCTGAGACTACATAGTGAATTCCAGGTCAGCCTGGGCTAGAGTGAAACCCTAACTTGAAAAACCAAAAAAAAAAAAAAGAAAAAAAATTATAAGGATCCAAGACGCTAGGTAAAACAGGAGTCAGAGTGATGATAAGAATTTTTGTCATTTATGTTCTCATTTGGTGGTTTGCTGTAACAAGCATAGAAGAATGTCACTTGAGAAATTCAAGGATAATGACTGATTTATAAACTAGTGATTTTATGATTTTAACTGAACTAGATTGAGTGCAGCTCTTAACTCATATTCCAATAAAAATGTCTACAGTTTTATTTTTTTTAACCTGTAATCCAGTTTAGTAGGTACTTGGTAGTGGAGTTTCAAGATCTCACTAACATCTTACCACCTACAGTACTCTCTTCCTTTTATCTATGGGAACTTTGTGAAAATGAACCAAAATTAATTGTTTTCCCCTAAAAGCAATGATGCGAAGTATTTGATGAAGACTTTAAGGTAGAACATATGTGTCGCAATATACAATCTAAAACTGAATATCCAGTCATGCTGGTTGAAGGTATCCCAGCCACCATGGATTTTACTCCAGTAAGTTCCTATAATTCCTCTATTCAATGTAACCCCTTCTCCTTCACACGAAAATCATTTATCTCTCTCTGTACTCTTTGAGTTGTAGTCCTTATGAATATGTTTGCAAAACTGCCAGAAAGGTCTAAATTTAGTATCAGAAAATAATTAAAATTTAAACACACACACACACACACACCATCATTCCCCAAGTTTCACAAACTTACAAAATCACAATGACCTCAATGATTCTTTTTTAAAAGCACATTTTTTTCCACTTTATTATAATGACTGACTTCTATTTTCAAAACACATAACCCACAATCCCACGGGGAATAGCGGCAAGCTCACAGAGGTGGGACCTCAGGGAATTAGGGTGCAGGGAGGGGGAAAATGATAGTACCAATACACGATGTATCCTAAGAAAACATATTCTTAAGAAAAAGTATGCCTCATTTCAACTTTGGAGATGCAATCTACATTGGCCTAGAAAATGACAGGATCTTAAATGATATGCTCATTATTGCCAATACTTTTCTAAAATTTGTGAAAGAATGGGCCTTCCTTGTGTCCACACAGTCTAGGCATGAAGAGGACTTCTTCACTTTCCAATACTTTTCACTCTGAATATGAGAAACCCTAAAGATACATTAAAACATTTAATAGCCAAGCCATAGCAATGATAGCACAGATGCAATTTGTGAGAGGACTGAGGTATTTCTGCCAGGACTTAAACTACATGATTCTTTACAGAACCACTTCTGGAAAGCATTGCTGATGTTAATTCCAGTTCCCATGGACTCTAAGTGGAAGAAGTTATAATAACCATGCAAACCACTAGAAAAGTAGTACTGAGTGAAAATTTATTCTCAGCAGTCAGAAAGCGGAACCACTCTGAGGCAATGTGTTGTAAATTCTTTAGCTTTTGCAAACACAAAAAGTGCTGTTAAGTAACAAGGCATATTTTAAGTTAAATTTGATAGAGTTGACAAAATCAAGTTGTGCAGGAGGTTTGGCACAAGAAAATAGTTTCTGAAGTTCAAATATCAAATCAATCCACAAAATCTAAGCATGTTAGCTGTAGGTCGTGACTCTAGTGTGCAAAGATTGATTTGCTATATCTCTGAACAAAATATTATAGTGAGATAGAAAGCTACATAAATCCTACAGAGTATGGTTTTGCAAAAACTATCTTTATGCATGTGTGTGTGTGTGTGTGTGTGTGTGTGTGTGTGTGTGTACAGAAATATTTTTTCTTAAGGGAATCCTACATGAAAGGAGAATGTATTTTTACACCCTGAGTGTAAGGTATGGTGCCTATAATCCCTATGGGAATATGAATATGATAATTTCCAGGATAGTGAAGTATTTCAAAAATGAAAAAGAAAAATCTAAGTCATGCCCATCTAAAGCATAGTTCTTTGAATTAGTTTTGAGAAAAAATATTGTCAGTGTTTCAGGATATTTAGTAACAACAAAAATTAAAAATTACAATAATTTATGATATAAAAAGAATAATTATGAACATAATATAGTTATTACTCAGTTTTAATCATAAATATTTGTACCTACATATAGAAAGGTTATTACTAAGCAAAAAGGTACAGAACAAAAAATAAATGTGTGAGGCTATGTTTAAATAAGTGTGCATATGAATAAGAATCAACCCAGCCTGGCGTGGTGGCGCACGCCTTTAATCCCAGCACCCGGGAGGCAGAGGTAGGAGGATCGCGGTGAGTTCGAGGCCACCCTGAGACTCCATAGTGAATTCCAGGTCAGCACGGGCTAGAGTGAAACCCTACCTCGAAAAACCAAAAAAAAAAAAAAAAAAAAAAAAAAAAGAATCAACCCAAATACAGAAAGCAAACTTACTTGTTAAGGTAAATAGATTATAGATGGTTTATTAAAAGAAATACATATTTAGAGAGTTTGTTATTCACATATCAAGTATATCTTTAAGGTTAAATTTAATTTGAGTTATTTTAGAGATGGGGACATCAGGGTCTCCCCCTTCAAACCTCTCTTGGATGATTTCCCTATCAGTCCCATTAAAGATTATTGCCTAGCCAGGTGTAGTGGCACACACCTTTAATCCCAGCACTTGGGAGGCAGAGGTAGGAGGATCACAATGAATTTGACTCCAACCTCACTCCAGTGTGAGGTCCAAGTCAGCCTGGGCTAAAGTGAGACACTACCTCAAGAAGGAAGAAAAGAAAAGAAAAGAGATTTCTTTCCAAGTTATAAAAATTCTATGCCCAATTTTAACCAACCGTTTTTCCATTTACATCAAAGTTGTGGTGGACTAACTGATAATTGAGTATGATTTTGTGTTGCTTGTTCTTGAATTCTGTGCTATCATTATGGTATATTCCTGCCCAGCCTGTTCATTCCGATGTCTACTACCAGAAATTTCAGATTTGGTTGGATGCAAGTGTTGAAAACAAAGGTGTCTTTCCAAGCTTCCCTGTGGCTTACACAGATAGCTTGACCCAGAATTGGGACTAATTTGAAATAAATACATTCCTTGTTTCATGAAAAGTAAATGGAATCCTAATAACAACTTGACAGTTACAATTATCTAAAGGAGTGGCTATCCTGAGCTCAACAAGCTAACTCCAGAAAACAGAAACATTCTGTATTAAAGAATAAATAGTTCAAATAAGAACACATATGGATAAACATACACACATCTGTCTATTTAAAAGAAAGAAATATCTCTAATAAAGTAATAAATAAAAAATCAAATACCACTTTCTTTACTTATCAAGTTACTAAATCAATATGTTACTTTTTATTTATCTTCCAAATTAGAAATGAAACAAATGCAATAAATAATGAGTAGTACAGAAAGTTCTAAATTTTGCATGTGCCCACACACACAAGCACAAACTATGAAGGAGCAATGTCATAGGCAGGAATTTCAAACAAGTATCTTTCTAATGTAGATCACATATTAACTGAGCAATCTTAGAACAAGAGTGCAGAAAATGCAGGTGAATACAGGTTTCCCAATTTATCACTGGTATTCCACAAAAATCCCCTTTATATTGATTCTACATAAGAATCACACACACACACACACACACACACACACACACACACACACACACACACACAACACATGCACATATATGTCAAGATAAAAATAGGAGATATATGTGTGTGTGTATCTCTTATTTTTTATTCAAATGGTTCATTGAAAATATTCCCATCCACTAACACTTTTCATTTCATAGCATTGAAATTCCCTGGCCTTCTGTTCCTAATGACATGATTCTTTTCAACTCAATAATATAAATATACATTGGTATTAAGGTCTTACAGAGCAGTAAAGGTAGAATAAGTTCAGAATGCTGAGCAGCCCTAAAGATATTCCCCATGATGCAGCTTTACCTTATCATACAATAACTGTGATTTTCTAGAGGCACCAAAGCTAACAATGTACCCTTAATGCACAGGAAGAGTAAATACATAGTTCAAAGATTATTTCCATGAATATTTATTTGGTTTTAAGTAGAATCCAATTTCTTGTTTTATGGATGATTTTTAAAAATAATAAATTTCCATAAAACACAGAAAACATGTGAATTGACATAAATATGGCTAACTAAGTTCTCAGGTCACCCTCACATGATAAGACCTATGTCTAAGTAAGAAATGTTTTCCAGAGTACAATTTATTAAAAATCTATTTGCCAGAGGTAAAGATTGTAAGGGTATTAAAATCATCAATGTCCTGTTAAGATCCAGATCTTAGTTGTAAGAAGCAGGTAACTGGGCCAGTGCCTAGGAATGGTGGTACATGATGACCTATGTTAGCTCTGTGTTTCTCTTAAACCATGAGCCAAGCTCTTTTTCCACAACATGGTTCACCATGATGATCTTACCACGCCACAGGTTTGTGAATGATAGTCAGTTGATTGTGGCTTGATACCATGAGTTATAACAAGTCTTCCCACCTCTAAGTTGGAGATAGAGGAGAAAAGAGAAAGAAAACTTAGAAAATACTCTTAGATATATGAAATTTTGTATATGATGATGTGGTGAATATAGAGTTGAATAGATAGCATTGTATGGTAGGAAAAGTATCATTCAAAGCAGGAAGAAGAAAAGTAGCCATACACATAAATCTAAATGATTTATTTCTTTAGAATAAGTAAAATATGGGAATTAGCAGATGGGTTCCACAAGTGAATAAAATGTGTTATATTGTCACAAGTTTTAGAATGAAATTTCCAAGAATTTTACTGTCTTCAATTGGAAGATGTGGCAGCATTTTTACTTCCCCCAAGCCATATTTTGTAACCCTTTCTCTACTGTGGAAATTAGAAGTGCATAAAAACATCCCTTAGAATGTTCCTGTAACCTTACAAATTCAAAATTCTGAGAGATTTACATACATTGCTTATTGAGTAACTAATCCTGGTAATGGAGAATTAGATTAAATACTTAAATACTTAAAAAACTGGAATTATTAGCAGAATATAAGAAATATTCTTAAAACCAATCTCAGGATTCATTATAGAAGTGTTTATTTAGTTTTTTTAGTTTATTTAGTGTTTATTTATTAGTGTTTATTAACTTATCTACAATGAAAGACAACACTCATCATTGACAACTCTGTGTTCTCCATCTCTGGCTTTATGTTTGTGTCATTAACTCTTCTTTCTGAGTCATTTTTTCTAGAACCACTTTCCAGAAACAATGGAACTGATCAATCATCATCTTTATTGTAAGCAACTGAAACTACTACCAAACAATAGTGATCCCTTCAAGACAAATCACCCCCTAAGAAAACAGTCATCAACACTGGCAAGAATATACCATGCAGTGGAAATAGTCATCCAGTGGAATTTGATTACTCCCCTACATTGAGGAAAATGATAATGACTTCTTTGAACCACTTTGGAAACCACTGCTGAGATAAGCAATCAGACCACATTTTGACCAATCCTACTTAGCATGCGTATCTCATGCCCACGACCCAATTCTCTCTTTAAACCTAAAGCTCATGTCAGTCCTCTGACTATGGCCTTGAGGTACCTGGACTCCTTTTTCTTTCCTCTTCTCAATGTGACCATAATGATTATTATTTTTTCTTGAGAAAAAGATTGGGCTTATTTCTTAAATTAAACAAAAAGACTAAGACACTAGAGAAAGATCTTTTTAAATATTTAATGTTTACTTTATTTATTTGAGAGAGAGAGAGACAGACAGAGAGAGAGAGAGAGAGAGAGAGAGAGAGAAATGGGCACACTAGGGCCTCCAGCCACTGCAAATAACTCCAGATGAATGTGGCTCCTTGTGCATCTGGCTTACCTGGGTCATGGGGAGTCTTTTGGCTTTGCAGGTGAACACCTTATCCACTAAGCCATCTTCTCCAGCCCCTAAAGAAAGACCTTTTAACACATTTTTTTAAAACAAAGAATGTTGTAGGGCTGCTAAGATGTATTTTGCCAATGATGTATAAAATTGTAGGATTGAAGAGGTGGGAGAATGTGCCAACAAAGTCGAAATCATAAAGAATTTTGTGCAGGAGACTCAATAATTCAAAAGGAAAGCTACATTTTCAGGGTGTTTGATAATAAGGAAGACGTCAAAAAGAGTGAAGAGATACTCTTTTTAGATCTGCATTTCTTTAAAAGGTGTGATCATAATGAAACAAAAATATTTAACTATATTCTGAATTGGAATAAGATTTCATAAAAAATGGCACAATCCCCATGAAATCCAAATCTAAATAATTTTTTCTCAGTGCACAGTTAAATATTTCTCTTATTTTTTACAGGCCATATGTTGTTTCTTAGTAAATTTGTCATTTGCATTTATTTCAGATTTGCTAAATTCCCTTGGAGAAGTGAAGTTATATCCATGCATACAATAGTGAATAAATTTACCTATACATAAATATTTAGTATTTCCTATGGAGAATTAGTATACAGATCTTGGTAACATTGTTTTAAAATTAACACTCCAAATGATTAAAAAGTCAAGTATCAAAATAATTAAACTGATGCATGCTCTTCTGATTTTTAGTTGTTTCTACCAAATTTTAAAAGTGTGATCAGAAGATATTATTAATTCATCCAAGGAAACAACTACAGATTTTCCCAAATTTGAGTGGGATAAACTTCTTTCTTCTTTTTCTTTCTCTTCTTTTGTATTTTTTATTAATTAGTTTTGTATTCAGCAAATACAGTCAGTTTGTTACTATTATTAGGCTCATCTGTGACCTGCCTCTGGAGGCATCACCATACCTGATCTAAAGCTATATTACAAAGCTATAGTAATAAAAACAGCATGGTACTGGCATAAAAACAGGAGTATAGACCAATGGAATAGACTTGAGTATGCTGACTTTGGGTCAAGCAACTATAGCTACTTGATATTCGATAAAGGCCCTAACAATATAGGCTGGAAAAAAGACAGCATCTTCAACAAATGGTGCTGGACAAACTGGATAACCATATGCAGGAAACTGAAACTTGATCCACACATTTCACCATGCACTATACTCAAGTCCAAATGGATCAAAGACCTCAATATAAGACCAAAAACTCGAATACTACTGGAGGAAATGGGAAGTACTTTCCATGATATAGGAATGGAAAAAGAGTTCCTGAACAAAACCCCAGTAGCTCACAATCTTAAACCGTCACTCAACCAATGGGATCACATGAAGCTGAAGAGTTTCCTTACAGACAAGCATACAATAAGCAAAGCCAATAGATTACCCACAGAATGGGAGAAAATATTTGCGGGTTATCCAACTGATAGAGGCCTAATCTCTAGAATCTACAGAGAACTCAAAAATCTAAACAGTAAGAAGTCAAACACCCCACTCACAAAATGGGGCAAAGAGATGAACAGGCAGTTCTTTTGTATTTTAATAAAACATCACACTTCAAAAATTAGTGCTCAAGGCTAAGATGATGGCCCAGTGGGCAAAGTGCTTGCTGTGCAAGTATGAAGATGAGATTTGGGAGTGCCCCCCCCCCACCCTATATAAATGCTGGGTGGCTGCAGCGGGCCTATCTGTAATCCCAGTGTTCAGGAAGGAGACAGAGGATCTCAGGGGCAAGCTGCCTTTCTAGACTAGAGGAATCAGTGGGCTCTGGGTCTAAGTTAATGACCCTGTGTTTAGCAAATAATGTTGAGATGGATTTAAAAAGACACTTTCCATTCATCTCTGGCCACTTCAAATGCACACACACACACACATACACATGCATGAACAGCACACACATGTGACCACATGCATGTGAGCATGCACAAATACAGATGTAAAAAAAAAATTATCCAGACAACAGTAGTACTGTCCCCACCAAACTTCCCTTTAAATGCTTATGTTTAAGCCCATATATTAATGCTACTCTCACTTTTTGTTAGAGAAGCTTCTCTTTTTGTGACCACTGGTGTGACTCAAAATTGGCCAAAGTGCTGAGAAGTGACAGTGGAGTGTTCAACACTGAGACATCTCTATCATACCTTCCAAGGCTCAGGCACCATTTCATAGAAGGTAGAAAGAATGTAAGAGCCAAAGGAAGGGGAGAACTGCTTACAATGCTGTCATTGAAATACAGAGTAGTCTTAATATTTATGACCTCACAGTGGCTATCTACAGAAGAACTGCATAATATGCAGAAAAAAAAAAAACATCAAGATCGAAGAGAGATAGTTTGAAAGAAGAAAGGATTCAGTGAAGAGGGGATTTTGGAGGGGGGAAAGGGGAAGTGGTGGGAGGGGATTATGATCAGAGAATATTGTCTATATTTATTGAAATTGTCAATAAAAAGTTAAAAATATTTCTTGGGGTTGGTTGAATAGATGTTTGAGTTTAGAAAAAAAAAACACAAATCCTATACATATCATACTATTTAGCAAATATCAGGTGACTTGCTTGGACTATGCTGTACTCCAGATTTAAATTTTCCCAAAAAGCAAGTGTTGAAACCTTATGCCCCTGGTTGCTGTAACTGGGAATTGGTGGAAATATTAATTTGTTAGCAAACTGAGATTTTCCTATCATTGGTGGCATGCCCTTGACTCACTCTTTTTCTCTACCTTGCCCTCTTCTACTCTCTCCCTTTCAAATATTTCAGATGCTTTGCTCTACCATTCATTCCGAAACAATATTTTCTACCCCATCATAGGCCTAAAACCTACAGGACCATTCACACACTTTAAAACTTGCAAACATATGAGCCAAAATAAATCCCCCTTTTAAAAATTATTTATTTATTTATTTGGGAGAGACACAGAGAAAAAGAAAGACAAAGAAAGAAAGAAAGAAAGAAAGAAAGAAAGAGAATAGGCAGTGCCAGTGCCTCTATCTACTGCTAATAAACTCCAAACACATGTGCCTCCTTATACATCTGACTTTAGGTAGGTACAGGGGAATAGAAACTGGGTCCTTAGGCTTTGCAGGCAAGTGCCTTAACTCCTAAGCTATGTCTCCAGTCTAACTTTTAAACTTTTCCCCTTTTAAGTGGATTATCTCAAACATTTTGCTTTAGTAACAGAACATTATTACACCCCAATGCAGGCAATAATAGTTTTTCCTATAATTCCCTAAGTATCATTCTCAGTTTTGGAATGCATAAAGGAAAGAAATCAAACTGATGAAAATAATTTACAGATTTTTCTAACTCCTTTTTAAGTTCCACCCATTGTTGTCTCTGTTTAGTTATGGCAAAAATTAGGTAATTTGTAGTATATATTTACATAAGCCATCATTGTTAATTAGAAATCCTCATAAGACCAACAATATGTTTTTTGTTCCAATCAGTTCTTAAGGCTCCTGGCAAAATTCAGAAACACTTTTCATCCTTTCAGTATTACAGTGAATTAGTCTCCAGTCAGGTGAATGACAAATGATTAGATTTGAATGTTACATAGAAAGAGAAAGATCCCCTCAGGACAACTGTTATTTTAGTTCCTTGTGATAATTTAGGAAAAAACATTAGGTAGTTCCAGTTGCCTGATCCAAACTATTACAACAATTCAAAGCTTCCTTCCTGAATAAAAAGCTTAAAAGCAACAACAAAAATAAAAGAAAGTCTTATTCCTAGCAGTAATCACTGGTGACATAACAAAGCTTTGAATTGCTCTTTGTAAATTTCCATGTTTTGCATTTTAAATACTATTGAACAAGGTTTGAATCAATGTATTGTACCCAATGCCTGGCTAGCATGGATGATTATTTATGAATGTGTAACTTTGAGTAGTATTGACCGTTACCTTTTTAAATAAATGCTAAGTAATTGCACAAAAGCTTTACTAAAATACAGTTGTAATTTGTCTTCAACACCATTAATGTATTATAAAAATGGTTAGATTCAAATAACCAATTACTCCACTCATTGAGTAGATAAATGTTATATGAAGAAAAGTTATCAGCATTGAAATTGGATGTAACTGAAAAAAATAGAACTATGCATATACATAAGTAACCAAACACACATGGATATTTTCTATTTCTAAGCCAGTTCATGTTGCATTAATTTCATTTGAAACTGTAGGCTTACATTTACATTACAACAAAAACTATACATCATGATTTTAAAAGAATGCTACTTTTACATCTTGATAAAGTAAAAAAAATGATAAAAAGGAAAAAATGAAAGCAATGCAAATGTATAACACTGGCAAGCAATTTTATAATTGAAATTGAACAAATTTACCTCTGTACTTAAAGGAGATGGTATGTGAGATGATATGGAAGTTAGACTTACATTTCCATTCTTTGTATTTTGATTATTAAAACCAAATTAATCCCTTTGAACTTCAGTGGATTTTGTAATATTTAAAAACAATAACATATAACAATACTTTATTGTTCAGGTTTAGGAACAAAATGAGGGTTACATAAAATAGATTGATTATCTTAGTGAAAAATCACTGGGCAACCAAACAGCAGGTCTATATAAAATCAATACTATCTTGATGTAAAAAATGCTTATTAATTGACTCATCAACAAATATTTAATGTTCTTTAAAGTACTAGATGAAGGAAGAGCTACAACAATAAATACAATTGGCAAATTTTGACTTAAATGTTACTTACAACATGGATACCTGGAAATATAAATAGACAAATATTATAGTTGTACTTTGCAATTTACCTTCTATCTAAAAGAAATTAGTATAATGGTACAAAAGAGATCAGAGGGCAGATACTCAAAATTTATGGAAAGCATAAATATAAATTGATTCTTGGCTTATGAGTAAATCAATAACATTCACAATAGAAAAACCTCTAAGGTAGAAGAAAAATGTCTAAATGTTTCAAATAATAGATGAGCTTGGCATGGCTCAAAAGAGTAAGGAGGAGAAAGGTCTAAGAATGAGTTATGTTCGAAGAGCAACATATATATTACACAACTGTATTATGAACTCAGAAGACATTAAAGATATTTAGTTAAACAATTCACATGACAACAATGTTAAACTTTGTAGATTTGGGAATAACAAATATTCCATTAAAATCACCATTATAGTAGTATAATAAAACAGAAATCATGGTGGCTTTGCAGAATTTAGAAATAGTAAGTATAAAACAAGCAAATATGTAAGTGGATTTGGAAGGTAAATCTGAAAAGACTTGAGTAGAGATAGAATATGGGGGTAGAGAGGAAAATAGAACAATTCACGCAAAATTTTAGGTTAAATAAACAGAAACCTTGTGTTGCAGTCAGGCTCGCATTGCTGGCAGAAACCAACTGACCAAAAGCAGCTTGTGGGATAAAGGTTTATTTTGGCTTAAATAATGGAGGGGAAGCTCTATGACAGCAGGAGAAAATGATGGCATGAGCAGAGGGTGGACATCACCTCCTCACCAACATCAGTTGGACAACATCAACAAGAGAATTTGCCAAATACTAGAAAGGGGAAGCTGGCTATGACACCCATAAGCCTGCCCTGAACAATACACTGCCTCCAGGAGAAGTTAATTCCCAAATCTCCATCAGCTGGGAGCCTAGCATTCAGAACACCTAAGTTTATGGGGGATGCCTGAATCACACCACCCCACCTTGTGTTAGTCACTTTCTTGCAGCTCTGCCTAAATAGCTGACAAAAAGCAGCTTAAGGGAGGGTTTATCTCAGTTTACACTTCCAGGTTACATTCCATCATGACAGGAAAGGCAAGGCATCAGGCACATGGAACACCTGGTCACATTCAGTTCACAGAGAGGAAGTGGAGAATGATGAATACTGGTAACCATCATTCTTTCTTCTTTCTATACAGTCCAGGACTGTCAGCCAATAGAAAGCAGCAAGCCTCAGTTAGGGTGAGTCTGATCACCTGAAACCACCTGAAGTAGAAATTCCCTTGCAGACATGTGCAAAGATGTGTTTCTCTGATGATTCTACATCCTGCCACGTTGGCAAAAGGGATGAACCTACACAAACCTCAAAGTCAGGTAATAAAAATACTGAGATTCCATTACTTGCATCCAAATTTGATGAAATACAGAGCATAACGCTTGCTAACTTAAGTCACAAAGTACATTTGGTATTTTAAAATGTGAATACCCTTATGGCTCATAAAAATGCCAGTATTTTCAGACTTTATAAGAAATCAATGAGAAAGGTACACTTCTAGGCTTTATCAGTAATAATGAATGCAATATCTGGTTAGAATCAAATGACTATCTGACATTCAAAACTTCCTATTATAATAAGGCTACAAGTGTTTGAGTCATAAGAAATCCATTTCAACCTAAATCACCTCCATAATAGATTTTCACAGGCTCCAAAATTAATAAATTATTTTTTTATGAATAAATAAGGAAAATTTAAATAGTTTTAAATAAAGATTCTTATAGATTTGAATATTAATTTCTTAATATTCAAAGTATTTATTTTTAAGTCCACTTGGTATATTGATGGACAAATCCCTCCCTGGTGTATCAACTGACTTTTTGAGGGATATGACTATGGCAGTAATGTCATAAATTTACTCTTTGCAGTTGTCCAACTATCCCAACTGTATTTATTTCTTTACTTTGCATCACAGATTTTCTTCTCTTTTCTAATGAATTATAACAAATTTGTAAAGTGATAACAAGAGAGTATCTTACAATTATGCCAGAAATAAACAATCTTATTGTTATAATTTAAAAAATCAAATTTACCAATGTTGTGATTAAAAAAGAAATATAACTATTACAACAGAAATATGATGAATTTTCTAATTTTGATTATATACTTCAACTGAGTTGTTTACCAACACTGCCTTAATTTCAACAGTTTTACCAGCCAAATTTATAGCCACCAAGTGATCCATTCAAAGTCATAAAATTGCTTTAAGTATTCCATTGAAAGTGAATTTCAATGCTCTTTCTGACAAGAGTCTATAAAAATCTGAAAAAGATTTTGAAAAGAAAACAAGCAAGAGTGCTGTTTTCTTGGTGAACCGGGAACCAGCACAATGGTGAAGGAGATAGACACAGAGAACAATCAATTCCTACCAAACCAGATATCCAGAGACACAGAGGCTCCTAAGACCTCATCACTGAACCAGACCTAAAATGAACCCAACATGGCTCAGGGAAATTTGCGGAAGAGGGCATGGAAAAAATGTCAGAACCACATGTTGGGTCATGATACACAGAGCTATTTCCTCCTACCCATAACTGATGGCTAACTCCACAAGGCACAACCCATATACACCAACAAGGAGGGTCTCTGTGGAGGGAGGAGGACAGGGAGTAGGTTAACAATGGTATGAACTTGACTGTATTCACTGAGTACAAAACTAATAAAAAGTATGGAAAAAAAAGAAATTTTAGAGAATTGAGAATTTCTAATTTTCATAGGAAAGTTATTGAGGAAAAGCATTAAATTTCCCTAGATATGTTGTAAGCCATCTAAATTTATCATCAAAATAATTCTTAATCTATGGAAGAGAAACTTGTAATTACTTAAGTTTCATGCAGCTATTGGATGGGTATTAACTTGTGTATATTTATAAATAGCAAGATAAACATAAATAAGTTAGGTAAAATTTGTGCTGGATCACAAGATGTGGTGTGCTAGTGAGAAACTCATTAATCACAATGATTCCAAAGTAAATATTTCTTAATTTCAAAAATGGTAGCAATTAAAGTAGTGATTACTTTCCTGAATCCTTAATATTAGCAAACTGTGACATCACTTGGAGGAATATTTACCATATATTTGAAAGTCTAAAAGCCTTATTTTAAATGAAGGCGAATTTCAAATATACTCAATTCATGAACTTGGATGACTCAAGTCAATATTAGGCATGGGGCTGGTAGACTGTGTTGCTGGTCTCACAATTTATATTTTATTTATTTTTAAAAAGTATGTTATTCATTCATTTATTGGTTTTTAAAATATTATTTATTCATTTATTTATTCATTTATTTATTTGAGAGAGAGGGTGAGAGGGAGACAATGGACACGACAGGTCCTCTAGCCTCTGCAAATGAACTCAGCCACCATCTGCATCTGGCTTACATGGGTTCTGGGGAAGTGAACCTGGGTCCTTAGGCTTCCCAGGCAGGTGCCTTAAATGCTAAGCCATTTGTTGAGTCCACAATTTGAGTTTTAATGACTTTATAAAATGTATATAATTTGGATATTCCCAAATAAATATCTAGATGCATCTTTATAAAATGACATGAGTTGATTGTTATAATTCATGCATGCTAATTGCAGTTACTAGTGTGACAAAGCAACTACTTCAGACTTCACCTTAGATGCATCATAATAACAGTGAGCCAGTGAGACAAACATAGCTAGTCTTTGGTGAATTTCTCTTATAAAAACTTAGTGAAATCTCTTGCCACTGTCATCAGTCAAAAGACTTTTGAGGGCTAGAGGGGTTGCTTAGTGGTTAAGGTGTTTGCCTGCAAAGTCAAAGGACCCACGTTCAATTCCCCAGGACCCACGTTAGCCAGATGCACAAGGTGGCACATGTGTCTGAGTTTGGCGTGCCCATTCTCTCTCTCTCTCCATCTTTCTGTCAAATAAAAAATAAAATAAAAATATTATAAAATGACTTTTGCAAGTTATATATAGTTGGAATTAATATATCTTAAATTAGTAAATTACTTCAGTATTTGAGGTTTATTGATGCAATTGCAAAATTTCTCTCATGCCTCATGCTTTTTTAGAGTATAAAAAGTATCTCTAAACGGTTTAAATCTAGTTCTTTCATAGTGGTTTCTACTCCAGGGAAAAAATAATGATAATAACACCAAAAGTCTTTTTAGTGTCTAGAGAATCCAATGTAATCTAGTGCTCAATAAATCCACATGCATATATACCCACCTTCAATATGAGCCACATATAATAAAACACCTCCCTTCAAGCTCTCTGAGCCAAACTCTACTGATAGTCCCCTAATACTATTAATATGACAGACATTTACAAGATATACACTCTTAATACTCATAAGTTTACCTGAAATTTTATTTAATTGTTTATAAATGTTTGTGTTGCATTCTGTAGAAATAGAAATTTCTTAATTCCATCAGAATATAGTCGTGTTTTAAATTTATAGTATTTAGCAGAGGATTAATGAGACAAATGAACAGTGAGATTTACATAAAAGCCACTTACAACAAAGTATGAGGATTCTGAAATCTTTTACTTTTTAAATTTATTTTTTATTTATTTTATTTGAATTTATTTGTGAGAGAGAGAAGAGGGAGAGAGAGAGAGAGAGCGAGAGAGAGAAACAGAGAGAGGGAGGGAGAGAATGGGTGCACCAGGGCCTTCAGCCACTGCAAAGGAACTCCAGATGCTACGTTGTAAATCTGGCTTATGTGGGTCCTGGAGAATCGAACCTTGGTCCTTTGGCTTTGCAGGCAAGTGCTTTAACTGCTAAGCCATCTCTCCAGCCCCGAAATCTTTTAATGGTTCTGAAGTTACCTGAAATTTAAATAAATAACTATAACTCCTATGTTGGGACCCTAAACAAGGTTAATACCAGTTATTAAATTATTACAAAAGATGCTTCCAAGTAATTGTTTATTTCTACTTTATGTGAAGAATTATGCTACACTATTCTTTGTATGTGCTGCAGAAAGTCTTGCTACACACTACTTACTCCAGGACTAAAAGAAACAGATAGTCTTAATGGAAGGAACAAAGTTTAGTTTTACCTTGCAGCCTAAAACAAAAGAGAAATAACCAAAGTTATTCCATTTATTTATGTCAAAATGATTAATTGTTTGCTAATGAGCAGATCAATACTTGGTTAATTGTATTTGTCTGTCAGGATTATATACCTCTAGTTAATTAACATTTTTTTTTATTTTTTCTCAGCTGCCTCAGATGGTAGTGAATGTGGAGTTTTCGCTCATTAACTCTTTTAAATAGCAGCTAGTTAAAAAAGAAAACAAACAAATAAAAAACAGAACTGGATGATTCTTTTAAACTTTTGGTAGGTCTCAGTTCTTTTTTTCTTAATAATTTTTTCAGAAATTCTTCCTTAATAAGGTATGTGTCCTGAGATAGTTTATATTACCAGATAATTTAAGAAAAAAATATGAGGACTTTGACTTTTGAAGACCTTAGTCTACCAAAATAAGCACTAAAGGTATATTAGATTATTATAAAATTTGTCAGATTCTCTGAAATATGGAAAGATTGTATAACCCGAGGAAAAGAGTCATAAGAAAAAATTATGAGCAAATACGTTCATGAAGCTCACCAATATGAAAATAGTGGCTGTTGAAAAAATAATTATGAGACTTTTTTTGTGTATCTGGCTTACAAAAGTAGGAAAGTTAGATAAAATATCTGAGTTTATAAGGAACATTTTATAGTGGAGGATTTAAACAGTATAGAAGAACAACAATAAGTTAACAAGAAAAATCATTTAGAACAAGTGCTATGTAGGAAACAAAGCATTATTGTGTGAGAAAAAAATTAGGTATCTCTGAGAAGGTAGTGTGCTAATTGCGACCAGCTAGAATGAAGGCAGTCTGCCAGTTCACTCAAGTTCACAGACAAGTGCAAGGCTTCACACAGAAACATTCTTGGTACAAGTGTGACCAGAGGATAATCTTGATGGCTCCCTGCAAGTCAGAAGAAAAATGTTCCCAAACAGCTCATTAGTATCATATATACTTATCTACTGCTTTTTTTTTTTTAACAAAACAGCTATACATAGGGATAAAAATTTGCAAGTTTTTTTTTTTTTTTTTTTTTTTTTTAGTTTTTCGAGGTAGGGTCTCACTCTAGCCCAGGCTCACCTGGAATTCACTATGGAGTCTCAGGGTGGCCTCGAACTCACGGCAATCCTCCTACCTCTGCCTCCCGAGTGCTGGGATTAAAGGCGTGCACCACCAAAATGAATCCATCCTCCTGTATGCTATGATGATGCAAAATTTAGCTTGTCACTCTGGAGGTGCAAGCATACTACTAGATGGGTCCTCAGCAGTTTTTACTGAGTTGAGAACTACTTTAATTGTTCATGATCTCAAAGCACTAATGACTTGGTTCCTTGTAGATATTGTTGGCAATTAGAATACCCAGTTCCTAACTAATAAATAAGTAATCTCCAAACTTAGATGCCCTTGTATCTGTGAGGAATGGCAAAAAAAAAAAAAAAACCCTGCATATTACTGTCCTTCTGATAACATCAAAGCTTCATCTTGTATTTAAGCTTTAGGACTCCTTTTGTTTAGACTGTTTCCAGTAGTGCTTGCCTTATTCCTCTGGTGTCTGTTGAGAAAAGCATAAAAAAAAAACTGCTTACATAGCAAATGGAAGCCAGAAATTCAAGGCTAACCCCATCTATACCCATGAAGTGCAAAGGACCTACAACAATTTTGAAAGCAAGTGAATAAGAAAGAGGGAATGGTTCAATAGGAATCCAAATCCAAATACCTCCTAATATTTTCTTGTTATGATGCCCTATCTTAGGGAACTAAGTCTAACTATTTCAAGAGCTGAAACTACACATATTGAAAATAAATTTTATATTTATTAGATATTTGGAAAGCAGGGAAAAAAACTTTTAGAAACTGTTTGATTAAGATTTCAGAATACAGAGATTATATACATAGTTGATGCTTCAATTTCTAAACATTGGGTAGATTTTAAGCTTTAAGTTAATAAATTATGAAATCAGGCTGAGGAGGTGGTTTTGTGTTGAATTCACTTGTTCCTCAAACATACTGTGAGTATTCGCATCTCCACCATCCACATTAAGCTGGATAAAAAGTGGCACTTACATCTATAATCCTAATGACAGGTGGAGCCAGTTGAATCCCAAAGCTCAAGAGTCAACTAGATTGGATATCACAGTGGCAAAAACAACAAAAGAGATCTTGCTCCCAAACGTGGTAGAAGAAAAGGAGAGCTCGGACACCTCAAGAGAGTCCTCTGACTTCCACATCAACTTACTGTCATGCATGCCCCACGCACACACACAGTCTGTAAAGTTATAAAATCCTAATTTCAAATGAAAAATATACTTGAGAATCTTGTTTTCCACCCTTTCACCCTGAGGAGGTGTCTGTCTTTAATGGTGAGGTGGGTTTCTTGAAGACAACAGATAGAGGGGTCTAGTTTTCTGATCCATCCTGATAGCTAGTATCTCTTGATGGGTGAATTAAGGCCATTAATATTTAGGGTAATGACTGTGAGGTTTGATTTGATCCCTGCCATATTGTATTGGTATATGTGGTTTGGTGTTTTCATGGACTTAAATTTTAGATCCAAAAATGGAGTTAAGGATAACTTTTCTTTATATGTATGTAGATCTATTGATCATCTATCTATCATTTATTATCATCATCTATGCAACTCAAACACCACCTACTTGTGATTTTTGTGGACCCTACATTCCTAGCACATGGATTATGTAGTAGAGTTTCAAGTTGCTTCATTGGGAATTTTTATTTGAAATAATGCACGTTGAAGGCTGAGGAATTATCTTTTTTATTTTGTTTTACTCACTTAATAAAGTCTTATTTTATAGTTAAGCTAAAAACTTGTGGACTTTCTGATTTATCCTTCTCAGTGCGAGGATTATAGAAATGTGCCATCATGTTAAGCTTAAACTGAATAATGGTTAAATATATAAAAGTTGTTTCTAAGATATTTGCTTGTTTCAATATTCATTTATTTATTATTTATTTGACAGAGAGGAAGAGAGAGAGAATGGTCATGCTAGGGCCTCCAGCCACTGCAAACGAACTCCAGACACATACACCACCTTGTGCATCTGTCTTACTGGGGAATCAAACCTGGGTCCTTTGGCTGTGCAGGCAAGTGCCTTAACTGCTAGGCCATCCCTCCAGCCCAGATATTTGCTCTTTTATCTCCATTTTCTAACTAAAACCACCTGACACAATCATTGGAAAGTAAGAGATGCATCAGAGAGATAGAAGTATATCACAACTCCAGGGATAGATGTGGACAAGGGAGGACAGATTATGATGACTTGAAAGAAAAGAAAATAAAAGCCTGCCATAGTGGCACATGCCTTTAATACCAGCCAAGGTAGGAGATTTACTGTAAATCTGAAGCCACCCTGAGAATACATAGTAAATTCCCAGTCAGTCTGGGCTACAAGATAAAGAAAAGATAGAGATCAAGAAAGTAATGGTGTTTACATTTAGTGTGGGAGGAAGAATCATTCTGTAGATTAACTCCAAAAGGTAGTATGGTGCGAAGCTGAGCCTTAGTGTATCGAAAACACAGTAAAACATATGTGACACTCAAAATCAGGGTGAGAAATCAATGTTTAATGCTTTCAGAATAACCAAACAATAATAAATCTTTAGGCCATTACTAACAACAGGAAAAGCAAATTACAAATTGCCTCTTGAAAACTCTATTTTCCTTTGACATGAAATATGTTTCTGAAACTGGTTTTGGAATACTTCTATCTTCCTTGTAGGTCTTACTTTCTATGAAAGTTACTTTGTCCTGCCATGTTTCTTCTTTTATTAAAAGAAATCAGATGATGCTAGTTACATATTTATTTTCTTTTTATCTATACCTATATGCTTTTTTTTTTTTTTAGGAAGTATGGTCTCACTGTAGCCCAGGCTGACCTGGAATTCACTATGTAGTCTCAGGCTGGCCTTGAACACAGGGCAATCCTCCTACCTTTGCCTCCTGAGTGCTGGGATTAAAGGCATGCACCACCACACCTGGCCATTATCTATAGTTATATGTTTTAATTATAGATGCCATAAAATCAAAATACTGTGCAATAATTTAAATATATATGTATATATTTAAATTTAAATATATATGCATATATTAAATATATACATATTTAAATTTAAAATATATATATATATATTCAAAAGTATATTTGTAAATGCACTATTGCAACACATATATTTTTCAAAAATGTTCAAAATTAGGGGATTTGATTATAACTGTTATATTTTATTTTATTTTATTTTTAAATTAATTAATTATTTTATTTATTTATTTATTTTGATTTTTCGAGGTAGGGTTTCACTTTAGCTCAGGCTGAGCTGGAATTCACTACAAAGTCTCAGGGTAGTCTTGAACTCACAGTGATCCTCCTACCTCTGCATCCTGAGTGCTGGGATTAAAGGCATGCACCACCACACTTGGCATTAATGAATTTATTTTTTATTAGCAACTTCCATGATTGTAAACAATATCCCATAGTAATGCCCTCCTTCCCCCCACTTTCCCCTTTGAAACTCCATTATATGCCCTCCCCCTAATCAGTCTCTCTTTTATTTTGATGTCATGATCTTTTCCTCCTATTATGATGGTCTTATGTAGGTACTGTCAGGCACTGTGAGGTCATGGATATCCAGGCCATTTTCTGTCTGGAGGAGCACATTGTAAAGTGTCCTACCCTTCCTTTGGTTACTACATTCTTTCCTCCACCTCTTCTGCAATGGACCCTAAGCCTTGGAAGATGTGATAGAGATACTGCAGTGCTGAGCACTCCTCTGTCACTTCTTCCTAGTACCATGATGCTTTCTGAGTCATCCGAAGGTAACTGCCATCTGAAAAGAGAAGGCTCTCTACCAAAGGTGAGAGTAGCATTGATATATGGGTATGAACATTAAGAGATGTTGCTTACTGGGTAGTTTGATGAGCATAGTACATACAATTAGCCAGACAGCAACAGACATTACACCCCTAGGGTTCATGACTATACCTGTTGTAGGTTTTCAGTATCAGGGATGTGTTCCCTCCCATGGAATGGGCCTCCAGTCTAATTAGAGGGCTGTTGGTTTCCACCATGACAGACGTGGCACTATTACATGCACTCATTGGCTCATTTAGCCTGGCCGGCCAAATATAAGGCTTGCAGTGTACACTGTTAAGTATCTTCACTGGTGATTTCTCTCTCTCCCATTGAACTGCATGCAGAATGGTTTCTTTCAGCTTTCTGTCAGCTGGTGTACATGGATATATTTTATTTTATTTTTAAAATATTTTTATTTATTAATTTATTTTTTTGCAAGGAAAGAGAGACAGAGAGAGAGAGAGAGAATGGATGTGTTAAGGTTTCTAGCTGCTGCAAAAAACTCCATATGCATGCACCACTTTGTGCATCTGGCTTTACATGGTCACTGGGAAATGAACTCTGGTGGTTAGGTTTTGCCATCAAGTGCCTTAAATACTAAACTATATCTGCAGCCCTGATTTCTGTTTTGCTCTATTTTTGGAGGGGGAGGTGGTAGGGTCTTGCTGTTGACCAAGCTGACATTGAACTCATTCTGTAGTCTCAGGCTGGTCTTGAACTCATAGCGATCCTCCTACCTCTGACTCCCAAATACTGGGATTAAAGGCATACACCACAATGCCCAGTTGATTTCTTTTAAATTACACATATTATCATGATAAAGACCTATTTTGCCAGGTATTATTGCAAAAGTATAATTTAGTCATATGTCATCACATCTCTCTACTCTATAGAGCCAAATATTTCATCATAATTTTCTATTTAGTGATTAATTTACTCATCTCCAATGGACATAGTAGCTACAATTCTACAAGCTCAAATTTCTCACCAAAGTCATCAAATGTCCTGTATCTAAATTTAATGATGCTTTAAAATATTTCCACCTTACATATCATTTATTGTTCATCAGAGTCAAGTACCTGTTTGTCTTAGAAACATTTTTTTAATAATTTGACTATGCCTATTTAAACCTTTTAATTTGGGAATCCCACCCACTTTCATCAGTCTCAATGTTGACATGTCTGCAAATACAGTGGAAGACTTACTTATCTTTCTTCTCTACACTCCATGGAAAATTTTGCCCACAGTTGTAATATTTACAAAATACTTTCTATATTGCTATAGTCTCAACCTTTCTATGGATAAATGTAACCTATTGCTGATTAAGCATTTATATGCATGTTTATCATCCTTTGTTCTTTGCTGGTCTGCCCAACAGTTCTGTACATGGTGTTTAGAAAACAATTAAAATCAAATTTGGATATATCATTCTAGTTTTCCTTAAGTAAAGATCACAGTTTCTAAAGGACCCTAATTTATTTATTTATTTATTTATTTTTAGAACAGTTAACTAGTTACCACTCCAGGTCCTGGATTATGTGTCTTTATTGCCTTGACCTTGTGTCATCTATCTCAGAGCAATGTCATTACTTTATCTCAGAATGTGTAAGCAACATTCCCTTTGCCCCTTGTGATGACCTAACTAAAGAACATGAACGTGGGGCTGGAGAAGATGGCTTAGTGGTTAAGGAACTTGCCTGCAAAGCCACAGGACTCTGGTTCGATTCCCCAGAACCCATGTAAGCCAGATGTGTAAGGTGGCCCATGCATCTGGAGTTCGTTTGTAGTGGCTGGAGGCCCCGGCACTCCCATTCTCTCTCTCTCTCTTTCTCTTCCCCCCCCTCTCTCTCTTTCTACCTCTTTCTCTCTCTTTATCTCAAATAAATAAATAAATAAAACATATTTTTTTCAAAAAAGAACATGAACATGAATGATGGAGAAGGACAAAAAGTCATCAACGTAGAAGAAGGAAGACCTAGAAAGAAGGAGAAGTTAAGTGGAATAGAGATGATGAGGGCAAGAGAAGGTAGCAAAAGATTAGGATAATGATCAAAATACATTACATACATAAATTGTAATTATTTTGAAAAACAAAACTTGAATAAAGGAGAGCCAGTATTTAAGCCTTCAAGAGAATTAATATTTTATCTGTACTCCTAAAATTTAGATTACTTTAATATTAAGATTCAATGCTTTTATATTCAATTCAATATTTTTATATTCAATGAATTTAGTTTCATTGTTCATTTTTGGATTTTCGTATGCATTTAAAGATTATGATATAGAAATGAAATGAGTTTACAGTACAAAATGGCTTAATCAAGATGTAAAAGAACAAATCAATTAAAGACCAACATTAAAATATATTTGCAGGGGCTTGGGAGATGGTTCAGCTGTTAAGGCACTTACCTGCAAAGCCTAGGGACCTTAATTTGATTCCCCAGTATCCACATAAACCAAATGTACAAGATGGTGGATGCATCTGGAATTCATTTGCAGTGGCTATAAGCCCTGGCATGCCTATTCTTTCTCTTGCTCTCTCTTTCTCTCTCTCTCTCTCCAAAATAAATAAATAAAATATTAATATCTTATATTTAGAAAATTATGCATAAATGAAGGTGATATTAAAAGTGGGTTTGATAATATTAGCCATTTCAGCAGGAGAAACACCTCAGTATCTCTTACTATTCTGAAGTACAACTTCAATAGCAATAACGTGTACTAGTACTTGTTAAAATATAAGTAAATATGTGAGTATAGAAGAAAAAAGGTTAAGAGCAATCATGAAACATCTTATTTCTTCTGTTTTGTGAGCTCTTTCCTCACTTGTACAGAGCCAATAATTTCCACTATGGGCCTCTTGTTTTCTGTTCATGAGGAAATACTTGATTACCCTGTAAATGGCAGCTTCTGCTTTTAATTATGAAATATGCAAAGACATGGTGTTCATAAACCCAACTAGAGATCTATTCCTTATGATATTACTGTATTAATAAACAACATATTTTTAAAGTGAAAAATAATGCTGTCAGGAAAATAATGCATTGTGTTAGGCATATTATTTCATTTTTTTGGAAACAGATTAGTGAAGTTTGTCCCCTGCCTTTGTAATGTAACAAAGGAATCCTCATGTTGATTATAACAAATAAAAAGTATTTTTTTAAAAGCACTTTTTCATGAGATACCATACCAAACACAGACATATGGTTCTTCTCTAGGCTCAGTCACTTTTCAACTTTAGAAATACTTTTGTAATTGGAATGTGACCTCCTAGGACTACAACATATAAAGGTTTCCTATTATTGGACATATTTAAACAATTGTGCCTCCATGTCCTCAGTGCCACTTTGTCTGGACTGAGATATTTCAAATTACTGTTGTTTCTCAGTACTTTCATGAACAGTGGGGTCTGGTGGGAATATATTTGTTGTCTCTTACCATGGGGATTTAATCTTCTTCAGTGTTCCACTAAGCACTATCATATTATTTATTCATTGTAGAGACACAGAGTCTAGGAAACAGAAACACATTTTAATAAAATATCATCTGTCTTGCTTCTTTCAGTAATGCATTTTGGAGGTGGGTTTGAGGACTGTTGCTGTTCAGTGGACTATAAAGTCCAGTCAAAGGTGAAGAGAGAGGCAGCTGCTGGGTGTTTTGTAGCCTTTTGTCATGCTGCCAACCGTTACTGACAAAGGAAGCACTCAAGTCCTCAGGGGCCTGGCAGACAACAGATAACACACTGAAATTGGGTAATTTGAAGAACTTAATAAGGGAACTATTTAAAAAATTTGGGCAGAGAGTAAGGAAACCATGGGGAAGGGAAGTAAGCTAGCAGAGCAGATGTGCTCAGTGTCTTTTTTTTTTTTTTCTAACTTTTTGTAGCCTGCTTGGAGATTTTTTTTTTTTTTAAGTCACAGGAAGTCCATCAGAGGCAGGGTGTGTGTAACCTTCTGGACAGCACAGACAAGTTCATGCTACAGGAGAAATAAAATAGGGGAGGGAGTTTGTGAAGAAGGACCTAAGCTTCTCAGTCTTGACAGAGAAAACCTGCGGCCATTCCACACAGACCCTGTGCTTTCCATCTGGCTTCAGCTCCAGTTGCCCATAGTTTGAATAAAACAATTTATATGTCATTTAAAAAAATTTTTATATGTCAGATTTTGATTATTTTCCTACTCCCTTTTCCTAGCAAGTTACTCCTAGGTAAACTTAAGATTCCAGACCATATCTCATCTCTTTGGGGTGAATATGAAATTTTGGTATATTCTTAGGCTTAAAGGGATAAGAAGAGAGAGAGACTGTGACATACATGGCATTCTTGTAAGAGGCTATGGACGAAGACTTATTTACCTAGTGGAGAATCAATAGAGGTGGACAGAGAGGGTACTACCCTAAGAAACTCCTTAAAGAGCAGAAACACCTGCTACTTTTTTACTATTTTGCATTGGAAGTTAAATACTTTTTGAAATAATTGTTCCAATACCAAGATAAATACCACTGTTCTCCAAGTGCCATAAATGTATTTTGTTGATAGTGATGTTAGACTGTGGAATTCCCAAGTGGATTTACCTCAGTGGTAAAATATAGGTCTCCTATTGAATGAAAGAAACACTTATTTCCCTAAGTGTATTAAAGGATACAATAGAGGATATCATTTAATATACTTTACTTGCAAAACAGAAAACACCAGTTATCAAATATAATAGTAATACCACAGTGCTACCAATTCACATGATCCCATACGTAATAATATTCCAATTCAAAAGACCTGTTTGATCCAGTCAGGGTAGTACATGCTTCTCACACCAGTACTAAGGAGACTGAGACAGGAGGATTGTTAGTACAAGGTCAGACTGAGCTACATACTTACCTGTATTGAAACAAATAAATATAAGCGAATGATTGAACAAATAAAAACTTTGCAATAACCCATTTATGATTATTTCATATTTAAAGAAATACCCAAAATCTATAATAAGATTATGCTATTATTGATTAACACAAAATCTTGACGTTTTTAAGTATGACTGAAGTGTCAATTCCATCTTACTACAAACTAAAACATTGATTTCTTCTAAAGTCAGTTATAAAAGATGGCAATGTATGCACACATTTAACTCTATAAGTATTAAACAATACTTTGGCCGGGCGTGGTGGCGCATGCCTTTAATCCCAGCACTCAGGAGGCAGAGGTAGGAGGATCACCATGAGTTCGAGGCCACCCTGAGACTCCATAGTGAATTCCAGGTCATCCTGAGCCAGAGTGAGACCCTACCTCGAAAAACAAAAAACAAACAAACAAAAAAATACTTTGAACAATTTTTGCTATTGTAACTGACCTCTCAATGAGGCTGAGCAAACTTTTTTCCTCTCTTTATTTTACAGGATGATTTGCATAGATAATGGAAAAGAAATAGGATTCAATTTGTTACAATGGGGAATCATACATATGCTTGAGCACAGTCATGTTATCTCCTTCAGGACCAGGGAATGGGTATGACACCTTTCCAGGATAAGACCCGGGCTCTAACTAGGCACCCAAACATTAGCACTTGGGAGTCTGAGGCAGGTGCATCATGAGTTTGAGATCAGTTTAGACTGAAGTGAGAGGCCCAAGCCACTTTGGTTTACATGGTGAAATCTTGACTTAACTTAATAATAATAATAATAAACATAGTTATTAGTATAAAGCGATTTGAGGTCTCAAAACTAAGAATTCTTTTGTAACAGAATTCATTATATGCATGTCATCAGGCTTCTGCATGTCATATTTTGGAAATTGGAAATTAGAAATTTAGCACAAATGTTGTGATGTTAAGGCTACTGTGATCCTGAACAATATACTGCCCTTTGCCTCAGTTCCAGAATCCTGAGTTTGTTCCTAATGCCAATGAAACTATAGCTAATTTGTTGTTTTGAAAGGAAGACACATTTCCTCGCTTCCCTTTATTAATCCAGTTTGCTAAGTTTGAAAATAAAATTGGAGCATAGAATGTCATATTCCAAAGGCTGATACCTGCTTTAGTATTCAGCACAATGTCAATAAAGTAGAAACCAGGACAAAGTAACTATGAGGCACATGCTAAATGGTTAACTGGAAGAGTCAGAGACCTCTTCTACTACCTTTCACTCCAGGGTAAAAGAAATTTGCTGTGCACTATAGACAGTACTGTGTAATAATGTGTAATGTAATACAGTTCTGGTTAAGATTTGCCTAAGGTCATGTAGATCCATAATTCAGCTCAAGGAAGTTAGTTTATAGACATATTTGACTTGAAACGTTCATGGATACCTTCTACCTGAAGCCTTCTATACACTTTTTTTTTTTTTTTTTTTAGCATTCTCTTTGGAATATTCTCAAATGCCAGATTCTTTTTTTTTTTTTTTTTTTTTTTTTTTTGGTTTTGGTTTTTCGAGGTAGGGTTTCACTCTAGCCCAGGCTGACCTGGAATTCACTATGGAGTCTCAGGGTGGCCTCGAACTCACGGCGATCCTCCTACCTCTGCCTCCCGAGTGCTGGGATTAAAGGCGTGCGCCACCACGCCCGGCTAAATGCCAGATTCTTGGGTTAAGGAAATCATTTAACTATATGCTACTTATCTGTACAGACAGTAACATGGTTTATTTCTAATGTGGTAGAGACTCTACTTCCAATAAACCAAAATATGTATATCTATAGAACCCTCATAACTATGATCTCAACATAATTTATAGACACACTTCAGAAGAGAAAAACTTAATTCAAAATATCTTGAGACCAATATAGCTTAAAATGTTCAGCATGAAAAAAAGTATTCTGAGTCAAATTTTCTGTTCTCTAAACCTTCATCATAAAAGGACTGACGCATAGAAATCCCATAAAGACAAGGCAAGATAGCTAGAATATACAAGATGTAAACTAATCTTCAACTTCAAATTTCTGATTCAGCAAGGGTTCAGTAATGGGGTAGGTGGGGCAAGAGAACAAAGACACAAAATTAGATTAGATTTAATTTAAAATCTGTACAGGAGGACTGGAGGGATGGCTCAGCAGTTAAGGTTCTTATCTGTAAAGCCTAATGACTGGGATTTTATTCCCCAGTACCCATCTAAAGCAAGATGAACAAAGTGGTGCATGCATCTGAAGTTCCTTTGCACTGGCTAGAGGCATTGGTTTGCCCATTCTCTCTGTCTCTCTCCTCTCTATCTCTCTCTGCTTGCAAATAAATAAATAAAAATATTTTAAAAATCTTCCCTCAATGAGCCTTTTATTTTTTACATTATAAGTTTTCTCATGACAATAAAGGAGTAGAAGAACTTTTGCCCTGATGACTTCAAAAAAATTAATGACCTTCTTAGTTTTATCAAACAGCCACACTATCTGACTGACAAGGATCTGAGACAATGGTCTAATCATTTAGCATTCTTGTTTGTTAACACATAACCTAATCACCACAGAACCCAAGGCATCAACAAAATCCAACTTGTACCACAGTCAAGCCAAATGTTTAGATACCCCATTTCTATATTTCTTAATCTTTTTATACTCCTCCCTGACGCTGTAGATATTTGGGCTCATGATTTCCTTGAAATGTCATTTATTCAGCTCTGTGAATACCAAGCTTTGACTGTTCTAGGACCATGTTAACTCATAACAAGAAATCCATTAACAGTGTATGTATATCACAATATATATATATTTTGTGTATAAAATATATTTATAATTAACCCTAAAACTGCCTAAGAATTGTTTTACAAGAGTGCTTTTAAGTGGCTGGAGCAATGGCTCAGTGGCTAAGGCACTTGCCTGCAAAGTATAAGGATGTGGGCTCAATTTCCCACTGCCTAAATAAAGCCAGATGCACAAGGTGGTGCATGTGTCTGGAATTTGTTTGCAGTGGCTAGAGGCTGGCACCCCCATTCTCTCTCTCTTTCTCTCAAATACATATATATATATAGATAGATAGATAGATAGATAGATAGATAGATAGATAGATTTAAAATGTGTTTTTTAAAATATCATTATAAAATATATTTGCAATTTTTTAAACTTTCATTTCAAGTAAATTAAACTAGTTTTTTTATCATAATATGCTTAAAACCTAGAAGTGCAGGTGATATAATCTTTCTTCAGGACATTCTTACTTTATTTTAATTTAATGATTCAGTTAACAAAGTTACTGACTACATATCTATATTCTAGACATTGTTAATTATTAGGAATGGTAAATGGGTTTTCATCTTACACATCAGAGTGATTATAAAAATGAAACCCACATCTAACTTTAAGAAGCTTAACCTGTGAAAGCGTTTATTTAAAAGCTCAATAAAGGACCAATGTCAGAACAAAGGATATGAATTCAGTCATTGATCATTGTCTTAGTAACATATTTTTAGCTAATATTTTCCCCTCTATACTCTTCTGAATCCCCTCTCTAACATCAGAAGATTTTACTATTACTTTCCTTTTATATAGGAGAGAAGCAATTGCTAAAAATAATACAGCTAAAAATAGTCAAACCAGCTTAAACCAAAGTCTTTGTGAGTCTAAAGTTGGCATATTTTTACAGATTCATGATAGAAGAGGGAAAAAAGTAACAACAAATAATAAGATATATAAGTGACTTAAAAGTCAGATAACATGGAACTCAAGAAATCTTTAGAAATAACAGCAAAGAAGCAAAGTAAGGGAAAATGAAAAAAAAAAAACAAACAAACTTATGTTTACCTGAAAAAAATTTGTTACACACACACATATGTCTCCAAGACAAAGTTGAATAACTGAAAATTTAATGAACTCTCAAGACTTTTTAAAAACTACCACATTTAAGGATAAAAAGAAAAATTATGAAACAAACACCCAAGATAAGATCATAGAACCTCTTTTATTTATTTATTTTTTTGACAGAAGCCCAACAGACTGGCTTTTTTTCTTAATATTTTTTATTAGATATGGTCATATTTAGTATGTAAACAATACATGTTGGTAACATCATTTCCCTCCTCTCTGCCCCTTTTCAGAAGAGGCCTTCCTCCTTGGGGATTCAGGTCAACCCCATGGGGATTGTGGGTCATGCATTATGGTGGGGAATAGGCAATGTCTGTAAAAAAATGTCCCAACATGTGGCCCTAACAATCATTCTGCCCCCTCTTCCACAAAATTCCTTGAGCCATGCTGGGAGCATTTTAAGTCTACTTCAGTGATGGGTACTTAGGAGCATCTGGATCTCTGGTTTGGTAGGTGTTGAGTGTCCTCAGTATCTTTCTCCATCACCATTGTGCTGATATCAGATTCACTACAAAAGCAGGACTCTTGCTCATTTCCCCAGTTCCTCTGTGGTTTCAGCTGGGGCCAAGGTGGAGAGTACTGGGTCATTTATCTCAGGTCCAGCTCCCATCTGACAAACAGAAGCAGATTCTCCAATGGAGGATGAAGTCAGCATCGGTTAAATGGGATGAACCTTATTAATTTAGAGAGAATTAAAAGGGTTTAGACACTTTTATAGTCTAAGGTTAGTGGGAGCTTGACAATGGAAAGCAGAATAATTACCTGCATATGATTCTGACTTGTTTCCTAGTTCCAGATATGGTTTCCTTTCCACTGAGCATATTTGCTATCCAATCCAAGAGCAGTTGGTTACCCACCATGGCTGTGTGCCACATTTACACTTGTGTGAGCATCACATCAGGTTGTTTGCTTATGAGTTGTTTAGACTTTGAGTTGCTTGGGCAGATGTTCGCCACTTTCCCCCTGTAGCTCATGAAGCACCTTCCAGAAGTAGATGGGCTAATTGTTTGGGGACTGGCTCTCCTCCGGATTCCAACCAGGTCTTTCCATAGTCCATGCAGAGAGTATATGCTGTCTTAAGCAGTAGAGGCTTACCATTAACCTCTGGTGGGTAATCAACTACCATGACAGAGGTCTGTCTTGTTTGTTTTGGAAGGTCTAGTAGAGCTCTCTGATCAACAGCTCATTGTGGATATAAACCACATCCTGGTACAGGGAATTATAGGCCAGCAGCAAGGGAAAAGAAAAAAGAAAAAGCCAGAGAAGAAAGAGAAATTTAAGGTTAGGTTTCACCTCACCCTCTCCATGGCCCTGCAAATCACATGCTCCCCCTCAGGTCTTCTTGAGGGTTCCACCTTTTAGTCTAACTTCCAGGAATAGTATTCTATGGTACCAGTTCAAGTTGGGTTCAGTTTCGTGTCCCCACTCAACCCCTCTCCTTCCCTCAAGCCCTACCATCACTATTGTCTAAGCCTGGAGATGTTATTTCAGGTATGTCAGCAACTTGGGCTGATCCAGGTTAGGAACTGTAGATGACTGAGTCCATGTGTCGGTTGTCTTTCTGTGATTTTGTGAGTTCACTTTGAATGATCTGTTCCAAGTTCGACCATTTTTCTACAAATTTCATTGTGTCATTTTTTTTTTCTTACTGCTGAGTAGAATTCCATCGTGTAGATATACCACATCTTGGTTATCCATTCTTCCAATGATGGGTACCTGAGTTGATTCCCGTTTTTAGCTATTATGAATTGAGCATCTATAAACATGGTTGAGCAAATATCTTTGAACTGAGATGTGGAGCTCTTAGGGTAAATGCCCAGTAAGGGAATAGCAGGGTCTATTGGTGAATCTATATTCATCCTTTTCAGGAGTCTACATATTGATTTCCACAGTGGTTGTACCAGCTTACATTCCCACCAACAGTGAATGAGTGTTCCTATTTCTCCATATCCTTGCCAACGTTTGTTTCCATTTGATTTTTTAATGTTTGCTATCCTTACTCGGGTAAGGTGGAATCTCATAGTTGTTTTAATTTGCATTTCTCTAATGGTTAGGGATGTTGGACATTTTCATAATTTTGTATTAGCCATTTGTAATTCTTCCTCTGAAAACTCCCTAATTATTTCTCTGCCCCACTTTTGGAGTGGATTGTTTGATTTTTTTTTTTTTATTATTTAGTTATCTTAATTCTTTGTAGATTCTAGACATTAGGCTCCTATCAGTGGTATAGCTGGCAAAGATTTTCTCCCATTCAGTGGGTTATCTTTTGGCTCTGGTTATAAAATATTTGTCTGTGGAAAAACTTTTTAGCTTCATGAGATCCCATTGGTTGAGTGCTTGTTTAATTTCCCAGGCTATTGGGTTTTGTTCAGGAAGATTTTTCCCAGTCCTATATCATGGAGAGTGCCTCCTAATTTTTTCTTCCAGTAGTTGAAGAGATTCAGGTCTTATATTGAGGTCTTTAATCCATTTATACTTGATTTTTGTGTATGGCAAAATGAGCAGGTCTAATTTCATTTTTCTACATATGGTCCTCCAATTTGTCCAACACCATTTGTTGAAGATGCTGTCTTTTCTCCAGTTTTTTGAGATAGGGTTTCACTCTAGCTCAGGCTGACCTGGGATTCATTATGCAGTCTAAGCGTGTCCTCAAACTCACAGTGATCCTCCTACCTCTGCCTCCCAAGTGCTGGGATTAAAGGCATGCACCACCATGCCCAGCTTCTGACTGGCTTTGTGTGTGTGTGTGTGTATGTGTGTGTGTGTGTGTGTGTGTGTGTGAGAGAGAGAGAGAGAGAGAGAGGGGGAGAATTGGTGTGCCAGGGCCTCCAGCCACAGCAATCAAACTCCAGACACATGTGTTGCCTTGTGTTCATGTGCAACCTTGTATGATTGTGTCATTGCACATCTAGCTTACCAGGTACCTGGGGATTTGAACAGGGGTGCTTTGGCTTTGCAGCCAACCACCTTAACTGCCAAGACATCTCTCCAGTTTGTACACGTACATAACGTATTTTGGCTAAATCCCCTTTAGTACTTTCTTTAGCTCCAGTCATTCCTGACAGTGGCATGAATAGATGCTTGAGTATTGAAAAAGAAAACGAGGGGAAGACACTTGTTAGAGCTTTGTGCTTCCTCTTTTCTACCTTTATTTATTTATTTATTTTAAGGAGGAAAGAACCTAGGTAACCTGTACATACATTAAAATTGTCATTCATATGTACATATGATACTCTTACACATAATTTCACAAAACACTATTCTTTTAAAATTAAAAAGAAACTCAGGTAATAAAACCTTGAGATAAAAGTGTAACAAAGTTTAAAATACATTCACTTTAATTTCATGTTTTGTAACAGTGAAGAAAAATAACATGTACTTGACTAATTTTATTAGTATGAGATATTTTAATCCTCATTTCTAATTTGATTTGACTTGTATCTGCTCCAAAGAGATGACATGATATTTGTATAATGACATTGAACAAAAAATGAATATAACACATGAAGAACAAAAGCAATTGTGCCAGGAACTGTGGCAAACAATCCAATCCCTTCAGAGGCTGAGGCAGGAGAATCACAATTATGAGGACAGTCTGGTCTATAACCAATTTTATGTTAGCCTAGGCTACATAGCAAGACCTTATCTCAAAAATAGAAAAGAAAAGAAAAATAATATTGAAATATTTTTGGAGGAGATATGAAGAATAATGCATACACTGAGACCTCAGTGATTTAACAATAAGGAAGTGTTAGTGATATTTAATCTATTTGAAGGGATGTATTATATCAGACTGGAATAAAACAAAAGACTATCTCTTCATCTACTGAGGCATCATTTTAGTCTTTCAATGTGATGAAACTTGTCACATAATAATTCAAAATGTCTTTGAGCTAATGGAAGTTGTTACCTAAACAAGTCAAAGAGATAATTTTAGTAATTAAAAGTCATTATAATCAGTCCTCTGCATGACTTCCCATACAAGTACTGGTTAGGTGAGGAAGTGAAGTGTTTTCCAGTGCAAAGAGAGGGCTGGGATGGAGGGATGACTTAGCAGTTAAGGTGTTTGCTGGCAAAGCCAAAGGACACAGGTTCAATTTCCCAAGACCCATGTAAGCCAGATGCACAAGGTGGCACATGCGTCTGAAGTTCTTTTGTGGTGGCTGGAGATCCTGTCACACCATCATCACCTCTCTTTCTCTCTCTATTTTTCTGTCTCAATAAATAAATACATGAAAATATTTTTAAAAACTGACATATGAAAAGAGAGGGCTGGTGCCTTTAACATAAGGTCCATTCCCTGGACATGGTCTGCTTCTCAACAAGTCTACATATATCTGCTTAGAAAGTTTTCATCCTTGGAGACTCATTTAATTCCCATGAGAATTAAATTTGATTGGTTTTATATGTGAAAACAAAGATATTGTCATTTTTTTGTATCTTGTGTCAGTTCTTGACCTTCTGTTTGTTTAATCTGCTTTCCCTCTTGAAAAGTCATTAATTTTCACATCTTTTTTTCTTTGATGATTATATGAATTCTAAAATATGTTGCACTGAGGTAACTCTTGAAACATATTTGATGCTAGTATTCTTTTGTAAGTACAATAGTTCAAGAATATTTATTTAGTGTCTTCAACAAACATGCTTCCCAAAGTTCTACATTTCTTCACTGAGCAGAATTTAAAAAATTTTAAAAGGTAGGTGTGTGTGTGTGCATGTGTATGTGCATATGCACATTTGTGTACATATAGCATGGATTCTTTTCTTCATTCAGTGTTTTTACATGTTTATAAATATGTTACAGTATTCTATGAGGAATCATTACTCTACTTGTTTTTGATTATTTCATCTTTCTGCTTTCTCATTCTTTCCCTAATGATTTCTTCTGTGTACATAGAAAAAGGAAGGAAATAAAATAAAATAAAAATAATATTCAGAGAGGAAATCAGAGTTAGCTACACAATGAATCGTTCTATCAAAGAATCAGTATCATCAGGAAGAGAGAGAAGAGGTATAAAAGAGACTTTGGAATCTGGAGAAATTGCTCAGTGGTTAAGGTACTTGCCTGCAAAGCCTAAGGAATGATCAATTCTCCATTACTCACATGAACCTAGATGCACTAGGTGCCACCTGCATCTATAGTTCATTTGCAGTGGCTAGAGACCCTAAGGTGCCCATTCTCGACCACTCTCTCTCAAATAAATAAATAACATATTTAAAAAAATTAAAGGAGTTTTGAACGGACTTAGAAAACATATATAGAGGGCTGGAGAGATGGCTTAGCGGTTAAGCGCTTGCCTGTGAAGCCTAAGGACCCCGGTTCAAGGCTCGATTCCCCAGGACCCACGTTAGCCAGATGCACAAGGGGGCGCACGTGTCTGGAGTTCATTTGCAGTGGCTGGAGACCCTGGCGCGTCCATTCTCTCTCTCTCTCTCTCTCTCTCTCTCTCTCTCTCTGCCTCTTTCTCTCTCTGTCTGTCACTCTCAAATAAATAAATAAAAATGAACAAAAAAAATTAAAAAAGAAAACATATATAGAAATAAAGTTAACATGGAAGAACTAAGGCTAAGAAAGAGTACTTGATGAGAAGAGTAGCAGTGGAAAAAGGTTTGCTTTATGGTAAGGAATCCCTCTTAAACAAAACATTACCCACCAGCTACAGGATTTATAACCCCCCCCCACCCCAACAGATCCTGTGGGATTTCAAGACCTTTATAGATATGGAGTAAAGGGCCCTCTTCTGACAGCAGATCTGCCAGTTTCCTCATTGTCCAGAGGCTGCTATGAGAATCCACCATTATTCCAGGTCTAGCAGAACCTTCCCTTTAGCCACTTTCAATTTTTGACTGACTGACTTATCTTTAACTTTCCTCTTTTCCTATAAATGCTGTCATGACACAGAAATAATCATAGCATTCAATTTGCTTTTCTTTGAATTTGCTTTTCTTTGAACAATTTCTTTTTTAAAAAAATTTTATTTATTTGACAGAGAGCAGGGGATGGAGGAGAGAATGGCTGTGCTAGGTCCTCTAGCGACTGCCCAGGAGCTCCAGATGCATATGGCACCTTGTGCATCTGGCTTTATGTGAGTACTGGGGAATTGAAGTTGGGTCCTTAGCCTTTGTAGGCAAGCACCTTAACAGAAAGGCCATATCTCCAGTCCTCTTTGGACAATTTCTAGTAACTGCTTAATAGTATTGAAGAAAATCTCATGGATATTAAGACAAGGTCTTGGAAATTATTTTCTGGCATTTCAAATAATGAATCAATTCATCATAGCCTAATGATTATCTCAACTCCAGCTTAATGTTTCCACATAATACCAATCCATTATGCTACACACCTTTGTTTCTCTAAAATTTGAGCTATTATAAAAGGCTCAATGTTGCATAAGATTTGGATGAAATATAACAGTATTTTAGATTTAAATAATGAGATGGCTATTGCTTATTACTTTTCATATGCATAAGGCTAGGTATTCTATCACAAAAATGAGAAAAATAACTAACAGAACACACCTCATGACATATTTTCACAAAAGCTGAAACCTCTTCACTCAGTCCAGTAGAGCTCAGCTCCAAATGTAACATTTCATTTATTAAGCTCTCAATGAAAATGGGTTAGTGAATCCCCTTCACAAGTTGTATTGCATTTCAAAGTCAGTGTTGTTTCTGTATCTTGTCTTATAAACCTAAGGTATTTCTCTACATATTTCACTTCAGTTTGAACATTTATATTTTTGCATAAAATAGTATACAGACAGAACCCAACTTAAAATGCTTCTATAAATATTTTTATAGTTTAACTTCATGTGTGTTTAAGTGAGAAAATCGACATTGTTTCATAGAATAAACAGACTATATTTTTCTTTTGACATATTTTTCAGAATTAGTCCTTTTTATTTTTCAATGTTACCTATAAATTACATGTATGCCATATCACAAATAAAAACAGATTTTAAGCTGGGCATGGTGGCGCACGCCTTTAATCCCAGCACTCGGGAGGCAGAGGTAGGAGGATCGCTGTGAGTTCGAGGCCGCCCTGAGACTACATAGTGAATTCCAGGTCAGCCTGAGCTAGAGTGAGACCCTACCTCAAAAAAAAAAAAATAAAAATAAAATAAAATAAAATAAAAACAGATTTTAATTTGGTTTCCTACTTTGAACTTTCTAGTGACTTTATAGTGTAAATGACAACAATAATAGCAACAACAACAAAACCCTTACTATTAAGAGAAAGAAAGCACATTGGCTCATATCTATAATCCCAGGACTCAGGAGGATGAGATTAAAAGAATGCTGTGAGTTCAAAGTCATTTGGGTTACATAGTGAGCTTCAGTTTAGCCAGAGGTAGAATGAGAGCCTCCCATAAACAATCAACCTCAATATCTCAACCTCTTACTAATCTCATTATATATTTGAAAGAAAATTTTATTTTATTTTTTTTTTGATTTAAGAATATCTTTATTTATTTATTTACTTTTTATAATTTATTAAGTTTTTTTACTAATTAGTTTTGTACTCAGTGAATACAGTCAAGTTGGTACCATTGTTAGGCTCATCCATGTACTACCCCCTCCCCCTGGCCCCTCTTTTTGGAGGTAAATGGGTCATGCATTGTGGAGTTAGCCCACAGTTATGGGTATGATAAATGTCTCTGCATATCATGACCCAACATGTGGCTCTGACACTCTTTCCACCCCCTCTTCCGCAAAATTTCCCTGAGCCATGTTGGGTTCATTTTGGGTCTGCTTCAGTGATGAGGTATTGGGGGCCTCTGGGTCTCTGGATATCTGATATGGTAGGAGTTGATTTTTCTCTGTGTTGATCTCCTTCACCCTTATGATAGTACCCAGTTTACCAAGGGAACAGCACCCTTGCTTGTTTCGCCAATTGTTCTTAGTTTCAGCTGGGGCCCTTTTGCGGTATGATGGGCTGATCTCTCCTTAGGATCTGCGTCTATCTTAAAAAGAGAAGCAGATTCTCCAATGGAGAATAAAGTTAGCACCAGACAAATGGGATAATCCTTATTTTTTTAATAGAGAATTTAATAGGTGGAGGCTTGTTTGTAGCCCACGATTGTTGGTAGCTTGATAATGGAGAGCGGGCTCAGGTTTGGATATGATTCTGACTTGTTTCACAGATCCAGCTATGGGTCATGTACCACTGAGGGGATCAGTTAGCCAAATCAAGAGCAGTTGGTTTCCCACCATGGCTGTGTACCACTATTGCACTTGTGTGAGCATCACAACAGGTTATTTGCTGCTAAGTAGGTTAGACCATGAGTTGCTTGGACAGATATTGGTCATTTTCCCCCAGTCGCCCATGTAGACTCTTCTGGCACTAGACATGCTGACTGTCTGGGGACTGACTCTCTTCCAGTTTCCAGCCATGTCATGCCATTTTGCATGTCAACCACATATGGTGTCTTCAGCAGTAGGGTCTTACCACTAACCTTTTGTGCGTCATCAAGTACTCTGACAGAAATCTGTCTTTCTTTTAGGAAACCCTGTAGGTTTCTCTGATCAAAAGCTCATTATGGATGAAAGCCACATGCTGTTACTGGTAGTTACAGCTCAGTGCATGCTAAGAAAAGGAAGAACAAGATAACTAATATAAAAGAGAGAGAAGAGAGACTGAAAGAGAGAGGGAGAGAAGCTGTAGAAGATTAAGGTCAGTCTTCATCATATTCTTTCCAGTACCTTGTGGCTCAGGTGTTCTCTCTAAGGGCCTGGTGAACATTCAACCATTTTGTCTGCCTTTTAGGATGTAGAATTTCATGGTACCATTGCCGTTTGGTCTACATTGGTGTCTCCTGCCCCCTCCCCTGCCCTCCCCTCCCTCCCCACCCACCCTATTGTCTAGTCCTAGAGATGCTTGCTGGGTATGTCAGCATATTGGGTAGATTCAGGTTAGGTGCTGTAGCTGAGTGAGACTATATGGCAATTTTCTTTCTGTGATTGGGTAAGTTCACTGAGAATGATCTGTTCCAGGTTCAACCATTTTTCCACAAATTTCATTGTGTCATTCTTTCTTACTGCTCTGTAGAATTCCATTGTGTAGATACACAACATTTTAATTATCCATTCTTCTAGTGATGGACATCTGGGTTGATTCCAGCTCTTAGCTATTAAAAATTGAGCCGCTATAAACATGATTGAGCAAATCTCTCTGGACTGTGGTTTAAAGGTTTTAGGGTACATGCCCAGTAAGGGAATAACTAGGTCTGTTGGTAATTCTATAGTCGGCTTTCTCAGGAGTCTCCATATTGCTTTCCAAAGTGGTTATACCATCTTCCATTCCCACCAACAGTGGATGAGGGTTCCTAAGTCTCCACATCCTCACCAGCATTTATTTTCATTTGATTATTTGATGTTTGCTATTCTTACTGGGGTAAGGTGGAATCTCATAGTTGTTTTAATTTGCATTTCCCTGATGATTAGGGATGATGAACATTTTCTTAAGTGTGTGTTTGCCATTTGTATTTCTTTCTCTGTGAACTGCCTGTCCAGCTCTTTGCCCTATTTTGTGAGTGGGCTATTTGACTTTTTATTCATTAGGTTTTTGAGTTCTTTGTAGATTCTAGAGATTAGGCCTCTGTCAGTTGGATAATGAGCAAATATTTTCTCCCATTCTATGGATAATCTATTGCCTTTACTTATTGTATGCTTGTCTGTAAAGAAACTCTTCAGCTTCATGCGATCCCATTGGTTGAATGACTGTTTAAGATAGTGAGCTACTGGGGTTTTGTTCAGGAAGTCTTTTTCCATTCCTATATCATGGAAAGTTCTTCCTATATTTTCTTCCAGTAGTAGTAGAGTTTCTGATCTGATATTGAGGTCCTCGATCCATTTGGACTTGAGTGTAGTACATGGAGAGATGTGTGGATAAAGTTTCAATTTCCTGCATATGGTTATCCAGTTTGTCCAGCACCATTTGTTGAAGATGCTATCTTTTTTCCAACCTATATTGTTAGGGCCTTTATCAAATATCAAGTAGCTGTAGTTGCTTGACCCCAAGTCCAGGTCCTCAAGTCTATTACATTGGTCTATATTCCTGTTTTTATGCCAGTACCATGCTGTTTTTATTACCATGGCTTTGTAATATAGCTTTAGATCAGGTATGGTGATGCCTCCAGAGGTATTTCTTTTGCTGAGGATATGCTTGGATATCTGAGGCCTTCCTCCTTTCCATATGAAATTTGAGATCATGCATTCTATCTCTGTGAAGAACAATGTTGGGATTTTAATTAGAATTGCATTAAATCTGTAAATTGCCTTTGGTAGGATTGCCATCTTCACAATGTTAATTCTGCCTATCTAGGTGCAAGGGAGGTCATTCCATTTTCTCAAGTCTTCCTCAATTTCTTTTTTGAGTGTTTTTATATTTTTGTTGTATAGATCTTTCACTTCCTTGGTTAACGTTATTCCAAGGCATCTTATTTTTTTGGTGGTATTGAAAATGGGACCATGTCCCTTATTTCTTTCTCTGAATCTTTGTCATTTGAACATAGAAAGGCTACTGATTTTTGTCCATTGATTTTGTATCCTGCTACTTTGCTATAGGAGTTAATCACCTTCAGGAGTTTTGGGATGGAGTCTCTCAGGTCTCTTATATAAGGCCTTTGACAAAATGCAACATCACTTCATGATCAAAACATTGGAAAGAATTGGCATGGTTCATATCTCAACATAATAAAGGCAATATACAAAGATCCTAAGGCCCAATTAATACTTCATGATTTGATTTTTGGTTGTCAACCTCCTTCTTTGTAACATGAGGATAGTGAATTGTGACCATATAGCATAGTCTGCATGTTTTGTGTACCATGGGTTTTGTTTTGACTTGTTCTCACATCTGTAAGATATATACTGTGTCTCCTGTGTGTATGTGTTTATAGTAAATTCCAGTAGAGTTATTTTTTAAAATTTTATTTATTTATTTATTTGAGAGAGAGAGAGAGAGAGAGAGAGAATGGGTGCACCAGCACCTCCAGCCACTGCAAAAGAACTCCAAATGTGTGCACACCCTTGTGTATCTGGCTATTGTGTGTCCTGAGGAATCAAACCTGGGTCCTTTGGCTTTGCAGGCAAGCACCCTAATTGCTAAGACATCCCTCCAGCCTTAGCCATTGTTTTTATATGTTTAGTATAAAATACAGAAAGTTACAATGATTCTTCAACACTATAAATAAATTTTAAGTTAGATAATCCTGCCAATTATATAGCTTATGCAAATATTATGAGAATGTTCAGAGGGGCTACACTAATCTGTTCAGTTGGTTAATTGTATTAAATGCATTTTAACTTATGATCGATTTATTGCAATGTAAGCCCATTATAAGATGAGTGGCTTCTGTATTTAACCTTCATAAAATATTTCTCCAAATCATTGTCCACAAATCTTACAAAATTTAATTTAATCAGAGAGAGGAATACATTCATTGTGGTGGCCTTACTAAGAGAAGGTTGCTGTCAAGTTTTGCAGTCATTCCCATACCAGCCTTAAAAGGCATACAAGGTGCAGTGGGTTCTCCTCTGAAAATGATGTCTGGAAAACTGTCTAGCAGAGCCAACATGGAAGCCTCACATCAATGCAAAGATATTAAAACTGAAAGCCATTTCACATACTCCATGCAATAATATCTAAATGCTGTGTACTATTATTTTAAATATACATAAAATGGCAATAAAAAACCTACCTTAGCTGGCCTATAAGACCAATAATAGATTTTAGCTTTATCATATGTTTTATAATAACTGACTTTGAACCTAAAGAAGGAAGTCAACCCTAATTTAAGCAAGCACATGATTAAAAACAAGGTTATGAAAAGGCTGAAAATTGTTTGTACTAAATTATCTAGATCTGAGAAGATTTCTAGGCTGTTGGTTGCTTTGGAATTGCAGGCTCAGCAACATTTCCTGAGCAGCTCCCATAGCATACAACCAAATCACTTTACAATAAGCAGATGAGGAGTTGGAAACCACTTTGGATTTGACATTTTTGTTGAAATTTAATTGAAGAAGTTACAGAAGTGAAGATAATGTGGGGAAGCAGTGCATGAAGTCATTTCTTTCCACCGTTTTATCGTGTGGCCTCATCACCTTCTGGAGATGCCATATCACCATGATTCCCCACCACCAGAGGTTACTGGGCTAATGTAGATACCATCCCAGTACATTATTAATTTAGAGTAATGAGGCTGAAAGCAAGGAGGAATGACTCCTTCAGCATTTCATGTTCATTTGTATTCAACAGGGCTCTTGTTAGTGAGGACATGACAGCTTGTTGCATTGTTTTCTTTATCCTTTATTTTCTGAAGTCCTGGGCTTCAGTAGAATATTTAAGATTAATTAGACATTGTTTAGCAAATTACATGGAGGGACAAAATGCTGTAAGATAAATATTCATCAAATGCCAAGCTTCATTATGTTCACACTTGCATAACCTAGTGTGTCCATAGTACAGTGGAAAAATACCAATAGATATCAGAAGATTTGCTCATGCATGATAAAATGAAATGGTTATTAACACAAATAAATTTGGCTGCTAAACATTACTGAGATTCTATCTGAATTAAACTATCACCAATCTAGCAGAATATGTTAGCTGCATTGATTCTTAATAAAAAATTACCACTTCATTATTGGTTAGGTGGAATGGCTTGAGTTTGAATCAACTATGCAGATTAGATGTAAATTTACATATTATGACCTGTATTTCAGATATTTTGTACATGAAAATTATTAATGCTTTTGAAGAACTGAAGGCCTAAGAAGAAAATGGACAAATATATGCCTCATTGAAATGTAGCCTAAAATGCAGTATTGACTGTGAATATGATATAATTTGGGATGAATTAGGATAAAACAACAAGAATTGGAGACATGCAGGGAACCTTCAGACATTTGGAAAATGAAGAGTTCATGGAGACTAAAAATAGGAAAAATTAAACTAAAGGTTAAAGTTTTTAGCAGAAAATTGTCCCCATATCATAAAAAAAGTTTTCTTCTCATTTTATCAGAGCCCATTTCAAATCTGAATTTCCTTCAGTTTTAGAAGCCATAATGTATATATAAATACTTCATCACAAGTTCACTTGTAGATACATCTTGTTAGGCATTTTGTTTTCTTTGCACATGAGATATAGAAATTTACATAAGAAATTACTTAGTAAGTAGAGTTATATGAAAATTGATGACAATGATAGGTAAAATTCAGAGAATAGAATCTTTAGGCAATGTCATTTTTCTGAATTTTCTAAATTTACATGGTGATATCACTATGCAATATGACCTTGAGGGGCCCTCCATAATATACTTGGTCCACTCCTGTGTCTTTACTGTGTTTCTAGGTTTAAAAGTGGCATCCAGAAGCTATGCTTTTGCCGGGCGCGGTGGCGCGTGCCTGTAGTCCCAGCTACTCAGGAGGCTGAGGCGGGAGGATCGCTTGAGTCCAGGAGTTCTGGGCTGCAGTGAGCTATGCCGATCGGCTGTCCGCACTAAGTTTGGCATCAATATGGTGACCGCCCGGGAGCAGGGGACCACCAGGTTGCCTAAGGAGGGGTGAACCAGCCCAGGTCGGAAACGGAGCAGGTCAAAACTCCCCTGCTGATCAGAAGCTATGCTTTTGTCTTACAAGTAATGATTAACTTGAAGTTATTCACAGTAAAAATAACATGTAGGATTATAGTAAAAATGGGAAAATTCACACATTAATTTGGAAATGAGATAGCAACAGGTGATTATCATCATGAGCTCAGTAACTCACTAGATATTTCATGTATCTTTAAAGAATAAGAAGGGTTAGCCAGAAGTGGTGGCACACACCTTTAATTCTAGCACTTGGGAGGCAGAGACCAGAGGATCACTGAGTTTGATGTCACCTTGAGAGTATATAGTGAATTCCAGGTTAACCTTGGCTAGAGTAAGACCCTACCTCAAAATATCAAAAAATAAAAATAAAAAAGCCTAAGAAGGGTGATGATGGTGATTATGCAGGAAATGCTTCTTATTACACTCATTTCACTGTACTTTTTGACCGAATTAGTCTTTGCTTTACGTGTTTACGTCTAAATTAACTAAAGCAGGTTATATCTCATATTTATGTATTATGTCCAAGTTACACTTTACTCCCTACAAGATACAGAGCCATGCATATGGTGAGATATAGACATGGAGAGGCAGGCCTATTTTTAAATTCACCATGTACCTTTCCTTACTGCCCAGAGTTTCCCAGAGGTTAAAGTCATAAAATCTTAATGAACTAAGTCATATTATGTCTTTATTTATATTTATTACATTATTTAGAAAGGTAATCATACTGCAATTTGACTATAATTTCCTGCCATAACTTTCCTCATTTTAATTCAGTGGGTATTCTGTACCCACATTCACAGTATGCACTATTCAAGAAATCTGAAAAAAATCCAAGTTGAATTTCAGTTTCCAGTGATCTGTGGAAATCCTATATGACAGAAGTCAGCCTGTTTAGTAAGAATTTTTATTTTCATGAATGCTCATTTTATTATCCTTTTCTCATCATCTGTGCTTACTCCTACCACTGCTGAAGACAGAATCACTTGCCATATTAAATAAAGAAAATTGCAGCTAAAAAAAAAAAAAACCCACTTAATTAGTTCTCATAGGATCACCATGACATTAAGTATTGGGAGAAACTCCAACTCAGGGTTTTGACTCCAAGCTCAGCATTCTTTTCCTAAAACTGTATGAAATTAATTATGCTGTTTCAAGAAAGTCTTCTTTTTCATACTCGCTGTTCTGGAATAATTATTAGAAATTTATCAAGTTAAATATGTCTCTTTTGTGGTTAAGCTAAATCTTTATGTTTGAATTTATTTATGAACCTTCTGGATTGTTTACAGAGGCGGTTTCAGTGACACCAGCTGTCTAGCATGAGGGTAGATTTTCTATCTCTGTTCTGTCACTGGGATCCTGAAGTCAGTCTCTGCAGAAACATGTGGTTCACTTTGGCCAATAGAGTTTACTAATTTCAAATAGATGAAGAGATGGTTCATGATTTTCAATCATAACTTTTCTTTTTTTCCAGGAGATGCAACTTGTGTGAAACAAACTACACAAAGTGAAAAGAAAGCAGAACAAATCACTTCTGAAACCAGCAGAGAGAAAATAAATATTTGTTGTTTGTGCTGCATGGCCACTGTGGGAGTTTTTATAGTAGAACACTACCCAAGTTGAGATACTGTTGATATTCTGAGAGTGAAGTTACCTTCTAGTCAGAGAAAAAAAAAAAATGCAACAGAAAAGGCAAAATTTGTATACTCTGGTTTCTCTCTAGAACATATAAATCTTTCTTTTATTTATTTATTTTGGTTTTTCTTTTTTTTTTGGTTTTTTTTTTTTGGTTTTTTTTTTTTTTTTTTTTTTTTTTTGGTTTTTCGAGGCAAGGTCTCACTCTAGCCCAGGCTGACCTGGAATTCACTATGGAGTCTCTATTTTGGTTTTTCAAGATAGGGCCTCACTCTAGCCCAGGCTGACCTGGAATTCACTATGTAGTCTCAAGATGGCCTTGAGCTCATGGTGATCCTCCTACCTCTGCCTCCTGAGTGCCTGGATTAAAGGCGTGCACCACCATGCCTGGCAATCTTTCATTTTTTAATAATGGTACAATCGTTGTATGATTAGGTAGACAAAAATAATATATCCATTATAATGTTTGTGTGCACATGTTTATATATGTGTTGTTATATGTGTAATATGTAATATATTTACATATATAAGTTTATATATGTGTATGTATAGATGTATGTATAATGTCTTTGTATTACTTCAGAATAAGCTGTATTTAAACTATAGTAAAGAATTTCAGAGTCTCAAATGAACTAACATAGCATCAGCCAAAGTTATCTGTTTGAGCTAGCAAGGTCAACATCAGTGGGTTTGTGATATGATGGAATCTCTGCAGGTAAACTTACAAATACGTGTCTCTGCACATTCTATGGGTATTTCTTTCCAAGTAATTCATATGCAAGGTGAAATGTCAGTAACAATAGTATGGATGCAGTCTCCAAATACTGAACTCACTAATATATGTACCAAGCACAGTGTGGGAAACACCTTCCCTTTCTCATTGGTTTGTTTTTATTACAGTAATTATTCATATTATGGTATTATAATTTTAGCGTGGATTCCTTTAAATTTAGAGGAAGTTTTTATTTTATTTTTTACATGGTAGCATCACTTATATTTCAGGTAACATTGAACTCTGATAAGTGGGAAATCATACTGCCTCATTGCTGAAAACCTAAATGACAGACTTTCCCTTTACTTGGCCATTGATTTCATCATTTTCAGGGAGAATTGTTTTCCAAAGCAAGCATAACTGGTCAGAATCAGTTTTCAAATATAACCCCCATTCCTGTGGTCACAAAGTCTTACATTTTTGATGTGGTTTATGTCTTCAGACAACCTCAGTCATATTCTAACTGTTCATTGCAAAATCTAGTGTCATGTAGCACATGGATCATAGATTTCATATGGGATAGGGTCTGAGATACTGGGCTGCTTTCTGAGGGCTACTTTCCTGAACATGACCAAGAAATTATATTTCAGTCAATGTATCTTTATATATCTTGAAAGTGTATTTTCTTTCTCTGAAATATAGTGAAAGAAATGACAGTTGAGCTGTGTTTCTTTCCATGAACATAAAGCAGTACTATATTTAATTATTGTGAAAAACTAATTTCACATTTTAGTTATTAATTTTATAACACATTATGAAGGTTAATACAGTGTGTCCTGTGTGGGATGTGTTAGTTTGAATGTATGGCCCTATAGACTCAGGAGTTTTTGATTAAGATTTGAGCTTGTAACTTAGGTGTTCCGTAACTGTCTGGAGGAGGTGTCACTGGGGCCTAAGGTGTATTTGGAGGTGGATCTTGAGTCCAGCCCTGAGCTGTGAAAAGAACAGTTTGAGTTCTGGCAGTTTCTGCTTGGTAGTGTTGGATTTTCTCTCTCTGCTATGTTGGTGTATAAGGGAGTAAGCCAGCATCTTCCACCGTTAATTGAACTTGCTCTGGAAACTATAATTCTGAAATAAACCCTTTCCTACCATGAGGTGATTCTGGCTGGATGTTTGTCCAGAAAAGAGAAAGGACTGCATCAAGGGGGTACCATCCCATGTCATAATATAATATAATATATTCATAAACACAGATACACTGTCTTCAACTAAAACATTTTATTACTTATTTATTTATTTATTGTTTATGAGTAAGTGAACAAGAATCAATCAACTAAAGATAGAGCGAATGGGTGTGCCAAAGCCTCCAGCCACTACAAACACACTCTAGACATATGTGTCACCTTGTGCATCTGGCTTTCCATGGAATTTGGGAATGAAACTTAGGTCCTCAGGCTTTGCAGGCAAGCATCTTGAACACTGATCCATCTCTCTAGCCCTCAACTAAAACCTTTTAGTCCAAGTTCTCAAAACTTGAAAATTTACTTGCAATAAAAATCAAAGGTTCATAAAAAATATCAGCAACAATGTTAACATTTTTGTATCTTTTGCAATAGGAAATGTCTTGGCATGCTCAAATTCCTGGTTATAAAAATCTACATTTTATAAAATTTATAGAATTTTTGCTTTTATAATCCCAGTAAACACCTCTTTACTTCTCCTTTTAACTTTGAATATTCAATGACCTTTGAATATGTATCTTGCAATTTTCAATGTATAGCTTTTGATACTTAGGCTTGGGTAATAATAGATTAGACATTATTTAAGTCTTGAATTTATGCAATTAAAGGAGAGTCAAGCATGTTTATTGGAACACATACAATGTTTGAGATAAGCAGTTTAACACATAGAGCCAACTTGGCATTGATGTTATTGCTGGAATCTCAGCCTCAGATGTCCTGGGTTGATTCTCAATGTGGCCACTTGTAAGACATAATTATTTGTCTATCTTTCCCAGTTACTATGGGTTTTAGTTATCTTACTGATTAAATGAGAATACTCATCTCATTAGATGCTTTCCTGTGACAGGATATCAGCTCACATATTGCATTTCCAATGTGTTTCAGTCATTATTGTAAATAACATTCCTTTTTATCAATATGTGTGAATGTGTGCTACATCCAAGAAGAACACCAGATTGGGGCAGTATCTTCTGGCATTTCTCCTATGCATTCCTCTATATTCATTGTGCTTTCTTTTCTGCTAATTTTTTTCTTAAATTATCTCATTTAAATATTTATTTATTTATTTGAGAGAGAGAGAGGCAGATAGAAAAAGAGAATGGGCACACCAAGGCCTCTAGCCTCTGCAAGCAAACTCCAGATGCATGCGCCCCCTTATGCTTCTGGCCTACTTGGGTCCTGGGGAATTGAACCAGTGTCCTTAGGCTTCACAGGCAAACTCCTTAACTGCTAAGCCATTTCTCCAGCCCTACCTCATTTTAATATAAAAATTACCAAAAGAAATGATTTGTATATCTTATATTCAAACTATGAAATCCTAATAAAAGCAAAGTATGACCACATTTTTAAGAGTATTTAATAACACATGTTCATTAGAGAATGTTTTGTCACTGTCAGTCAGGAATATTTGTAGTATTAAATACTAAATAACTTAATAGCAGTGTTTCTAATATCAGCATAAAGTGTCTTATTCACTAATTTTGTTCTGTAATTTTTACCCCAAGAAAAGTTACAGAGCCTGAGTGTCAGACTACATAGCTCACCAGTGCTTTATGTTTGCCACAGCCCATCAATTTATGGTGACCATATTCCTTGCTTGAAATTATCTGCATTTATACTCTCGCTTATTAATGAAATAACATTTCCCAATATTGTGATATGGACCATAAATTTATGTTCACCTTACCTGTGCTAAATGGTGTGATAACTATAATGACAGAATATATAACTTTTGCAAAATTGCTTAAACCAAACAGTTTAAGCAACAACTGTCTTCCTCATAGGTGAACTGCATGACTGAGATAAGTAATTTTAAGTGGAAGTATTATTGTGACAAAGAAAAGAAATATACTAAGTACTACTTAATACAAAAATATTAAAACAATTAATAGAATTAGATCCATGAAAACCTTATTGAAACTGCATTCACATGTCTGTAGTATGTATAGTGGTGTGTGTGTGTGTGTGTGTGTCTGTGTGTATGTGTGTGTAATAAACCAAAGCTATACAATCATTTTTAATATTTCCTTGGTGTTTCATCTTTACATTTAAGTAGGTTGATACATTTATTTGGATAGGGTACAGAATGATGTTTTCATATGAAAAGAGCCTGAAATAAAGTCTTTTCTTTTTCTAAATCAATGTGTTACATTTTTTCCTCTCCATATTTAACAACTGTTACTAGTTTCTGCTTCTTTCCATTTCAAAGATTGAGGCTGGGGTGTGATTTTTGCTTCAGCCAGATATAAAGACCTAAGACTTCTGAACACATGAAGGAAGTCGCAGACACTGACCCTGACCCCTGCCTTCACACAGAGAAGGAGCATGCAGTCCTACAAATGGCAAATGCTTTGCCTGAAGTCAATTCTGAGAGAGCTGGGCTTTTTCTGAAAATGACCCCATTTTTGTCTTACACAAGAGCGATCACTTTGTTAGCAGTAAGAGGGATTTAGGCATATGAGCACAACCAGTACTTGATTCTCCTGTTCATTTAGCTCCTTATTATCTTTGTGGCCTTGAGGGGATAGACTGCCACCTAACTCAGGCTGCTTTAGGGATTTAGACTAATAGAGAAAGGATCAAATGGGAAAATGTTGTGAGCTATTCTGTACAGTGGGAAAGTCTGTAAAAAGATAAAAGAAAAATCACTGGTGAAGTAGAGAGCAGCATTCTGAAGACAACATTAGATTTAAGAAATATGTTGAAGACACTACTGCAATGTATCCAGAGATAAAATTTGTGTGGCTCATAACAGGAGATGTTTTTATTATTTGTTAGTAATCTCATGAATCCCAGTTAATAACAGGGCTATTTAATGTTAAAGTCACAGGATGGAGGACAGAGTTCCAGAACTGTTTCCCCTGGCAACCATGGTCATTTGGTATGTGGAAGCAAAGATTCCAGTTGACTCTGTCAGGTGTGGGTTGTATATAAATTTTGACATTGTTTAGATATAAGCTACCTAGAGGGGGGAGAGAGATACAAGGATCTCCATCTCTAGTCAGACATGGAGATGAACTTGGAGATGACAGCATACAAAAAGCAACCACCTAGGGGCATGAAAATCTTAATAAATGCTAGATAAACTATAAAAACTCTTCTAAGCCATATAACCCCTGGCGGGGGGAAGGGAGGCGAGTCTTCAGGATTTTTTTTTTTTTTTAATTTGAGAGCCGACATTTCACTGTCAGCCCAGTTAGATGGTAATATAGAAGTTCACTAGGTGGATAGCTTAGTGCTAAGCAGTTCTCTGCAGGTCGACAAGGGTGCAAGCCTCACTTTTATAGTATTTTATTTCCAATTCCTCTCATATAAAAAATATGCTAACCTAACTGACAGAAGCAGAGTTCCATCAAGACAATACAGGAGCAGGATTCAAATAAACCCTCTGATAGAAGAAATCACCCCCTGGTTCAAAGGTTCAATGGTTCAATTTCCATATTAACATAAAGTAAGGAACCAAAATATCTTTGTTAAGAGAGGAGAAGCTCTGCTATTTGAGGTACTTGTATTCATAGGAAACTCCTTCTGTATTCTGAAAGTTCTAAATTCAAGGTGGTGATGCAAGAAGCTTAGTTCCCTTGGATTGTCATTGTTTGGATTTGAATTCTGCCTCTGACCTAACTTTTGATCATTTCACAGGATTTTAGTTATTCAGAGCCTCCCTTCCTTTATGTGAGAGGAAGGTGACATGAGCACTAACCCCCAGCAGGGTTGGCGATAATTAAAACATGAGTGAAGTGCTCAGTGCGTGGAGTTTGTAAACAGTGCACCTCAACTATTAAGATGAGAATGCTCAAGAACTGAAGGAAATAGAATCAGGGTTTTACAAATGTTCTTTGATGCCCGATTACTGAAATTCGAGGAAACAAAACATTATGAACAGCGCAGGTCACTAGAGATGCACGTGAGAGGTGAATGCAGAGTGGCTACTGAGCAAGTGCTATTAAAAAGACCAAAACCTTGAGTTCCTGCTTTCCCAACTGTAAAGTAAGCATACACAACAATGCCCCTTGCTGCTCAGGATAAGAAGTACACCAGCCTTGCTCTACATCTGCAGTTTTGTGCTGTGCACTGAGAATATGCGAGCTTCCCCTTGCATGAAAGCAGGGTGATCCATACATAAAATATACACTGTTAGGCACCCTTCGTTTTCACAGTATCACAATAAAGAAAACTATATATGGGGCCGGGATATAACTTAGTGGATAAAGCATTGCTGCACAAGTATGCGGAGCTGAGTTTGGATTTCTAGTTAGCCATGTAAAATGTCTATGATTAAGGCACTAGGATAAAACCACAGCACTGGAGAGGTAGAGACAGGGAATCCATGGGGTTACTGATGCTATTCTACCCAGATGAGTGAGCTGTAGGTTCAATGCCAGACCTTGTCTCAATAAATAATGTAGAGTAATCAAGAAATACATCTGAGCATCACACACACATGTATGCAACCACACAGTAGAAACAGGCAAAAGACACATGAGCATGCATGTATACTTGCAAAACCAAAGCCATTTCTAACTCAAAGATAAGGAAAATAGCATTATTTGAAAATGTATTTTGTAAATCCTCCTGAACTCAACTACTCTACCTTGTGTGCAGTCCAAGTTGTGCATGTTAACCTAAGCAATTTCATCACAATATCACTCACTCCATGTTACTCCCATGCTCCCTGTACTCAACTGACTCTTCACTGCAGTCATAAAACAAACACCCGAAACTCTTTCAAAACATATTAATTTCAGTACCCCATGGGTATCAGGTCTTTCCTATTTGTCTGTTCTCATCTCATCTCAAACAATCTTCTTTCCTTTGTTTTCTTTAAATATTCTACTATGGATACTGCATTCCAGATTTAAAAAAATGTGTCTTACTTTTCTTCAGGGTAGTTTATAAATCTGGAAACTTTTATTCATTTATTTATTTTTTTTCTTTTTTGAGGTAGAGTATCACTTTAGCCCAGGCTGGTCTGGAATTCACAATATAGTCTCAGGATGGACCTGAGCTCATGGTGCTCCTCTTACTCTGACTCTTACTTCTGCTGGGATTAAATGTGTGCACCACCATGTCTGGCAGGCAATTTTTACTCTACACTTTTTTTCCCCTCCCAAACTCTTGTGATAAACTCATGTTCATCAGTTCAGTCTCACTCCTAAGAACCTTTGTTTACTTCATGATCTAATTTTCCACCAAACTTCACCCCCATAAATTTCAGTTCTTTTATCATATCTATTGTTGTGTGAAATCACTATACCTCTTCAAGTTCTGGTTTATCAACTTGAATCTTATTCTTCATGCTTTGAAGAAAAAGACAAAATAAAAATGAGTTGCATTCTGTGTCTTTCCTGCATTACTACAAGACAAGGGCCAATATTGTAGAGATCTCATTTAAATGTAAACCCCATTTCATATATCATAAGTCCCCTTCTAATTTTCACTTGGTCTTTAATATTTGGCCTTTTTCTTTATTGACTGGAATGTTAAAATTGGTTTTCGTTTTTGTTTGTTCAAGCCAGTATCTCAATTTATAACCCAGGCCATCCTGGAACTCAATCTATAATACAGCTTTAAGCCTTTTGTTATTTATGCATCAAGTTTTCAAACAGAATAATACTAATTTTATCATATGGAGATTGTGTTCTATATTTTATTGTACTGTATTTTATGTGCTTTCCAGAAGAGTCTCATGTGGAGTCTAATTTCATTTTAGAACAATTTTATTACTATTTTATTACCTTCTCCAATATCCTTAGCCTCCCACTATTTTGAAACCCTCTGAAATCTCTAATAAGTGTTCATAGTTAATACCTGACCTCCAAGCAGACTATCATGAAAGTTTTAGTTGGAGGCAGAGATCATACACAGCATCGGACATTGAGTCACACAGACCAGAGAGCGACAGTTGCCAGAGGTAATTAAAGTTTAGCTTAGAAACTGTCTGTTGGAACTTCTAGAGCTGGGAGGATCACTGCCTCCATGTGTTTCTGTTATGATGTGCTCACTAAAGTACACGGAGAAAGCCAATTCCAGGGCTGGCAAAGTGTTAAAAGTCAATGTGTGTGGAATTCAGAAAGACTTAGCAGGATCTTGTGGCACATCACTAAAAGGAGATCTCAGTCTTTCAGAATCATCAGACTAACAGGCAGTTGTGAGTGGATATTCAATTGATATTGTAACACACACATTTTATCTCTAACACTGACAGAGATGACCCAAACGCCAAAAACCCCAAACCACATGCTGTGTTTATATGAATATTCTAGCTTATAATATTGATATATATGTATATAAACATAGATAAAACATACAATGCTAGAAAAGAGACCAGCAAAAAAGGGTAATAAGAGTTGTTGAAGAAGGAGAACAGAGTGAAAGCACATGTGAGAGGAAAGTAGAAAGGAGGGGGCTACTAGGACAAGGGGGAAGGAGGAGAGGAGAATCAGCTAAAACAAATTGTGCTATAGGTATCAACCTAATACATTGTATGATAATTTAAAATAATGCTAGTCTAATAAATTTTGGCAAGCAAACTCAAATTTATATTTCACAACTTTTATCTACCACTGAACTAATTCTATGCAAAAATATAATAAATGTTAAATTATTATCTAATGAATGAATCAGAACATATTATTATTTGAATTCCAATCCTGTCTATTTGCCTATTTATAGAAATAATTGTATTAAACAAAATACATGATATGATATGAGAAGGTATAACTCATAAATACATTCACACATATACATATATGAATATGTACATACATATATGAGTTCGTCTAAATCTGTGTCTTCAGAATTAGACACAGTAAAATTTAGTATAGACTAAGCCTATTGCTAGCTGTATGAGGCCTCTATATGAGAATGTTAGATGTAATATGTAAAAAACATTTATTTGTTTCTAATTCTAGCAATATTGACAATAATCTATCTATAACAGTTATAATGGAAATTAAAAAGGTAATGCATGGGGACTGAAGAGATGGCTTAGTGGATAAGGCATTTGTCTGCAAAGCCAAAGGACCTCGGTTCAATTCCCTAGGACCCGTGTAAGCCAGATGCACAAGGGGGCGCATGCATGTGGAGTTCATTTGCAGTGGCTGAAGGCCCTGGTGCTTGCTCTCTCTCCCTCCGCCCCCGCCCTCTCTCTTTCAAATAAATAAATAAATAAAAGTATTTTTAAAAGGTAATGCATATCAAAAGAAGTAAAATATTGCAAGTACATGATACAATGAGAAACGGAATTACTTGAATTAGAGAGCTTTATTTTAACTTCATGTTTCCAATCTCCAGCCCTGTTGCACACAGCAGCACATAGGATTAATGAAATAATAAAAATATGAAAATTCGCACAAAATGAAGCTTTCATAGTTTCATCTGATTACCAGGGATATCAAACTCCTCAGATAATATTTTTCAGTTTTCTTAGCTATTCTGCATTACATAGTCTCCTTTTATTGAGTTGTTCAAATAGTAGCACAAGCACCATAGATGAATCATTATCTTACTCAAGGTGCATGTAAGTATTTATTGACATAACTACTCATAGCATTTGTTCTGTGTTGATATGATGTATAATGTGAGGAAAATGCAAGGCTTATCCTTGGCCTTCCCACATATTAAATGCACAACAGAACAACATTCTACTTTCCAGTTCTGTAAATGCAATCACAAGAAAACCATATCTGATTTAATTCAAAATCTAATGAGCTAATCTTATGAAGTGTCAGTTGCTGTTTTAATATTATTTACTTTTCTGCACCTGTAATATAGGCCACCACATTCGTTTGGGGAAAGAGAATGATTGAACATGCTGAGAAAAGGGTTTCGAGGGGAGTAACCCTGTTCTGCATGATACTATAATAGCAACCCATTTTTATCCTATAAAGTGTGCATGGCTGTGAGTTGAATGTGTACATGTTTACTTAGAACAGGGCATATTCCTTGTCATAGTCAAAGTAACTGACTGACAGTTTTAATGAAAAACAGATAGTTGTAAATGTTATAAGTTACTCCAGAAGTGTTTTGATCAAGCTGTTGATTTCATTTTACAACACTGTGCATTTGCCTCTCCAGTAACCTATTTAGATAGCATCAGCATGCACACACAGCTCCCATCAGACACTCCAGCAGAGACTCATGGTTTTAGGACTTCAATAATAGTATAAAGTTTTAGTAATACCCTATTTTATAGAAAAGGCAGCTGAAGCTTAATGAGATTAAATGATCTGCCAAGATCACATGATTAATAAATGACCAAGTCAAGACATACACCTAAGTTCTCTGACTTCAAGTCCCATGTCCCTTTGAACTGCACCATGGGAGCAATGAAGGATAAAACCCAACCCATGGGGAGAACTCTAAATGTAAGAAACCCCAATGGATTTCATTACCAGTGTTTCCTTAGTCACATCTTCTGTATTACAAAGTATGGATGGTCCATCCAATTTAGAGAGCAAACACATCATGATCAGATTGCATGATGAGTTAACATTTTAGTTTTTTTTTACAGGAATATTTCAAACTATTTAAAAGCAAACACAGACTCCTAGCAACTATATTGTATGTATGGATTTATATATTTGGTTCGAGATGTGTTTTTATCTGTGATATAATCTTTTATATAGTAATAAGGAGAAGTTAAACTCTATACAGTCTGAAGTTTACACCTGTATAGATGACTAATCCACTTTGATGATTTTATGTCACATTTCATAGTTTCAACTAGATTTGAAAGTGAAATGACATGCCAGTATCTAAACATTGGTTTCTTACTCACCAGAACAAACCAAATCTACTTCCTTTGCATTTTTTACTTGCAAATGTTTATTAACAGTTCTTAGTTTCCAAGTCTCTTCACCTCAGCAGATTTGGGGTCAGGTTGCAGCCTTCTGCAGAGGAGCTGTTAGAGAAGCTCAAGTTCCATACACAGTATGTCTATACTACACAAGCACTGAAGACTCTCACTGGGACCAAGGAACTTACTACCAGAGTTCATTCTTCTTATTCCAGGAGAGATGGCCAAACCTCCACGGCTTTACATGATGAATACAAATCTCCACACAATGAGGAATTAACAGCTGCTTTTTGAACTTCTGAATTATGCAATATGCACAATGACAGGATAAAATGTAGTTAAGAACAGTGTGAAGCTATGCAAGCCGCTTTCTCCTACTTCCCACCCTTTGGGCAATAAGATCAGTCATTGAGGGCACAGAATTTCTTTAGGAAGCAAAACTAGGGGATTTCTTCGGTGGTAAAAAAATAAATAAATAAAGCAGCTTTCAAAAGGGGGTGCTGCATTTTGGCTCTGTTATGCACTTCAAATCACTGCAATGAGGGCACACTTGATATTAGATAATTCTGAGATGCTTTACTAAAAAAACATAATTTTGGGTTGGGCAGCATGATCTGCACAATTTGTACATTGCTCAGGGTGGAATCCTTTGTAGATAAATGCCTCTAGAGGAGGTGTTTATCGGTTAAAATTTCACTAAATGAACCCCTTTTCTGAATACATTGTATATTCCAACATTTTGAACCATGATCATGATCGGCTCACTATTTCTTGAGCTGGAACTTACTAACTTCTACAGTTGTGTTTTGTTTTATTTTGTTTTGTTTTCATGAAAGTTGAGAAGGCCTTGCCTTGGCCTTTTGTTTCTTCATGAGAAGGTGTGATACTGCCTATAAATATTTCTTACTGTGAAACACTCCAAATGCGAGGCTGTAGTCAGGGTTGTTTCTGGTGGTTTGATAATGGCTTGTATGCTGCTTTCTGTCTGTTGTTAATTAAAAATTACATCTTTTTTAAATTACATTTTTTTAGCATACAGACATATAGATAACTAGGTTCATTATAGCATCTTTCACACAAGTTTTTTCTCTTCCCCCTCTCACTTTGTACTATTTCTCTTCACTTAAGCACAACTTCACATTCATGTCCTACCTTCTAATCTTCCCATTCCCCAGCACACTGATAAAGTATAAAAGCACATCCTGTCAGGTAGGTCCAGAGAGTGACAGTTGCCACTGCAGCGTTTGCTATTTCACACAAGCACACTTCATACCTTCAGCAGCTTGCTCTTTGACAATCTCAGATACCCTAATGGCCTTTGTGTGAATTAGTTCATGTTCCTATCAAAATCATTAGTGACCCTGAAGTATCCACTAGCTGCACAATGTACAAGGGAACAGAGGATTAGTTTTCTCATATGCAATTCATCTCAAACATGTTCATAGTTAGCACTCAAAATAGTGTAAGTTCCTCCCAGGCAGGAATTCTTTTTAAGGTAGCATATGCATTTCTTGTTTTCTAAAAGTGACTGCTATTCTTATCTTATAAGATGTATATGAACCAAAGCAGCTAGGAGCAATGCCTCAAATAAACAGAAATGACCTTTTGTTGATACAAATTGTATCACTTTTTTCCTGGTTGTATAGAAACAAATACACGAAACTCATCTTAAGCTATTTTTAACACTGACTTTTCACCATATTTGTGGCACTATGTGTCACAGGAAAGTAGCCCAGGGATGATGAGGGAGCTTTTATTTTCAAATGACAGCAGTAGTTTGTAGACAAAATGTTTTCAAGGCCTCTTTACTATTAGGTGCACAGCTATTGTGTATACAATTTGAAATATATTATACTTCACTTTACCTTGCCACATTTAGTATGTGCTCAAGAAAAGCATTTAAAAAAAATAAAAAGTGTTGATGCTAGTGAATCATTTAGAAGAATCATTAGTAGAGCTGAGCAACAATGAATGCATAAATCCAGCTTGGTTCTTACTTAGTAGAGAAAGATTTTCTTTATGTGAAGGTCTGTGTATTTCCTGATTTTTCCATTTCATCTGTAAATATAAAATAGTAAATAATAAAGAGCATTGGGATCTGCTTGGCACCCTTGATAAATCAATCTTCCTTCATGGGGCTAAGTGTGTGTCCTTCAGGATATTTACCTCCACACACTCAGCAGGTGTTCTTGCAGTGTTTTGTGTGGATTTCAGAAAGCAGTATACTTTGTAAAAGGTGTTTTGTAATTGTGATCCTTTCACTGGTTTTCTGACCTCATAGCATATCTTTGCTTGTTCAGGCCTTAGATTTTATAGATTTTATGCATTTTGTTTTCTTATGACCTTATTATTATTGTGTACATTTCCACCTAAAGAAGAAATGTGACCCTGGAAAGCCATGGTCTATCCAGGACACCCTTTCTATAAGACAGATCAAAGACAACGTGGAACTATTAAACTCAGTCTTAAGGTGCCAGGTACAAAATGGAGAAAAAGATACCTTATGGAAATGGTCTGTAAAACTTTTCTTCTAAGTAATGGAACATATATCATGGTTTTATCCCCTCACTCTCACTCCCCAGCCCCTTCTAGTTTCTAAGAGACTATTACTTCTCCACAATATTTTTTTCTATTTTGGAATAAATTATCTTTATATAGTAATTCAATCATTGATATCAATTAATCTTTGTCAGAGTTTTCTCCTAACATGAACGAGCTCATTGTAAGAGGCATTCAGTTACAATTCTGCCTATACTGTAAGTATGGGACTTTGTAGAAATGCCCTATTTGAGGGCCAACAATTTCAATAGTTTGTTTTACTCTGTGAACCAGGTCTGGGTTTGCACAGAGAATGTAATGTCAAACTGTCCAAAGAGCACTGCGCAGGTTTCTTCCTAACCTTTCTTTTTCCTTCCTTTAGTTTGCTTCTCCTCCAGTATGACAGAGGAGTGCATAGTTTTCAACCAAAAAGGCACCACTATTAGTTTTCATTAGAGACCAAACCAGTATATTTCTAGAACTTGCTTATCTAAAGTAGTCAATGCCTTTCTAAAGACAGCATATCCAATGTCTATTGTATTATAGCTAGCTATACACATAGGCAGATTGCATATTTTTTAGTACTGGTTTGTGTATCATTGAGCCATAGTAGTTTGCTTTATCCATTTGTGGAATTAAACAGTACTGTTTAATAGTTGTAAACTTTTTATAAAACCACATTGGGTTTCTTGTTTGATCCAAACATAATGTAAGTCTCAATGACAAAATACACAAAGCCAACATGAGGAAAGTGAAATATATCCCTTCTGTTTTGCCTGCCTCTATAATGCACGTGTAATTCTTTGTAATTTTTTCTCACTAGCATGAATGTGCCATGATTTACTTCTTCATGAGATTTTAATTTGTTTTACCAATAATTGTGATGGAAAACACTGTATAGTAGACAACAATGAACTTTAAAGTAACCACACTTATTTATTGCATAAACTATTTGTCTACTAAAAAAAATAGTATAAAGTATTTGTGAATAAAAGGATGCCATTGTGGGCTAGGAAGATGGTTCAGGGCTTAAATATGCCTGCTTGCAAAGTCTGCTTGCTCAGATTCAATTCCCAAGCCAAACGTGTAATCTGGATGCAAATGGTTGGTGTTTGTTTGCAGGGGCAAGATGTCCTGGGGTGCACGTATGTGTGTGTGTGTGTGTGTGTGTGTACGTGCAACATAATCTTGTCATGTGCATGGAAAAGGTCCAAATAGGAAAATAGCACCTTCTTTGTATATTTATATGTATCTAGGTTTATACATATATATATGCATATATAATAATATTATTATTAAAACAATAAAAAAGGAATCCATCAAAAGTCCTTCTTGACTGTTTTTAGGCTCAGGTACCCAAGTCACTAGTGAGGCACTTTGACTACTTGTACTTTTAATAAAGCTTGCTTAAACCAGTGGTCTTACCTTCAAGAGAGTGACTTTTTAACAGAATTTATAGATTATTGGACATTCTACAGTACAACACATTATCTAAAAGGATGTGTCATAACACCTGTGATAAAGTCATGTACATGTCACCCCCACCAGTATTCCTGAGCATCTGCAAATCATCCTGTGTGCAAACATACAACAGCTGGGGGATATAAACTTTATTATGCTATTTAGAAAATGATTAATTTCAGCACAATTTGATTAATATGAGCTTGGTTTCTGAGTTCTGGATTCTTAATAGAAACCATTTTCACTAATGGATAGCTAATAGTAATGAAGTAAAACCTGGATCTGTCAGAAGAATATATTTCTTTTTTAACCATTTTTTAAAAAAACTGTTTATTTTTATTTATTTATTTATGAAAGCAACATACAGACAGAGAGACAAAGGCAGAGAGAGAGAGAGAGAGAGAAAGAAAGAGAGAGAATATGAGTGTGCACCAGGGCCTCCAGCCACTGTAAATGATCTCCAGATGCATGTGCCACCTGGTGTAACTGGATTATATGGGTACTAGGGAGTAGAGCTTCCAACCAGGGTCCTTGGGCTTCACAGGCAAGCATTAACAGCTAAGCCAATCTAGAAACACATATTTCTGCAAAATCCAAAAGATCTTGGTTGTCAGTAGTAAAATGGGCATAATTTAGTAATGAGTTTTCATTTACTTTTGATTATTTTCAACAGGAATTCTTTACAATTTTGTTAGCACTAATTTGTACCTGTAGAGCAAACAAAAACAAGTATATTTGAACTGTGGTGAAACAACAAGTTGATACATTATTTTCATTGGAGACTTCATAAGCAGATGATTTATTTTTGGATGATATTTTAGTAGGCTCCTAAATTACTGGCACAATATCTAGAAAACTTTCAATTAAAACTAGAATATCTGTTTTACATAATCACCAGCCATGTCTTAGAATGACAGCAGAAAAATATCTGAATGAACAGTAGAAGTACTCAACAAGCTTGTTTGCAAGAGCTTCCTAGCCTATCATGGCTTATCACCTAGATACATGAGGAAAAGGTGAAGTAGAAAGAGTTAAGGACATTACTAGTAATCATAAAAATTCTCATTTAATTTACTTGTCTAATAATAACAAGGCTAAAACTCACTGAGGAATGATTATTTTACAGTACTTGGATCATTTTAATTAGCATCATAGTTTGAAGTGCTTTTTACTTCATTTTGAGCAAAAACTATTTCAAAAATATATCCTAAACATCTGTATAATATATATGCAGAGTTAGTATATTGGAGAGTACATTAATATATTAGTTTCTTATTGATAATATAGCACTATGTCAAAGGCAAATGTGTGAGGGAGATTGGAACATAATATTAGTTCTCTATCATTAAAAATGTCACCATCTAATAATATCTGTTTCCTTTCTTCTGTACTCCTAAGTACATCTTGATATAAAAATTCAACTGTACCTCACTACACACATATGCCACTATAAAATCTACACCAGTTCCACAATCACTTCAATAGAGGACTCAACCTTCTAAAGCTGAAGTCAGGGAAAGCAGTAGTGAGAATAATCACCAAACATGCATCATTTTAAAAGTCAGCTATAAAGAATCTCAACCTGGTGAGGTTCTTTGAAGAAGAGGAAGTCTCCTAACATGACTGGAAGTTATTTTTCTGCTATCCTTAGAGGAAGAGGTCAAACCTTAATAAATAAAATCAGTTAAATACCATATATACATAAGCACCTGATGTTTAGATGGTGGATGGAATAGATCAATATTCACTTCTTGATTTTGGTGGTTGCTTGTTTCTCTTTATAAGAATATACAGACTTATAGAAAATGACATAGAAAGTTTCTCAGGATGAAGTATGCTATGTCTATAACTTCTTACATTTTGCAATACCTAACATATTCTCTATACAATTATTATAATTTTTAGATTATTTATAAAACAAATTTTCCCAACCAAAAAGGAAGCTATTCCTGTACTGTGTGAGACCCCATGTACCATATTTGAGCATATTACCCAATTGCCAATTCCATTAAATTGTGTTTGTTATAAATATGAGATTTCATTTCACACATGATGTTTAAAAGATGTCTTAATTTTCCCTTTTTGAAATGCTTAGTCAATAATTCAGATAGATAGATAGATAGATAGATAGATAGATAGATAGATAGATAGATAGATAGAGTTAGATAGATAGATTAGACTTTGGAAAAACAGGCTAGTCTGTTCTCTCAAGGAATATTTAGGAGAAAAGATGGTTATATACAGGAATCAAAGGACAGTAGAAAGATGTAAAATGTTTGGCTAAGTCAGAGAAATTATACTTAAATATACGACACTTCCAGAGGCTGTTTTGGTGACAAGCAATGGAAGGAGAAGTTAGAGAGGCATTCATTTTCTGTGTAGTCTAAAAAGCATTAATAAGAAATAGTTTCAGTACGGGGATGACATTTTTAGCCTGCTGGGTGTAATCATTTTGGGATTAATATTGACAAGGCAAAAATCAGGGAGCAGCTAGAACCTGTTATGATAAACAGGTATGGGAGAAGGGAAAGTGGTGGTAATGGCTCTCAGAGGGAAAAGAAAGTGGATTTTCATTCTCAGAACAGAACTAGGACATGCTAATGATTGAGCTAGAAAGGAAAATAGATCACAACAGGATATCTGACACCCTGCAAGTCAGAACACAGAGCCTGCCAGTCCAGAAAGACTTGAATGTTGCAAGGAAGAATGAAAAAGGTGATGGTATGATTCCATATAACAAGAACATTTTTTAAAAGCTAATAACATATAGAGGTTAATTATATTTATGATATACAAGGTTTACATACATTCCTAACATATTAAAGTACCTTACAGGCATAGTATAATTCAAAATTAAGATAAGTCTGCCTATCTATCTGACTATCTATCATCTATCTATAAATCACCTATGTATCATTATCTATCTGTAATCTATCAGCAAAGATAGAATAAAACAAAGACTCGTGCTATAAATAACACTTTGGGAATAACTACCAGTTTATGTCCATATAAGAAAAGCAGAATTTAATTGTCTGGCTTTCCTGAGTACAATAAGTATAAATTGATCCTGTGTTAGCTTATAAAATCAGCAGGATTCAACTAGAAAGCATCCCAAATTTCAAAGTATCTACTTTTCAGATCACCAGCTCACTTTGATAACATTTCATCTTTGTCAAACACATGTAGTAGGGAATTGGACATTTGTTAATGAAAATATTAGGAAGCATAAAAAGAAGACTAATGTAAATTTTGAATTGGTAACATCATATATGTGCATGCTTATATATCCAGTATATACAAAAACTTATTAATCATATGTAGTCATATATATATACAATATATATGCACATAATATAAATATGAATTTTAAACACTTAAAAGTCTAAAACAAACACCTTCTGTGGACATTGAAGAATTTTTTTATCTTGTGATCTGGAGAAATATCCATGTTAAAACACAAGCAGCATTATTTTGCTCTAATTTGCTAGTTATCTTTTAAAAATATCAATGAAGAAGATAAGGGTCTTGATAAGGGTATGTGTCTGAAATTTCAATTCTTCTCAAGCTTTTTAAATGTCATCCACTGGTTTAATTTTAATAGAGCCTAAGAATTGTAAAATTTCATAAAATTTAAATATTGAAAATCTGTTAAATAGAAGCATTTAATAATGTGTTAAAAGCAATTCAAAATTGATGCCATTATAAGACTTAGTTTTTCTTGTAACCATTAATAATATCAAAAGTAAGTTAAGTAATGCTAATTAGTATATATAGAAAAACAGAATAAAAGAAAATTCTCTACTCCACAAAACTGGATAATGTGGAGGAGATGGATAAATTTTTTGACGCATACCATCTACCAAAGCTAAACAGAGAGCAGATTAATCACCTCAATCAACCCATCACACTCATGGAGATTGAAAAAGTAATAAAAAGAACCTCCCAAAAAAGAAGAGTCCAGGACCAGATGGCTTCTCAGCTGAATTCTATCAAACCTTCATGGAAGAACTCAAAGCAATCTTCCTCAAACTGTGCCACACAATTGGTGAACAGGGAAAGCTACCCAACTCCTTTTATGAAGCTAGCATTACCCTAATTCCAAAACCAGGCAGAGATGCCACAAGAAAAGAAAACTACCGGCCTATTTCCCTGATGAATTTAGATGCAAAGATACTAAACAAAATCCTTGCAAACCGAATCCAACAACACATCAAAAGCATTATCCACCTTGACCAAGTGGGATTCATTCGAGGAACACAGGGATGGTTCAACACACGGAAATCTATCAATGTAATACACCACATAAACAAGGTTAAACATAAAAACCACATGATCATTTCGATAGATGCAGAAAAGGCCTTTGACAAGATTCAACATCACTTCATGTTCAAAACATTGGAGAGAATCGGCATGGTTGGTTCATATCTTAACCTAATAAAGGCAATATACGAAGCTCTGAAGGCCCAAATAATACTTAATGGAGAGAGACTGGAGGAATTCCCATTAAGATCAGGAACAAGACAGGGTTGTCCACTCTCACCCCTGCTTTTCAATATAGTACTGGAAGTCCTAGCTCAAGCAATAAGACAGGAGAAGGAAATAAAAGGGATACAATTTGGAAAGGAAGAAGTTAAGTTAGCTTTATTTGCTGATGGCATGATTATATATGTAAGAGACCAAGAGACTCCATCCCAAAACTCCTGAAGGTGATTAACTCCTATAGCAAAGTAGCAGGATACAAAATCAATGCACAAAAATCAGTAGCCTTCCTTTATGCAAAGGACAAAGAAAAAGAAATAAGGGACATAGTCCCATTTTCAATTGCAACAAAAAAAAATAAAATACCTTGGAATAACGTTAACCAAGGAAATGAAAGATCTATACAATGAAAACATAAAAACACTCAAAAAAGAATTGAGGAAGACTTGAGAAAATGGAAAGACCTCCCATGTTCCTGGACAGACAGAATTAACATTGTGAAGATGACAATCCTACCAAAGGCAATATACAGATTTAATGCAATTACAATTAAAATCCCTACCTTGTTCTTCACAGAGATAGAAAAAATGATCTCAAATTTCATATGGAAAGGCAGAAGGCCTCGCATTTCCAAACATATCCTCAGCAAAAGAAACACTTCTGGAGGCATCACCATACCTGATCTAAAGCTATATTACAAAGCCATAGTAATAAAAACAGCATGGTACTGGCATAAAAACAGGAGTATAGATCAATGGAATAGACTTGAGGACCCGGACTTTGGGTCAAGCAACTATAGCTACTTGATATTCTATAAAGGCCCAAACAATATAGGCTGGAAAAAAGACAGCATCTTCAACAAATGGTGCTGGACAAACTGGATAACCATATGCAGGAAACTGAAAGTTGACCCACACATTTCACCATGCACTACACTCAAGTCTAAATGGATCAAAGACCTCAATATAAGACCAGAAACTCGTATACTACTGGAAGAAAATTTAGGAAGTACTTTCCATGATATAGGAATGGAAAAAGACTTCTTGAACAAAACCCCAGTAGCTCACAATCTTAAACCGTCACTCAACCAATGGGATCACATGAAGCTGAAGAGTTTCTTTACAGACAAGCATACAATAAGCAAAGCCAATAGATTACCCACAGAATGGGAGAAAATATTTGTGGGTTATTCAACTGATAGAGGCCTAATCTCTAGAATCTACAAAGAACTCAAAAATCTAAACAGTAAGAAGTCAAACACCCCACTCACAAAATGGGGCAAAGAGCTCAACAGGCAGTTCACAGAGAAAGAAATAGAAATGGCAAACATACACTTAAGAAAATGTTCATCATCTCTAATCATCAGAGAAATGCAAATTAAAACAACTATGAGATTCCACCTTACCCCAATAAGGATAGCAAACATCAAAAAATCAAATAAAAATAAATGCTGGCGAGGATGTGGAGAGGTAGGAACACTCATCCACTGTTGGTGGGAATGTAGGATGGTACAACCACTTTGGAAAGCAATATGGAGACTTCTGAAAAAGCTGAGTATAGAGATACCAACAGACCCAGTTATTCCCTTACTGGGCATCTACCCTAAAACCTTCAAACCACAGACTAAAGAGATTTGCGCAACCATGTTTATAGTGGCTCAATTTGTAATAGCTAAGAGCTGGAATCAACCCAGATGTCCATCACTAGAAGAATGGATAACTAAGATGTGGTATATCTACACAATGGAATTCTATACCGCAGTAAGAAAAAATGACACAATGAAATGTGAGGAAAAATGGTTGAACCTGGAACAGATCATTCTCAGTGAACTTACCCAATCACAGAAAAAAAAATCGCCACATAGTCTCACTCATCTACAGCACCTAACCTGAATCTACCCAAGATACCTTACATACCCAGCAAGCATCTCCTAGACTAGACACTAGGATGGAAGGGGAGGGAGGGGAGGGCATCAAAGGGGTGGGAAACACAAATCTAGACCCAAACGGCAATGGTACCATAATCTTCTACTTACTAAAAGACAGAACAAATGGCTGATCCTTGACCAGGCCCTTACAGGGAACACCTGAACCACAAGACACTGGAGAGGGTAAGATTAAGACTAACCTTAATCTCCTACATCTTCCCTCCCTCACTTCCCCTCTCCCTCTCTCTCTCTCTCTCTTATCTCTAACTCTTGTATATTAGTTAGCTTTTTCCTCATTTTCTTAGTGGGCATTGACCTGTAACTCCCAGATCCAGCATGGGGCTATCATCCACAATATAAAATTTTGAATGTAATGGACAGTGTTTTCTTTTCAAGTTAGGTTCTCGCTGTAGCCCAGGTTGACTTGGAATTCACTATGTAGTCTCAGTGTGGCCTCGTATTCATGGTGATCCTCCTACCTCTGCCTCCTGAGCACTGTGATTAAGGGCATGCGCCACAATGCTGGGCTAATAGACAGTTTTTTAAATTTCGTAAAATTACAATATTCCCTGAAGAAGTCATTAGCACATGAGAAAATGTAACAGTACTTTTCAAAGCACAATAACTCTTATGGTTTTAGGAGAGAGTTCTATCAAAAGCTGGTTTTACTCTGACTGCTATTTAACACAAAAGAATAATGTCTTATGCCAAGGCTAATCATGGTCCAGCAGAGAACTACCAAGGATCACACCATCTTCTTGACCTTGTCCAGGAACGAATTCTGTATTTAACCCCAGAGGAAGACAGATATGGCTGTAAGGAGCAGCCTAGTCACCTTCAGGGTGAGAACCTCCTTTGGATGCATCAGAGGAAATCTTCTGCCTAATCTGATCACCACATTAGGCCCTGACCTTACAGATTTCTGTAACCATATCAATAATGTATTATATGGCCACTAGAAAATAAAACTATAAAACTCTCAGAGTTTTGGATGAATCCTGGAGATAGCATTTTCCACACCATTTCACTGTGTATTGTAGGCAAACATTTCTGCAATCATGTGTAAAATATGAGATTCTATCTCATTCTCAGAAATTCAGGAATTAGAATTCTAAATTGAAAAGACATTCTAGAGAATAGATATCTTTTTGAATCACTTACTTTCTACTATAGAATACTTTCTATTGTAGAATTTGTGTCGTGTTGAATACATTTAGTATACTGCATAACTGTGCTCTATGGAATAGTATCTGATATCCTACAGAGCATTTCCTGTATAACATGCGGTATTGTTTCCACTACTGTTTCTTAACTTTTAAATGTAATTGACAATTATAAAACTGGAAAACTATTATAGTATTCCTTGTCAGAATGTCATAGCAGATGAAAACATATTATTTTGCAAAACACAATCACCCCAAATGATTCTCGATCGTGTACTAGGTGATCTCAAATTTTATTTTCACAATTGATTTGCATTTTCTTGAAAGCTAAAAAGAATTCTCATCTGTCATGTACAATTTTAGCAATACTGCTGGAAGTTCTACTAATGTGAAATAAAAACAGAGGGAGGAAACCTAAGTTTTGCATTGTATGAAACTTGTTAATAATAGCTGCCATCACTTCCTTTAGGTATCTTGTATCAGTAGTCTTAGAATGCACTTTTTTTTTTTTTTTTTTTTTTTTTTTTTTTTTTTTGAGGCAGGGTCTCACTCTAGCTCAGGTTGACCTGGAATCCTGGAATTCACTATGTATTCTTAGGGTGGCCTTGAACTCCTCCTACCTCTGCCTCCTGAGTGCTGGGATTAAAGGCATGCGCCACCACGTCCTGTGTTTTATTTATTTATTTATTAGATTCAGAGGGACAGAGGGAGAGAGAGAGAGAATGGGTGTGCCAGGCCCTCTAGCCACTGCAGACGAACTCTAGATGCATGCTACATGATGTGCATCTGGCTAATGTGGCACCTGGAGAACTGAACCTGGGTCCTTAGGCTTCACAGGCAAGTGCCTTAACTGCTAAGTCATCTCTCCAGCCCTAAAATGCACTTTTTAAAAACTACTGTTAGAGCAGAGATTAGAAATGAATTAGTCCTTATGGGCAAGGTTTAAATAGCATAGGCATCAGTAACAAAGGACGTTTTAGAGTTTAACTACAAAGGGACAATCAATAAAACAAACACAAATTTATTTCAAGTGACAGCTTTCAGTTTTGGATTGCTTGTTTTTCTACTTGATTGGAAAGTATCTACAACTTAAATATATGGAATACTTATTTAATGTATTAGCTACATGGGCTAAGCCATTATCCAGGAATTTGCCATTGTGTTTACTACATTTTGTCCATAAAATTAACCATAAAAGGCAAAAGTAATTATCAATGTATCATGTTCACCTATTTTATTATGTACTTTGTATACTACATTTTTTGTTTATTTTTATTTAGTTAGTTGAGAGTGGTAGAGAGAAAGAGTGAGAGAGAGAGAGAGAGAGAGAGAGAGAGAGAGAGAATGGGCGTGCCAGGGCCCCCAACCACTGCAAACGAACTCCAGACTTGTGCGCCCCCTTGTGCATCTGGTTAACGTGGGTCCTGGGGAATCGAGCCTCGAACCGGGGTCCTTAGGCTTCAGAGGCAAGCCCTTAGCCACTTAGCCATCTCTCCAGCCCTATTTACTACTTTTGATTTAAATCCTAACCAGGAAAACACTGGCCAAGAGGCATCTATCCTGAACAATCTTTCTTACCACAAGAGGGCGGTGTCAGAGCATGCCAGAGGCAGTGGGCAAGAGCCCAGATTTTAATTTACTGGGGAGTAATTTGAAAGTTAAACGTGAAAACGATTTCATTTCATGTTTTCTCACCCATTTTTCACATTTTTCTATTTTAAGATATCACACCACAGTATAAGGAAACAGGTTAATGATGAAACAACAGAATCCAACAGCAATAATTTAAAATGAATTTCTGCTTCAGAAGTAAGAATATTGTACTATTATACATATTCAATTTCTGTTTAACATATATATTTATAGTATATTTCAACCAATAAATGGATGTCTGAAGAGTTAAAGGTACCACATATATCTACACATAAGTCAGAAATTGGCAAAATCATTCAAATTTCCTCTGCAGAAAACGTTTCTGATATACACATACTCAATTATATGAAATATAAAACAAAAACAGTAAACCTGTCCCTGGATGTAAAATGTGATTATTACTACGTGAATTCTCACACTGGGATACCACCAAATGGGTGAGCTAGGATATCAGATAATACCTTGCTGACTAAAAGAATATAATTTATGTACAATGGCAAGCTAAAAAAAATAGGAAATAGACTAAAATCTTGAAACATAAGTGAAGGAGATGGTCTGCTTGGTAGCTCAGGCGTGTCATTTATAACAAGTAAATATCAATATTTTGGACATAGTAATTCTAAGAGCATTTCTTATTTATCTGAAATTCTCCTTTGAGCATGGCCTATTTTTTATCTGATAAACCTAAATAAAGTAGGTATGACAAATTATAAGTAGGAATAGTTTGCTTTCCCCCCCATTTTTCCTCAAAATCAAGTGATAAACCATGTCTCAAGATATTTTGAAAAAATCTTAAAATTTATTTTAAGCAATTTATTTTTAAGATAAATATTAAATAAATTTATATTTAAAAAAATGAAGTATATCAGAGTCTTCAGTCACACCTGTCATTTTTGCTGGACATTATTCCAAATAGAAAATAGAGGTTTTTGAAATCTTTTCAAGGGAGAAAGGAGCACTCAATACATTAAAGACTGATCTTCACTATTTACAAAGAAATAGAGGTCTTGATAATGAGTGTCCTAGCCACATCCTAACTATGATTTGAATATTTACCATCAGTCTCAGAACCTAATGAGATGAACACTAGGAAAGTTCCTTGTAAGAAGGTGTCTGATCATTCCTGATGAAGGATTGTGTAGAGAGAAACTACTGAAAGTGATAAAGCTCATTGCATGCTTTTCCTAAGCTGATCATAAAGATGTAATATTCATATAGTATTTCACAAAGACATGGATAGGATTTTACCAGACAATAAAATTACATAAGCAACTTCAATTTTACAAAATCTTCTGAGGTAGACATATAGTCTTCTTCCCCAAATAATGAAATTACAAGAGTTGAAATAATTTTATAATCACCATAGCCAGTTAAATTTCTGGGGGTAAAATCTTGATTCTTCCCAATCAAAATTTTACCTTCAGAAATTTGATTTCCTGGTTTGTTGGGGAGAGTGTTGGGAATGGACCCTAGGTACTTCTATATGAGGTGAACCCTCTACCATGGGGCCCCATATTCAAGATATGTATTCCTAAGTTACTTAGTGCTGCATTTCTTTATTTAGAAAACTTTTAACCCAAGATGATTCGTTAATGCTAAGTCAAATTACCTGCATCTTCATCGCAGTGTACATACCACGTCTACCTGGAGTATATTTGTTACTGATGACTCTAGGAAGAAATAAGTCACAAACACAAGGTAATTCAAGAAGTTGACTATGAGTAGTTGCTACTAAAACACAAATACTAAAAGAAAAAAAATAAGCTGAATTGCGTAGTGAATGTCCTAAAATAACAATGTGGAATTATAGCCAGGCTCTGTCTTATCCTTGTTGAATTACTGGAGGGCATCTACCACCTGTCACAATATGCTTTAGAGGCTATGTGGGATTTATTTGAAAAAAAGTTTCAAAAGTATATTTAAATGTGAATTTTAAGAGAAAAATAGAGGCGTATGTAATGAAGACAATTTTATATACCTTATGGTGGGGCTGGACTATTTTCTCAAGAGAGATAGTCATATATTACAGTACAGTGTTTATATTACAGTGCATCCACTTTTGAAGGTTACACATTACACATTACATATTACACATTGCAATAGGTAAACAATAAACTAATTCATGTTTAGATTGTTAGGTAATAACTCAGACAAGACACTGTCAATGGTATCTATAAAAGTGGTTTGCTTAGTGTGAAAACTTTTGCCCATGAGAAAAGTTGCTTTCTAGCCAATAAAATGAAATGAGTATAAAAATGAGAGTAGAAAAATGAGGTGAGTATTATTACTAATCTTTCTTCTTTCAACTTGTATCACTTCGCAAAGTGGATATACACAAGACCCTTTAGGAGCAAATTCTAAGTGACATGCAAATAAAGTAGTAGAGGAAGTCATTTTCCTCCAATACTTTATAATGATCTGCCATGTAAAATTCACATTCTTCAATTAGCAAAGCCTGGAACAATGTTTATCGTACTTTGTGCCATTCAGTGGGCAGAAAAATATAGCAATTCAATATAATTTCCTAAAAATGAAGGTGTTGCATTCCTAAGGAATTCTTACTGAGAACTACAAAACATTTTCCATAGATAATACAATAAAGAATAGACAGTGTAATACATTCTCATATCTTTCCTATCTTTCCAAAAAGTAAAAGTAATCCATTGAAAGTTTTTGTAAATAGTCAGAGTATATTGTAGGTAACTTAAATATTAAATGATCACTGTTTATTCAAATAAATGATGCCCACTTCCCTTTTAACTTTAATTAGTGCCATGAACTTCCTTATACAGATACAAAAGGTTTCCTTTCCATATAGTAATAGCAGATCGCGATCTATGGTAATGGATGTAGGACCAGGCAAGAGTAGGTAACAGCAACTTCTTGGAGGTAAGAACCTCTCTTCCCCATGGTAAATGGTATGAGTGATCTACGATTTGGATTTTTTCCAGTGTGTTTTTTTATTTTTTTCTGTATGATATACTTTAATCTTTTTGTATTTATAACAAAACTGGTAATAAAACCATATTTATGTCTTTCATTTAATAATTATCCTTTCTCAATGCTACACACAAAAGGCAAGGTACTTCAACAAATTATCAGTCTGAAATACATATTGTGGAACTGTGAACTAGCACATTCACATTGTATTGTATGGCTCATATTATTGCAATGGGGAAATTTAACTATGGAAAGGTATCTTACATTTAATATCAGTCAATTCTTCTAAACATATGAAAATAAATTTTAGTTCATAACATATTATTGCTTGCTACTTTTACGAAAAAAATACAGTGGACTATAACAGTGAAATTACATAGGTTGAAATATATGGACAAACATGTAAAAGTCATAGGTACATATTTCCGTATAGCTTTTGTAAATCATTCTATTGAATATGACAGAAAGCAAAATGTTACATACCTATTAAGTAGATTTTCTACCATTTTGAGAATGTAAATGTTTTCAAACTAATTATGTAATCATATTAATGAGCATAAACCATAATTTATATGCATATTTCAGTGTATAGCATATCAAAGTTATATTTATTTCCACATATTCAATTTACTCTGATGAGACTTGATTAACAATATAAATTGTGTTATTGCTAATATGTTAAATATCTTTAATAGAGCATAAAATATTATGATTTTTATTGTTATCATGGTATATTTTTACTATGAATCATTTAGTGCATACCTAAATCCATATTTTTTCTGTTAACAGTTTGTATAACCAACTCAATTATTTTTGCTTTCAAGATTAATTTTTTGTTTGTGCTGAGCTGTAGGATTTTTAAACTTTCAGGGTTAATCACTTTAAATTATCTGTTTCTGCACTGAGTATCTTCTTGGTGGTTGACCTTGTATTTCAGCTTTGTTTACTTCTTTAAGAGAGCTCATTATTTCTTGAATTTTTAAAATCACCAGCTAGGCATATATTTTCATTTGTAGTAAATACTATTAAAAATTAAGCTGTTTTCATCATGGATACAATGCCTGCATTAGCTGTTGGTGCTGTGAATCTTTAATAGTTCTGTGTTCACATTGATTTTGCTAACAGGAGGAGGTTCCTGTAGGCCTGCTGTTTTCCATGCACATGGATGATGGGATTTTTTGGTCGAGGTGGTTGTTTAGGAAAACTTAATTTCAGTTAAGCAATAGGCATGTTTATTGCTAAAAGTCTGTTACTACTATGTATCTAACATGGCTCCACTAAACAGAACAGAGGTTTTTTAGTATGTTTATCTTCATGGATAAGAAGAACTTAATATTGTAGAATGGGAAGCCTACTGATAATGTTCCCTTAAAATCTCAGTTGAGTGAGGATTTGTTAAATGGAAATGCTCAAGTCTATGTATACAAGGGAACTCCTAAAATCTCTGTATGTTATAAAGAGTGCTCTATGCCGTATCATCCTGACTGGATCTGAGTTCTATGCTGGCTTCCCCTCTGTTTTAGTTCTTCCTGGCCTAGGTCACTACTCATCTGTGGTATGAGATTCCTTGCTGGGGCATCTGACCTGTTTTAATCAGGGCATTAGCTAATTTTACAAAAAAAAAAAAAAAACCCTGTGTAATAAGGACTAGAATCATGACTTATTACATTTTCTCCTATTCAGGACCATTCTGGGGATTATGTATAAAAGCTAATGGGGGAAATATTGAGGAACCAAAGAGGTCAGTGTCAAATTCTTGGTAACCCTTGAACTTAACTATACTACAGAATGGTTTACATGATATGTGCTGGCATCTGGAGGAAATCAGAGCTATCTGAGGTAAATATACCTCCACAGGAAGAAATAGTACAAATTAGAGGCTTTAGTTTTAAGAAATCAATGTACACAGAAATTAATGACATAATAAACCATAGAACAATGACAGTAAGATAAATGTGAATACGTACTAGTGTCTTCTCAGTTATAATGCAATTGTCCAGAGCACAACAAAAGCACTGTAATACCACAGAGTAGAGAACATACCAAAGCACCTTCCTTTTATTAAAGCTATCAGCAAGACTAGGTGGCTTCCATTGTAAACTCTTTTGATTAAGGATAAAATTAGATCTTCATGGTCCATTAATCAATTTAAAGTCTCCCAAGAAATCCAATAGAAAATCATGGAGAATATGGAGTGCATTTGCAAAGACAGAGCAAGAAGTAAGAGGTCTCTCCAGTACAGAATGCGGTACTTTGGTTTCCACAAGGAAAGCAAGGCCTCTGCCTATGCAGTGAGTTTTTGGTTAATGTGAGTGGCTCAGGCTCACTCCCTTGAAACACACACATCCTTTGTAGGGTATATTTCATGGCCATGTCTATAATTTGTGTACAGAAGAATTATCCATTAGAGGTGCAGCACAGGAGAGACATACTTTCTTTTGGTATGACCAAAAATCTGGAGATTATCTTGGCAGTTAAAGAAAGACCTGTTTGCCAGTGTCAGTTTTCTGACTACGCTTGACAACACTGCAAGCTACTAGTGATTAGACTCATGAGACTGAAATGTTGCTTAAGATGCATATTGGGGCATCTTATTAGGTAATGTAGAACTTTTTTTGTAGTGTTTGAGCAATACCAGATAAGCTATGAAGTTTTGCAGAATTATAAATAATGATAGAGGAAACACGGTGAGTATCTTCCCACTGACAAGAAATAATTTTAGTTTTCTGGTTGCACTCTTCATATTTGTCTTGCAAACTGAATATATTTCTGTTAGGAATGAAAGCATCACCTCAGTCTCTCACCACTTTGTCATGTATGGCGGATTCTGGATCTGGGGCTCTTGGAAGTGAACTGATATCATAAATTGAATTGACATGATAGGGCTGGAGCCCACTTGGTGGGATTGGTGTCCTTGTACTTCTTGTATGAGAATTCACAGTTCCACATGAGCTAACAGTGACAAGAGCCAGCTGTGAGCCAGGAAACCACAGTTGGCAATATCCTGAACTAGGACTTCTCAGCCTCCAGACCAGGAAAAAGAAATGCATTTTTTGTGTTCCATAAACTAAAACAAATTTCAAAAAAGAAATACAGCATACAGAAAGGTCACACATTTTAGCATTTTTTATTCCAGTGATATCTAAATGTAATTACTGATTATGGACTTTTTCAAACTTTCTTTTTCTCATGACCTTCCGTTAGTATAGCTAATTTTGAAGACTAGCAAATAGAATATGTAGTGTAGAAAAATTCAATGAAAAGCAGAACATATTTTGCTAAATCTGATATTTGTGTAATTATACAAAATATATGTATTAACACTGATATGAATAAGGACATTGGCTTATTGTGAATATTGTTATGAATAAAGCAAAGCTCTACTGTGGTAACACATATATTTTTATTTATTTATTTATTAGAGAGAGAGGGAGAGAGAGAGAATGGGCACACCAGGGCTTCTAGCCACTGCAAGCAAACTCCAGATGCATCTCGTTGCATATAATTTATTGAATACACTAATGACATAATTTAATATTGTTTAATAAGTAACATAAATTTTATTGATATTTTAAAAATATTTTCTAAAACTACATATTACATTGCAAGACATTTGTAAAAGTCACTTAATTCTTAAAGGCTCTTATAGATTGTAGGGTGTAATGGCATTATGCTTTTTATGTCCTGTGTTTGTTTTCTTTTGTTTTAAACAGGGAAGATAATTACAATTCCAAATGCTACAGAAATCATGATGGCATTGGTGCCTCATAGGATTTAGTCGTTTGGTGAACTGTAAGATCTTCTGTGATATGTGTGGCACATGTGAAAGTTAAGTAGAGAGTAGTTACATTGTACAATGAGCATGCACCCAAATGAGTTGTAAGAGTGCATGTTAAATAGAATTAAATCCTGCCTAACTTAATTCTCATGTCCTTTAGGCTGGCTGGAAGCCAGTTCTAATTCCATGACAATTAGATTATCTAGAGTCACAGAATTTCAGTGGCCAATTTAATTGCTCTTCCTGAAGGCTTAGTATAATTGCATCTGTCAATGAACCTTTCATTAAGATATCTGTAAAAAGTTTCTATATCCTTATAAGCAAAAACAATACTAAAAAAATGATCTTTTCCTTAAAAAATTAGCAAGAATTTGACAAACTTCAGTCAAGAAACATCGTATCCACATTACTCTATAAATGATGGAAAAGAACTTGTAAAATGAAGGAACAAAAGTTGGAAAATACACAACTATTGTCAGGAACTCAGCTTTGCTGATTACATTAATACTGAGCTGAACACTGTCTCCTTTTTATTTATTTAAATTAAATCACACCATATCCTCTTGATCTCATAAAATATTGGCTTGGAAAGCTTCTTTTAATTTTTCATCTTTATATTTTCTAAACATTAACTCTATCTTATATATCAGTGATAAAAGTTTTCTTTTCCATTATTTTGCACTGTCTCTTTATGAAGATTGTTCCTATAAAAACCTTTTGAGCCAGGCATAGTGGAGCAGGCCTTTAATCCTAGCACTGGGAAGGCTTATGTAGGAGAGTCACTGTGAATTAATTCAAGGCCAGCCTGAAACTATGTAGTGAATTCTAGGTCAACTGGGTTAGAGTGAGGCCCTATTTAAAAGAAAAAAAAAAAGCTTTTGAATTTCATTGGTCTACTCTTGGAGTCATTATCCGCATTATTGGTGTTTTTCATTAATCTCTTGGCTATAGCTATATTCTGAAATGTTTTCCCTTCGTCTTAATCTAGGAGTTTCAGTTTTTTAGTCTCATTTTAAGGTCTTTGATTAATCTTGAATTTATTGTGGCATAGGATAAGAGATAGGGATCTATTTTCATTCCTCTGCATATGGATATCTAGTCTTCTCAGCATCAAAAATTGAAAAACTGCCGGGCGTGGTGGCACACGCCTTTAATCCCAGCACTCGGGAGGCAGAGGTAGGAGGATCACTGAGAGTTCGAGGCCACCCTGAGACTACAGAGTGAATTCCAGGTCAGCCTGAGCTAGAGTGAGACCCTACCTCGAAAAACCAAAAAAAAAAAAAAAAAAAAAAATTGAAAAACTTGTCTTTTATCCAGTGCATGCTTCAGAAACCTTTGTCAAAAACTACATGGCTACAGCTTTCCAGGTTTATTTCTTGGTCTTCTATCATACGCCATTGAATTTTTATGCTGATACTATGTTGTTTTTATGGTCCTGTACTATAATTTGAGATCAGGTATTATCTGATTTCTGCTTGGAATTATTTTGGCTATTTGAGATCTTCTGTTTCCAAATGAATGTTAGGCTTGTTTGCTTATAGTTCCATGGAAAATGCATTTGGGAATTTTCACTGGAATTGCATTGATTTGGTAGACTATTTCAGTAACATAGCTATTTTCACAATAATAATTTGTCCAGTTAAAATGAGTAGAAGGTCTTTCCACTTTCTAGTGTATATTTATCTTTTTAATCAGTGTTTTTAAGTTTTCATTTTTAAGATCTTCTACCTCCAATGTTATATTTACTTTTAGGCATTTAAAAGTTTGAAACTATTGTGAATAAGTTTTTTTCTAATTTAACTCTCTATAAGTTTATTGTAAATATAAATTAAAAGGTACTGGTATTTATTTATTGATAAACTAGCCCTGCTATCTCAACTAAGACCCAGTGAAACCACAGATGAATTGGGGAGATGAGCAACACTGCTGCTTCCATGGTGAGCCTGACAATCTACACCAGGGAGAAGGAGACAGACACTGAGGATACTCAACACTTACCAAAGAAGAAATTGAGAGTCTCCTAAGAGCTCATCACTGAAGTAGACTTAAAACACACTCACCACATCTCAGGGATTTTGTAGAAGAGGGAGTGGAAAGATTGTAAGAGCCACAGGTTGGGACATCATGCCCAGAGACATTGCCTCTCCCCAATAACTGACTGCTGCTCCCACAATTCATAACCACAACCCCATGGGGAATACCTGCAACCCCATTGAAGAGGTGTCCCAATGGAATGGGGACAGGGAGGATGGAAAGGGTGGTACCAACAACTGATTATCCATACTAACTATGTCCATAATAAAAAATAAATAAATAACCCTTTATGCTCTTACTAGTCTTTGGAATATAATATGCTTCAGTTTTAAGATACACATATGTCTAAAATGTTGGATATATCCACATCAAATAAGAGAAAATTCAAGGTGTTAATGTTTGGATAAAGTGTGTTTGTGTAGGCAAAATGAATGTTGTAACAACCCACTAGGGGCATTATGTTCTTACCAGCTGGCACCATAGTATTTTGGAAAAAGGTGCAATTGCTTATTTTTCATTACTATCTCCAAATGTCACAAGCTGGAAAAGAGGTTTAATTAGCTGTTAGTCCAGGAATTTCAAAGGTATGCCAAACATCACCTTAGGCCCAGTGACAACCTTATGATGGTGGCCTCATGGTAATGCATCATAATGCAAGTGTTTCTAGTGAGATATTTTAAAAAGCCAGGTAGGACTCAGGGATGATTCTCACTGTCTTATAACAATTGACTGTCCTAAAATCCAGCCCAGTGCTCTAAGACAAATGATGTAATTCCTTTCAAAGTTAACACTCACAGTAAATACATTCTTTTCACTAGTCATTTCTCAAATAATTCATCACCTCTAAACATTATCACACTGTGGACCAATAATTTGATATTGAAACTGGTAGGGAAATCATTCAACTTATACTTAGAACATAATCATAGTGGTGAGCTGAGAGCATGCTAGAGACTTTGGAATTTCAGAATCTATGAAGCAGGAGGATCACACTTTGACATCCTCTGAATCTGACCATAAACATATTATCTGATAATCCTGTGAAGTAAAGCAAGAGGTCCTCACTTCAGAAGTTCTCTTATGTTTAGAAGAAAGCAACATTCTTATCCGTGAAGGCACACTATTCAGAGGAGAATCCAAGTAACTCCCAGTTTATGTCCCTTATATCAGACCATTTTGTATTCTTTCTAACTTCTCCATGACTATCACCTTTTTCCAAGTATATCATGAAAATATACAGGCTTCCCTGTTTCTATAGAGGTTCATTATGGTAACCTCAAAGGTTTTATACTCATTTACTTATTTTTGAAGTCTCCTATGTTTTGAAACACTTACTTTGAGTAAATTTGTGAAGAATTTTTCTTGTTAATTCTGAACCTAATGATGGCTGATGAAAAGCTTTATCCACAAAGGAAAGGCAGACCTTCCTTTTTTGCTATAAAATCACAATGCTCACTGTAGTGAATCTACACAGCCACCCCCTGATTCTTTTGCTACACAGCACTCTGCTTCTTCTCCATTCAATATAACCTGAAGGTGAGTCAAACTTTCACATCAAATGTCATCTTAAACAGGCAAAGAGCTACCAGAATCTTTTTATGTTTTCATACAGAAATAAGTAATGTCAATACACATAGGAAAGGAAAATAAGGATCCTTCCAGTCAGACCAGATATTGTGCACTAGAGATCAGTTTCCAAAGTTCCAATGAAAGACAGATCCATTCATATCATCTGGGCTGTTGCAAAGTCTGTTAAACTGATTTGTGGTAGTGTTCACATTTGATCTTTGATTTCCTCAGTGAAGCAAGTAGCTTTGCCCATTATTCAGATCCAAGAATTAGTCAGGAACAAACATTAGTACATGACACCAGAAATTTATTCCAGGGAGATAAAACTAATTTGTAAAGACTCTGTTAGGGAACAGAATTTAACAGAAAAATAAGCCAAAAGAGATATGGCATACACAGGGGAAAGAAAAAAAAGTCCAGGGAACACTATTGAAGGGTACCATAGAAGCATTGTATTGTTTTGCAGAGGTGAGTTTTGACTTCCTTCTCACTTCTTTGGAAGGATAAGTTCAGGTGAATCTAGTGTAATCAGGGACAGTAAATCACTCTGCATAAGATCTATCTATGTTCTGTGTCCCAAAGCTCACAAAACACCCTAAGGCATGTCTTTCAATTATGTAAATACATAACCTTCTGGAGTCCATTTTTTTTTGAGAAAAACTTGTAACAAAAGTTTAATGCTCCAATGTCTGTCCCCAAATGATGATGATTGATATGGGGAAAATAAACATAGAACTTAACCTTCTGGAAATGTCCGATTTACTAAGTTTTGATATTTGATGTTTTTTTGATATTTGAGGAGACTGTCAGATATACAAATTGGACTGACTAAAGGATAAAATTCTAAGCCAAATGAAAAATCTGGATTATTTAGCTGGGCAATGCTGAATCTCTGCAAGGTCTCCCTACTGTGACCTTTAATCTGTCAAAAAAAAAAAAAAGAGCAGGGAAGAATGGTCCCTATATATTTCACCATTATGACTAAGCCATATTTAGGTATCTGAAATCCTTGCTTTCAAATAAGAGTAACAAAAGACCACAATGTTTCTTCAATACCAGAAAAAGGCATGGTAGTATGAATGGGATATTGGTTTTATTGCATCCACAGTCAGGAAACAGAGGGTGAACAGGAAGTGGGGCCAGGCTATTAACTCCAATCCTTTCCACAGAGACACACTTCTTCCATCATGGCTCCACCTCCAAAAGGTTCCACCCCTTTGAAAACAGATATAGTAGATAGAGACCAAGTGTTCAAACACATGAGATTATGGAGATTATTTCACATTCAAACCACAGCAGATCTGTAAATACAGGATTTAGAATTCAGAACTTTTAGAAAATACTCCCAGAAATTTCACTGTGCCATCATGCTCATTGATCACCCTACAATAGTTCTCCAATTCAAGGTGTTTATTTACCTCTAGGTCATCTAGTAAAATGGAGATTCTGATTTAGTAGGTTCAGGGTGGGGGCATAAGATTTTGCCTGCATAACTGGTTACCAAGGATTAATTTACCAAAATGCTTTTAGTACTGCTATGAAGGTTCGTCTCCTCAGCATCTGAGGGATAATCTGATTTGGCAAGCTAGCATCTGATACTGTATTTAAGGGAATGCATTCTTAGATCCACAATGGAAGCATGAAACCATGGATACTGACCATTCCTATAGTTTCTTTTTATTGACATATATTTCTTGTCCCTAGTAATATGTTTAGTAAAGACGTGTTTACACATGTATATCATGTACATTGACCATATTAACCTCCATATAACCTCCCTTCCACCTCCCATCTCCATTTTCCCCTAGACAGTCTTATTTCAATGTTCATGCCACAAACACAGGGACAAAGAGTGCAAAAAAAAAAATCAACAAAGTAAAAATAAATATTGAACTCTCTTGAACCATTAAACCCTGACTGTTTGGAGCCTGATCCATTAACTTAGGATGTCTTATCAAAGAAGCTAGAGCCTAACTCTGAATGAACCTTGCACATCACTCCCAAATGGCCAGTCTCAGGAAGGAAACATGATGTTATAAAATTAATCATTTATCAATATAGTGAATTTCTGAGGCAGGTGTGGTGGCACACGACTTTTATCACAGCAGTCAGGAGGCAGAGGTAGGAGGATCACCATGAGTTTGAGGCCACCCTGAGACTACATAATAAATTCCAAGTCAGCCTGGGCCAGAGTGAGACTCTACCTCGAAAAACAAAAACAAAACAAAGAAAAAGATAGTGAATTTCTGACCCCTTTCAAATGGCTCAGGGGACAATGCCAGATAACTTTTCTTAACTGATATCAAAAGACTACATTCTCCCTTTCTGAGAATTTTCCTGCTGTGTTTTGGTCTACTCTGTATATTTTTTTAATAAAAAATTATATCAGTCATGAGCTATTAAATAGTTTTACCCCATGTCTTGAATTTGTCATTACTGACATGACAATATATCTACATATTATGTGTATATATGTATGTATCTATACCTATACTATAAGATCACAAATGATAAAACACATGACATTTGTCTAAACCTGATTCATTTTGCTTAATATGATGGTATCCAGTTGTGTCCATTATGTTACAAATGACATAATTTGATTTTCGTGGTTGAAGAAATGTCCATTTTACATATAAACCACATTCGCTTTTTCCACTCATCTGCTGGTAGACACCTAAAATGATTACATGAGTTGCTATTGTTAACAATGTTGCATTGAGTAGAGATGTGCAGGCATCTCTGTGTTTTATTGACTTACAATCCTTTGGATAAGCACCCAGGACTGATACAGGGAAAAGGAGCCCTTCTACATCACTGAAGCAAATGTAACCTGTTCCAGACAGTATACAAATGAGGATGAAACTTCCTCAGAAACTAAAAATAGAACTATCATATGGCTCAACATAACTCCTTCTTATTTAATTAGGCTCTTGCCATGCACTGTGGACATAACCTCCAGTCTGAACTGTGAGAATAAAATTATCATGAATTTCTGTTTCCATTTGCACAACTTAATAGATTGGAGGTGTATTTTTATCATAGATATTTTCAGTTTCAATGTAATGTATGTTTTATGAAGCACTTTCATTTTTCATCCATAAGAAGCACTTGGTAGCTTTTATATATCCAAATTGTTAATATCACAACAATGGCACTTTGGTTATATGATTATGTAAACTAAGGATTAATGGACTGAATGCACTGTGGTAATGTGATGACCAACCTGATTACCAGGAAAGCTCCTGAGTGTGGGGGGTGGGTACCTTATATTTTGTCACCATGCTTGACCAAGAGTGACTTGTGTCCAGGGCAGTATCAGACTTTATTTTGCTAGTCAGAATGACATGATATTTAAAACAGGCTGTTTGATCATTTCTAGAATTACTCATTTAATAAGTCTGAGTAGTCATTGATCATGTGAAGTGACAGAATGTGAAATTCCAATTTACAGAAGGATACCTAATATTCAGATGTATTTCTAGTTCTGTATTCATGGAAAGTGTTTGTAACTGGTTCACCAAGGATTTCAAACCTTAGATTGTCATATACTTTGGAAGGAGAACTTATTCCCTACGTAATGGACTCTTGTTGATGTATGAGCATTGCCTGTGGATAATTTCTCTTTTATTGTCCATCTAGTATCCTCTGGTGTGTAATAGCAGTTTTTCAGGTCTTGTAATGTACTTTAATTCATTGGCAATTCACTATCTCATGTGTCTGCATGTCATTCTTCATTGACATTCTAATTATTTTGATTTTTTTCTTAGTTAATACTGTTTAGGCCCTAAACATTATGCCTACATTTCCCTGTATTGCACAACAAGCATACTTAGTTACAAAAAAAATCAATTATTCAAAATTTACTAACTGCAAAATAACACTTTTTTTTTTTGTAATATACACGTAAGAAAGCCTGCCCATCATAGAAGCCAAAAGGGTGGCTAACTCGGGCATGGAAATGGCAGGTACATGCTCCAGTTGCATCCATTGACTTGTTGTTTTCCATCTTGACCTAAATTCTCTGTGATCAACTCTAATAATCTTGGGATCCTAACTGGGAACTCAGTTCACAGATCTGAGACTTGACACACACATGTTTCAAAGTAATATTGTGTTGCCTAAGTGGCCTGACATTACATTCCTCAGAGAAAAAGCAAATTTTGAGAGAAATATCTGACATTTATCTTAAAAGAAATAAGAACTTAAGCCACGGAGTTAAGCAGGAAGCAAGATAGAGTTTAATGTAACATCATAGCAAGTGGCAGGAGATAGAGAGAGAGAGAGACAAACAGCACATAAGTACCTCTGTTTGCAAAATTAAGAATATATATTTCTTTTTTAAGTTTGGACAAGGCCATTGTAAGCACTGAAGCAAGAAAATTGACAGAATTTAATGGAAAACAATAGCAAAAAATTCTTCTGCTTTCAGGAAGAACATGAATAAAAATATTGCCATGAGACCTAGGGAAGTAGATCATCAAAGGCAAAAACACCAGAATTCAGACAAGAAATAATGCCTTGACTTGGACTGGCAAGACAAGAAGCAGGGGAAAAGTATAAAAAGATTTCACCTGTATGTGGAGGTGAGGTAAAAAGTTAAATGGGGAACTAAAGGGATGAGATTGCTCAGTGGTTAAAGGCAATTGCTTGCAAAGCCTAAAAGCTGGGGTTCAATTTCCCAGTATCTATGTAAAGCCAGATGCAAAAAGTGGTGCATGCATCTGAAATACATTTAATGTACTGGTTTGCCCATTTTCTCTCTCTCTTTCTCTCCTTCTTTCTCTCAAATAAATAAACAAATAATATTTTCAAAAGTCAAATAAGGGAACTGGGGGAATGGAGCTTGCTTGCAAGCCTGGTGACCTGGATCAATTTTCCTCATTGCCCACATTAAGTTGGATTCACAGTTGTGCAGCCATCTGTTATTTAATCCCACCTATGGCAATGGGAGGTGGAGCCAGGAGAAACCGGAACCTTGCAAGCAGAAGCAAAAGGTGAGACCCTGTCTCAAAGAAAGGTGGAAGAGAACAGAAACATCCAGGTCAATTCTCATTTCTACATACATATGCCCATGAACACACATAATATACCTGACTATGAACAAATAATAAAAATGGAAGATACATTAGGGCATAAAATATGAACTAAGGAAAGATAAGAAACTTCTAAGTATAGTTTTGGGTGGTTGATAAGTCATTCTATGTCATAGAGGTGAGGTGAGGAATGCAAAACCTGATGGGCGAGGAGAAAATGAAGAATTCACTTTCATTGAGAAGGAAAAAAAAATCAACTATACAGTAATGTGGAAATAGTAAGCAGACACTTGTGCATGTGACTCTGGAGTTTCAAGAGCAGAAGTCAGAGGTACCTTGGTACTGGACAAGGTGAAATGGAGGGAATGTAGGACTAAAGAAAAGAATCTATGAAGAATGAATAGTAAAGGAGATCCTCAAATGTTGTGGAGAAAGTGTCCATGGACATTTAGTTGAAAACCAAAGATAAAGTCTCACAGCTGCCTAAACAAAGGTGGGTTTTGCAGAGAGAAAATATGTAGGTCAAATATGAAGACATTAGATAGATATGAATCTCATGGTCTAGGAGATGGTACAATGGTAAAGTGCTTGCTATGCAAACATGAGAACCTGATTTTGGAACCTTAGTAACCATCAAATGAGAAATAGTAGTAGTCTTTTGCATGGTAGAATACTATGGAATGGGGGCAGGAGATAAGGAGCAGACTGCTGTAGTTACGTATATATTTAACCAAAATTCCTATACCGGAATTTAAATTCCTTTGTGACAAGATTCAGACATAAGCCTTAAGAGGTTAAGAAATCAAGGAATAGCTCTTAAGGACAGAATCAGTGTATCACAAAAGACCTTAAAGGAGGCAAATGTGTAATAATATGAGGGCAGAGCTCCTCCACTTGAAACATATAGCAAAAAGAATTTCTCCTTGTGCTCTCTACATACTATGTCTATAACTTATAATAACAAATAACTCTCTAGACAACCAATCTATCACCGGTAATTCCCTAGCCTCTAGGACTATTACAAATTAATTTCTGTTGTTATACAAACTATACAGTCTAAGGTATTTCATTACAGAAGCAGAAATACAATAAGAAGAGTGAGTCATATGACTTTCTCAGAGAAGTGTGAGTAGATCACTATTGATGCTGGGTATGAAGAATGAGGGAGTGTGGAAAAGTCTCAACGTTTTATAGAAAGTTAAGGAAAACTTCTAAAATAAACCAAGGTGCTATTTCTGCTGAATTCCTGGTAGATTTATTTTTTTTAAATTTGTGCAATTAAATTTTATTAAGACTGAATGGCATAGATTCAGGATTATATTTCCTTTCCAAATGTGTTCAAGTTCAACATTCAAGTATTTGCATTTAACTTGGATAAAGGTTTTCTAAAAGTGTACCACAGGGAAATAAGCATGAGAAAGCTCACATATTTTCAAAGCAGGCGTTATAATTATGGACTAGAAACCTTAAATTATGTAAGGACAGAAGTGTAGACATGACTAGAATAATTGAAAGCAAGATTGTCATTGGGTAAAGTATTATAAGCTCTCTGTGAAGGTCAAAGTCTTGTTTTGAATATTAAAAGATTTAGAGTGTAAAAAGCACAGTATAAGACAGTGCAGGCAAGTAGAGAATGAATCGTATTAATTTATACAAGCATCAGCTGTAGAGACGTTAATATCTCCAAACCAATGATAGGAAAACAGGTAAAAATTAAGAAAGAGTGACATCATCACAGGCATTGTCACTCAGTATCCAAAAATATCATCGTTAGCAAAGTCCCTGACAAGAGATTTTATAAAAATTGAAAGAATACAGAATCTTGTGACAAGATTTGATTAAGAATCTCCAAAAGTGAGAGAATTAGTCATGTGTGTTATGGTTTCTCTGAAGACACAGCTTCTGGAATAGATTGTCAGGAGCCAGAGCTCAGATGGGTCATTTTCTAACTGCCTAATTCTGGACAAATAACTTAATCTTCTGTGACTCAGTGTCCTCAAATACACATAGATAGAACAAAATACTTTATTCTTTACGGTATCTGTAGGATTAAACTTGTTAATTTATGTCTAGTACTTTAAGTGGCATTGTTTTGTATAAATTCTTTGTGAGAGTTATGTATAATTAGGATCAAGAGCCAGATTGTAAAATGCCATTTAGAATTCGAAGAAAAAGAAAAACTTCTCACAATAGAATACTTGTAGATCAAACAAAAATCTTAATATATAGAGGTGTTCCTATAATTAGTGTGTCTATGGAATTAAACTTTTAAAACTTTGCATTTAGGAAAGGCAGTAGTGGTGTGTTAGAAACAATAAGGTTATTACAAGTTACTTTTATTTAATTTCTTTCTGTTTTAAATATTTTATTTATTTATTTGAGAGGGAGAGAGAAGAGAGAAAGAGGCAGATATAGAGAGATAATGGGTATGTCAGGGTCTACAGCCATTCCAGCCACAAGCACCACATTGTGCATGTGGCTTATGTGGAGGCTAGGGAATCATGCAGGGGTGTTGTGGAATCAAACCTGGGTCTGTAGGCTTTGCAGACAAGAGCCTTAACAACTAAACCATATCTCCAGCCCTAATTCCATTCTTTTAAAATATTATCAGGTAACAATGAATGACTGATGGCTTTTTTTTCTGTTTAATCAACATCAATAAGCTCCAAATAAAAGTTTTCCATCATCCATGATAGCACATGAACAGATGTACAACTCTATGCCTATGTGTTCACAAATGATAAGTGATACCTGTATTATAGAGGGAATAAAAGGGCAATGTATCAAACAATTTTTTAGAAGACATTTTAAAAATATTTTTATTTATTTATTTATTTGACAGAGAAAGAAGGAGAGAGAGAGAGAGAATGGGTATATGTCAAGGCCTCCAGCCACTGCAAATGAACTCCAGATGGGTGCGCCCCCTTGTGCATCTGGCTAATGTGAGTCCTAGGGAATCGAACTTGGGTCCTTTGGCTTTGCAGGCAAGTGCTTTAACGGCTAAACCATCCCTCCAGCCTGTATCAAACTTTTAATAGGTATCATTGTATTCATGAAAACTTCCTTCTGTAGTGCTCACATTTCAGATGGACACATTCTTAGAGGGAGCATGGAAGGATTAAAATAAAACTTATTTGATTTTAAACAAACACGTTTTATAAACCAGACTGAAGGAATGTCATTCTGCAATGAAATGCATACTGACTCTTTTGAGAAAAGTCATATAAAAAGTAATTTACAACATAAAAAACACTTTGTTTTGCCCTCCTCAATGACTCAAAGTCCATAGTTTGCACCACCTTTTACACTGGGGACCGTTCATCCTATAAAATTCATAGCTATGTGATTGACAAATGGTATGCCTACCATCAGGTTATTGTAGGAAAGAGTCAAGCTGCCCTCAACTCCTCAGAACCCAACAGTCTTTCTCTTATCTCTCACCTCAACCAATGACATATCCACAGTTTTGAATTTTCCAGAACATCATGTAGCTGAAAACATATGGCATAGCCACTTAAGCTGGATTGTTTTGCTCAGCAATTACAATGTTTCTTCTGTGTTCCCTTAGTACTGAGTATATAAACATGTATCTTTATGCATAATGCATATATAAAAATGTATAAGTCTATTCATGTACCGAATAATATACTGTTCTTCCCATGTTTTAGCAATTATGGGCAAAGCTTTATATCTACTTTCAATCTTTTTGAGACAAATGTCAAGGGACACAGTTACCTGTGAAATACCTAGCAGTGGACATATTTTACTGCATAATCAAAAAAGTGATTTTCTACATCATAAATTTAGGCAAATTGGGGGGAAGAACATGGTATACTTTGGTGAGGCAGTAAAGGAGAAAACTCATCCCTCTTCAGTAGGAATTAGTTTCCTCCTTCATGGGAGCTAGGGCTCCATGTGACTGGCACTAACTCAGGTTTCTAAATGCTGATGTCAGATATACTCAAAGTTTGATGTACAGTGCACATTTTGTACTTATAAATTATCCCCCAACTTGAATGACAAAGGAAAGAAAATGGCATCTTTGAAAATTTAAGTCAAATAGAAGAGACCTAACAAAATACATACAAGAAAAAACAGAAGTGCAGACTATTATGTTGTTTTATGCATTTATTATTTAATAAACTATTATATAAGAACATAGCTATGAAAATTATTGCCATGTATTTTTAAACAGGCAGACGTTATTCTCACGCACTTCCTACAATTAGGTTAAGACTGTAAGCATTTGTCTTCCAGAGCAATGCTGGCAGAGCTAACACTGTCTGGGAAGTGCCCAGAACACACTTTAAAATTGTTATTGAGCAGTTGCTCATTTGTAATTTCATTGGCTACTTGCTTTTGTGCCAACTATTAGCAATAAAACATGAAGAGTGTTTTAGGTAAAAAGTAAATGGTAAAACCCACTGTCACACTCATAAGAAAATTCAGCACGTTAGGAAACATCACCTTGGGAAGACCTGTCTGAATTTGATTGGTGCTCCATCATCACTGGCTCTGTGACCTTGAAAAATTCATAAGAGACACCAGAGATGGAGTCTTGCCATAAATACCTCTTAGCAAGATTCAGTGAAGTACCATATAAAAGAGCCATGTCTGTTGTAGAGGTACTATTATCAAAATCAATTATTTCTTTATTATAACCCAAACAAAACCTCCTGCAATGTTGATGATAAAACTACTCCTGCCTGGAGATTGTCAGATGTTATGAATTTCTAAAGAATGAGAGATTCTCTCTAAAAGAGAAAGAATACTGTAGGAGATGATCTTTCTAGCACACAAACTAAGTAGTTTAATACATGACGGAACAGAACCAAATTGAGTTAGCTGAATGACAACTCAAAAGGTAAGAAAAGAAATAAAATATATGTCACTACTGGGGATCCAAGTCCAACTTAAATTTTTAAGGAGAAATTCATTTCTAACTGTGTGCTTCAGTTACTCAATGAGCCATTTGTTTTAAATCTAGCATCTCAAATGTGCTCTAAAGATTTCAGTCTAAAGAAAGATTCCGGAGGAAAAATTCAGCGCTTCAAACAAAATTATAACCAATTTAATCCCATATCCTCTCTTTGTAGGAATCCTTAGACAAGCTAAAATAAACAAGATCATATTTAATAAGAAAACTGAAGTAGATGTCAGAGAATAATATTCCCTCATGTGGTTCTGCAAGCCCCAGAGAAATACTGGAAACATGGCAGGCTTATAAATTAAAGCTACTCATATGAAATCTTAACAGAATTTTGAAGAAATCATACACAGCATTGACCAAGCCATGCATTTGGTATATTTCATCCTCAGGAATTCTTTTACAGGTCGTAAAAATTAACAAAATGTTTCTTCTTGTTAATCCTCTCAAATAATCAAAGACATTTTTTAAAGTAAATCCAATAACTAGTAGATTCAGTGCTTCTTAGGATAAATAGCTAATTAGATAGTTTTTAGGGAACATAAATGGAAAAAAATGAGTGCCTGCATTCTGTCAGTAGTCGTTTATCAATTATCTGATACAAGAGATTGGAAAATCACCAGTTACTATCTGAATTATACTCATCTTTAACTAGGTACAGTGTTTACCAAGAAAGAAGTACAACAAAAGAAATAGAGAATAGTGGAAAGGGTGAGGGTGGCAGGAAAAATGCTCAATAGAAAGGAACCCATATCTGGAACTGGGAACCAGGTCAGAAGCCTATGCAGACAAACACTATGCTCTCCAATGTCAAAAGAAGGACGATATCCATCAATTCTCCCTAAATTAATAATGCTTATCCCATTTAACCTGTGCTGACTTCACTCTCCATTGGAGAATCTGCTTTTCTTTCTCAGAAGGTAGCGAGACCCTAATAGATAAACTACCCCTCGATCTTCAGCCGAGCCCCAGCTGAAACCAGAGGAAATGGGGAGATGAGCAAGAGTGCTGCTTCCATGGTGAGCTTGGCAATCAGTGCCAGGGTGAAGAAGACAGAGGCTGAGGACACTCAACACCCACCAAAGCAGATATCCAGGGGCTCTTGATAGGTCATCACTGAAGTAGACTTAAAACACACCAAACAAGGCTCAGGGAAATTTGCAACAGAGGGGCCAGAAAGATTGTTAGACCCACAAGTTGGGGCATCATGCCCATAGGCACTGCCTCCCTGCTCCCAATAACTGACTGCTGCTCCCATAAGGTATAACCCACACCCCACAGGGAATACCCACAACCCCACTGAGGAGATCCCCCAGCAGAATGTGGGCGGGGAGAAGGGAAAGAAAGGTACCAACACATGATGTAGCCACAGTATATCTGTAATTAATTTCAAAAAATGTAACTGTCCTATGGGGAGCCTAAAACACCAGCCTTTGGCCCCTGTTAGGATTTTCCCTCTTATTCTACTTGATAAGAAACTATTGAGTCTGGGGTTCAGGAATTGACACTGAGTATCCATTCCTGCATACTGCCATTGAAGAGTTTTCTTAGTTTTACTGTATATTTGGTGCTGTAAATTTTTCTGTCAACAATATTTATTATATTTTTCCCACATATTTTCAACTTTGACCTTCATTTATAGACAATGGCTTCTTCTAAGACTCTGTGGACTTGTATTTCTCCCACATGAGTTTCACTCATATCCTGAATTCTGTCAATATCTGCTGAATACTTGGAGAACTATTCAGATATTACCTATCAAGTATATTTTTATGACAGCCCTTCTCATCTCCCTCTGATGACATTGAAAACAAGTCACAAATATAGTGGGTTCAGCAGTTGTTTCCAAAAATTTGGGGAATAGTGTTTTTGTGTATGCAACTGTTTATCTAATGCTCAGCTATGGTGTTTATGAACTATTAACTCTGGTCCTTGCAAAACAATAACAGATAGAGAGAAAACCAAAAGAAACATGCTGTTTCAGCTTTATGAAAAGCCATGGATAGTAGGCATATTCTCCCATGAGAACTGACCTGCTTAATATTTCCTTTAGAAGTCACAGAGGATACTTTTCTGTTTCATAGTAACTTTCACTAAATCCAGCTTTAAAGAAAGTAACTGATATATTACATCATTAATATTTTCTGTTACTAATTAAAATAAATGATACCTGGTGTCACTATTGCCTAGATGTTCCAAAATATTATCTCAGTAGGAAATAGAAAAATGTTTTTATATCTTAAGACAAAGTGAAAAAAATAAATGAGTCACTGCTAATCAACTAAAGGAAATTATATAAAGGGACATAAAAATTATCCTAAAAGGCATGCTCTGAGCGAAAGGACGTTCATAGATGAATTATTTTCACCATAGCAACGAAACCTATTCTATTGGCAAAATATCTACGATCTCTTTATATTCCATAATATTTTTAAAGATATGTCTTTTGTAGACATTGAATTCAGTTTTATTGGCAGTATCCAGGAAAGCAATTTTGCAAGAAAGTGATAGTCAGACCCTTTATTGAATACAGCCAATTTATTCTTTGCACATAAGCCTAGGTCTTCGTGCTAAATATGAAATATAGCAGAATATATTTGTCATAGCTATGACATTGTGATCAATGTCTAGAAACAATTCATTATACCTGAAGTCCAAAGCAAGGAGCATAAAGAAAAACATAAACCCATGAATATTTCTCTATCTGTACATCTTCTTCTGAGTCCATGGGTGGGATAATCCATTTCCCATCCTATCTGTGTCCCGGCTCTCTTGCAATTTGAGTATCCTCTTATAGACATAAAAAGAACAAAGTGTCTTAAATTAGGAATGACTCAGAATAATCACTGGGAAATAAAATATGACAATTAGAAATCCTTTAAAATGCATACAACATATTTTTATTGTAAGCTTTGCCTAAATACAGTATATTTTCCATCATAATCATCAAAAATATAGATGAAATAAAGATGAATAGCAGCATACAGATGGATATATGAAAATATATTTCAGTCAATCTTAATCAAATATTTACATAACAATATAATTATAAACAAAATTCTGTAGATTTGTAGATTGTGTGAATAATTTTGTGTATATATCAATATTTATATACTTACAGGTGATTAGGTTTATAATTGTATATGTGCCTTTATATTGATATATAACAAAAAGACAATTATATTTAGTATTATATAGTCATGAGCATATTTAGGTATTTCTCATCTTGCCTACTATATGGGATTTTATCTTGTCATAATTAAATTTATAATCATATCAAACTTTGGGAGTTTAATTGAATATCAATCTCCAGAAAATATATGCAGGGTATTATCAGACATTATTCACATTATTATGATAATTAACATTATCAATATCACGGGAAGTATAGTTGCCATTTAAGAGATAATTCAGAAGAAAAAAAAATATATGGATTCTTGTTTCTTGTCTTCCATAAACATTGCTAAGTTAGAGTTTCTTTGCTACTAGTTCAGGATAAAAAATGGCACTCCTATGGCCTGTTATATTGATAAATAAATTATTATACAAAATTAGAATTTTCATAATAATTGAAGAAAATGTTCATATATGTAAGACATACATTTACATATTAGAGAAAACTTAAAAAATGCATGATAATGGGTATAAAATTTGCCAAGCAGGAGATAAGAATTGTCTTACTTACATAATTTGAAATAGTATCTAAATTCAAAAATTTTATGTTTACTTTAGAAATGAAAATATTTTGTGTGTAGCAAGCTAAGATACAAACAATCTAGAAAAGGTAAGTGTTAATTTTCAGAATTGATATACAGTTTCTAATAAATTTGTGTGTGTGTCTTTTCTTTCTTTCTTCCTTCTTCTCTTGCTCTCCACTGTCCAATTCTCCTCCTCATTGTAACTTTTTTCTATCCTGTGTTTCTGCTGCCTCCTCTCCATCTTTCTCCCTTCCCCATCCTTCTCCAGCTTGCTACTGTGATGCTATTCAAGTCTAGAGAATAGATTTTCTATTTCATTCACTTCTCTCTTGGTACCTCCGAAGTAGTAATTGTTCTTTTCTCATATGTAATTTTCTAAAAGCCATATACAAAATAATTTTTATTCCCCAACTATACCTACCTACCTTGTCTTTAGTTCCATTTAATCTGGTCCTACAAACACTTTTAATTGTAAGATATAACTTGGTCTAGCCAATATTCTGTATCTTAGAGGTAAGGATGAAAGTTTCCACTTTCAAATGCTAATGAAAATACTATTTATTAGCTCTTCTTGCTTGTTTCAATTTGTCCCAAATAAAATTCCTCACTAGGTGTTAAGAAAAGAATGTAAAAGTACTGCATCCATGACAAGGTTTTTATTTTTATATAAAAACATATTGAATGTATCTTAAAATGCAATAAGAACTTATGTGAACTGCCCTAGAATATTTTAGCTAGAAATGAAGCTCAAAACAAGGTAGATAAATCAGATGATATGAGACGATTCTGACAAAGGAATGAACATTTTCCCACAATGCTGAACTAAGACTTATGGCATGCATCCAATACTCAAGAGAAATCTACCATCACCTCAACTCATTACAATTAATGCAGAACATTTAAATTTACAGCTCTGGGTACAGCTGACCTTCCTGGCAGGATCATCCCCATGATTTCATAGTGGTTGGCTTAAGATTAGTATTTAAATTTAACCTTTCAGATCCACAATTAAAAGTAAATTATGGCACTTAAATTTTGTAGCATATAAGCTTTCACTATGGACAGTCTGTTTCAGCATTTTTATTTGAAAATCTATGTCAGTAAATTGTGTGAAGGGCAGAGAAACAAACCCCTTTTATGATTTCACTTTGGAATTACTGCTTCTTAAGCAAATCTACAAGTGTTACAAGATATTATGAAACCTGTAATAATCTCTGTGAAGAAGCCCATTTCAACCAAATTTTTCTAAGATATAAATAATTGGTTCCCAGCATGATTTCTTGGGATGAAATTTCTAACATAGATACAGATTGAATTCTAAACTAATATTGACTACACATCAAAGACCAAATAAAAATGTGACTGAGAGAATTTCTCTCATGGAAATCCCATCCATGTGAACTGTGTTGTCTACTGGGAGGAATGCAAGCTTAACGTTAGCTTTTGATCTTAATCAAAACTTAACATAGTAGACACAAATATAAAAACATGCTTAAAACATAATATTGATTCAACATATTTTAATGTGTATAGCAGTGTTATACTAATTAATGTAGCACATGAGGTTGTCATTTGTAATGTGTTAAAAACAGCAGTTTCTCTATGAAAAGTTCTCAAAGGGAAATAAATTTTAAATGATTAAAATATTTCTTAGGACTGGGAAGGTGGCTCAGTGAGTTAAATACTCGTCACATAAGCAAGAAAGCATGAGTTCAAATTTTAAGAACTCATGAAAACCAATAACCACAATACTTCTCTATTTACAGGGCTCTTTTGGAGAGATAGGAGGAGAGGACAGTAGAAAACTGAAAGCTCACAGACAGACTAGCCTGGTCCACTCAGCAGTGAACCTGTCTCAAACAAGGTGGAAAGTGAGGAAAAGCACTTGATCATTCACAGACATACTCAAAGATAAATAAAAACATTTCTTATATATACTTATATGTAATTATATATTACATTATATAATGTATACTTATACTATGTATAATTATATATTACATTATATACTATATACTTATACTATATAAATAATTATATAATGATATATATTATATATAACTATAATATATAATATGCTAGTCAATATAAAATCAATTTTTAAATTTGTTGATATAACTATAAAGTAAATGTATGAATAATTTGTAATAAAGTCTGACTATTATTATATGGCAAAAATCTTATTTTTCTCTACAATAACCATAAATGTTGAAAGTGACAGACAAAATTTAAATCAGTTTACAAGTCAAAAGTAAATGGCTTGGGTCATATAGGTGAAAGTTACAGGTACCAAGTTATCATAAGGTATCACTTGATCTCAACTGTGGCTCTGCAGGGGAACCCTTTCTCTGCCTTTCTTGTGTCTATTCGTGTTATCCTGCAGGGATGCTATGATTTCTTAGCCTATTTTGGGTGGTGTTAAAGCTTCAGATGCCCACAAGCATTGAGGCCCATCAACCTTGATGACTAGAAAATCATATTACTCTCTTATAAGTTACTGCCGTTAGGATATATTAATTGATCGATGCTGAGTTCTCAGCAGAAATCACCAATAAGAACTTGTCCAAAGATATATATGTGTGTGTATGTATGTATGTATGTATGCATGTATGTGTATGTGTATGTATATGTATATTGCACTGAAGAGAGGAAGTTAAGAAAACAAACTCATTTCAATGAGTGTTGCAGTCAGGTTCACATTGCTGGTAGAAATTACCCAACCAAGAGCTGCTTGTGGGGAAAAAGAGGTTTATTTTGGCTTACAGGCTTGAGGGGGAAGCTCCATGATGGCAGAGAAAATGACAGCATTAGCAGAGGGTGGACCAAACACTGGCATGGGGGAGCTGGCTATAGCACACATAAGCCCACCCCCAACACTACACTGCCTCCAGGAGGCTTTAATTTCCAATTGTCATCAGCTGGAACCTAGCATCCAGAACACCTAAGTTTATGGGGGACATCTGAATCAAACCACCACATTCTGCCCATAGCCCCCATAAACTGATAATCATATGTGATGTAAAATGTAATACATTTATCCAACTTTAAAAGTTCCCATAGTTTTAATCAATTTCATTGATGTTCATACATCCCCATAATCCAAGGTCTTTTAACTGAGCCATAATACCAAAAAATCTCCCCAAAACTCCTAGTGGCACAGAATAAACACTCACTAAAAAAGATGTCATTCGGCATAGCAAAGAAATAGTCAACCTAGTCAGGTGTGGAGGTGCACACCTTTATTCACAGCACTCAGGAGGCAGAGGTAGGAGGATTGCCGTAAATTAGAGGCCATGCTGACACTACATAGTGAATTCCAGGTCAGCCAGAGCTAGAGTGAGACCCTACTTCCAAAAAACAAACAACAAAAATACAAGATTTAAACAGGGGCAAACATCAAAATATGTGGCTCCAAGTCCAACAACTCTAGTCAGCGACAAGTCTCTAAGTCCGATAATTCTAACCAGCAACAAGTGTCTAGAATTCCAATTCTGCCCCTCTAGCTAGGCTACTTACAGTCCTGGAAAACTTCATCCAGGGCTGGCAGCATTCCTTAGCAGCTGTATCATGGTCCTTGCATCTCCACTGGATCTCCACTGCAATCCACAGATAATCCTCATACCCCCAAGGAGTCTCCATGCAGGCATCCAGCAAAGCTGCTTCACATTGCCCAGCGCCATTTCCAAAACACAAGCACAAGACCATGTTGCAAACTCAATGACCCACTCTTCCCTGCATTTCTTATACTCCATAGTACCAGGTAGAACACCAATTTGTTAATCCAGGAGGGAATAAAGCAGACTTTGAGGAACAGGATACTCCTTGAGCATTCAGGCCCCTTCAAAAGAGTTTACATTCTTCCTGTTGCCCCAGTGCAGGTCAGCTGACCCAATCTCAAAGGTTGTAATCTCAGTTGCAGCTGAATGGGCAGCAGTTCACCCAAAGATTTTTTTTTTTTTTCTGTGCCATATCCCTCTGCTCACACCAGTTCATTTCTACACAAAGTAACCATGCAAAATTTTCAGGACACTGGCATAACAGCAAGCTCTCACACAAACTGTTCCTAGCCCAGTCCAAGCAAAGCTCTTTCTTACACTCATAAACCAAACCTCATAATCCATAGTTCTTACTGCATTCAGGTCTTTCAACTCTGTCCAGAATAGTCCATCAAGCTGTACTTACACCACTGCAAGGCATTTCTTAGGCCAAGGTTTCAAGTCCTTCCACATTCCTCTTGAAAACCAGCTCCAAAAGGCCAAAGCCACACAGTGAGGTGTCTAGCAACAATCTCACTCCTCAGCACCACTCTACTGTTGCAGTCAGGTTCACATTGCTGGTAGAAATCACCCAACCAAGAGCAGGTAGTGGAAAAAAAAGAGGTTTATTTTGGTTTACAGGCTCGAGGGGGAAGCTCCACGATGGCAGAGAAAATGATGGCCTGAGCAGAGGGTGGACATCACACCCTGGCCAACATCAGGTAGACAATAGGAACAGGAGTATGTACCAAACACTGGTATGGGGAAACTAGCTATAATACTCGTAAGGCCACCCCCAACAATACACCACCTCTAGGAGGCTTTAATTTCCGATTGCCATCAGCTGGGGAACCTAGCATTCAGAACAACTAATTTTATGGGGGACACCTGAATCAAACCACCACAATGAGGAAAACAACAGCAACAACAAAAATTGGTGGCTGGGGTATTTTATACAAGATAAATGACCTAATTAAAAAAATCTGAAAGCACTAGGATTTGGATACTTATAATGTTATTTATAATTTTGTGGTTACTTTTTTGAGAGTTGTAAAGTCAAGATGAATAGCAGTTTAATTTAATCAACTAAGCTCAAAAATACAGATGTAAGAATTCTCTCAATGAGATATGCTACTCTTTATTTGATAGCCTAATTGCAATAAAAATAGGGAATGGGGAAAAGATTGAATTAATAACACATAATAAACCTGAACATTTGACATCTTTTCACACATGGAAGGGAAAATTCTAGTATACTAATCAGCATCTTATATAAGCCCATGAGATTGAAAACAGAGAAGACAGACATGATATTTTATTTAACTTCAATAACATAACATTTGAGGGTAGAAAATAGAATTAAAAGTTAAAATATTGATTAAAATTAATATTAGTAGCTCTCAAATTATACTAGCAATTTCTTAAAAAGAAAACACAAGTAGATATAATGTTAATAATTTTCCTAGCAGGGACGTAATGTGAGAGTTCCTTTGTTCTATTTTGAGTTTTGAATATTAAATAAAATCAGGGCACGGTGGTTTATACCTTTAATTCTAGCACTTGGAAAGCAAATGTAGGAGGATCATAGTGAGTTCAAGGTTAGCATAGGACTACAGAGAGTGTGAGTTCCAGGTAAGCTTGGATTAGAATGATACCTTGCCTCAAAAACAAACAAAACAAGTTTTAGCCCTGTGTGGTGGCATGCACCTGTGATCCCAGAACTCTGGACATCATTTTAATGAACAGGTAAAATATTTCATTATGTCAGACCTCAACAATTTAATATTCTCCTGTGTCTAATTTATTCTAAGAAAGCCACGTGGAAACTTCCACAGTAAACCACACAGAGATATCCAATGTCTATGTAGTGAAATACTATAAGGAAAATGTAAACCATTTATTTCCACAGAATAATAATATGTCTTAAATATTGTGACTGATTACAAAAGTTATCTGGTATTTATATAGCTCCAATTTTTAGTATTGTATTCAAAACTGAGGGTGCATAAAGGAACATTTTAAAAACACTTAAAATTTAGTAACAGTAATGTTATAAGTGGAGTTCAGAATGTCCGGTTCAAGATAAAGATGGGTATTTTCAAAAAGATTGAGAAGAAAATCAAAGGAGTAAGGCAACTGAGGTTTCCAGGAATAGGAGGAAAGGAAAAATCACCTGGAAAGGTTGATAGCCAGAGAAACATGCCAACAAAAGACAAGGACACAAGGTCTCTTCCTCTTTCTCTCTCTGTCTTGTTCTCACTGTTCTTTCAAATAAATAAATATTTTTTTAAAAAGGCTTTCGTTAAAAACAATTATGTAAGCATATTTGTGTACTTCAGATTGTAGAAACTTAGTATGCTTAGCATTTGATTCAAAGTGAGGTGACTCACATAGAATCTATCACTCAAACAGGAAAATAGCAGTTAGAAAGAGGGCAAGGGTTATGTCTAACTACCTGCTAAACCCCACTTTAGGAAATAGACAGTCCTGAAGACTCATTTGTAAAGTGCTCAAGGTCACTGTGAGATAAGAACTTCATGGGTCGTGGAATGAAGTTACAGAAAAAAGAATTTTCATACCATAAAAATATAATGTGAGTGAGCCCACATATGTGTCTAAACTTCAGCAGGAGTTTCTTGGAGAACTGTAAGAATTGTGTGTGTTTAATTTTTAATTATTTTTCTTTAAGAGTATAAATTTATTACACAATTTTCTATATTTTCTTGTATATTTTTGTTATTAAGAGATATCACGTAATAGGAAAACAAAAAAAAAAATTGGGACAATGAAAACAAAACAAACCATAAAATCTAAATTGATGTGTACCATTATAAAAGTGATTACATTTTGTCTAAGAACTTTCCAGATAATGGTACAACATAATAATAAGCATTATATATATATTTATTTAATATCAATAAAGCTATCAATCAAAACAAGTAAATTAGGATTGATTTAGGAGCAAATAAAACTATTTCTCCTTGAGCTCATTAAAGATTGTGCTAACAATTCTATAGAAACTTTCTTTGGTAGATATGGGAACCTAATTGTTAAGAGGGTCTTTGGAAAGCCTCTATGAGTGGACTAAGGATGTGGGGAGCACCCACCAATGCATGATGCATACCTCATGGCAAAGTCCTCAGAGCACATCAGTAAAAACAGAAAGTGAAAACTTAAAATGTGTGGTTGAGTGGGCGTGGTGGTGGCACATACCTTTAATCCCAGCACTCTGGAGGTAGAGGTAGGAGAATTGCTGTGAGTGCAAGGCCACACTGAGACTACATAGTGAATTCCAGGTCAGCCTGGGTTAGAGTGAAATCTAACATTGAAAAAACAAACAAATAACAACAACAAAAATGTTTGGTATCCATGAGATTTCATCTTATTCCAGTAAGGATGGCAATCATTAAAAAACAAAACAAAACAAAACAAAAAAAAACTAACAATGACAAATGTTAATGAGGATGTGTGGAAAGTGGAACCCTCATCCACTATTGGTGGAAATGTAAACTTGTACAACAACTATGGAAATCAATTTGAAATCCTGAAAAGGATGAACATAGAGCTTCCAGCAGACCCAGTTATTCCCTTACTGGGCATTTATCCTAAATGCTCCATGTATCAATGTAGAGACATTTGCTCAACCCTGATGCTCATCATTGGATGAATGGATAACAAAATTTTGGTACATTTTCATAATGGAATCCTACTCAGCAGTAAGAAAAAAAATACAATAAAATTTATAGAAAAAAAAAGGATAGACTTGGAATAGATCATACTCAATGAACTCACACAATCCCAGAAAGACAAATGCCACATACTGTCACTTACCTGTGGTTTCTAACCTGGACCTGTTCGAGTTGCTCTCATACCTGATAGGCAAGTCAAGGCCCAGACAATAGGGTTGAATGCGTTTGGTGGGGAGGAGAAGAAAAGGGATGTGGAAGAAAGTAAACACAAAATTAAATCCAAAATGAGCTGATACCATAGAAACCTAAAAGATATAACAGGCAAAGGGAGTAAGGGAACACCTGAAAAGTAGGGCTCTAGTGAGGGTGGAATGAAGCCTAAGCTTCTTTTTTTCCCCCCTCTGTCTCTGATCTGTAATTCCCAGTACCTGAAATTGGTTGCTGCCAACATTGAACTGTTGATGAGAGAGACCTATGAGGTCCCCAAATCCAGACAGCTTTCTATCAAAGCACTAGATTACCTGCCTGAGGCACAGCTAAGACACTATTGCTGAAGACACCATATGCTGCTGACACAGAGCATGGGGAAATCTGGCTGGAAACAGATATGAGATTCTACCTTACTCCAGTAAGGATAGTAAACCTTAAAAAATCAAATAAAAACAAATGTTGGTGAGGCTGTGTAGAAATAGAAACACTCATTCACTTTTGGTGGGAATATGATTTGGTACAACCACTGTGGAAATCAATATGAAGACTCCTAGAAAGGATGAATATAGAGTTATCAACAGGCCCTGTTCTTCCCTTACTGGACATTTACCATAAAATCTCCACATCTCAGTTCAGAAATATTTGCTGAACCATGTTATAGTTGTTCAATTCATAACAGTTAAAATCTGGAATCAACCCAGGTGCCTATCACTGGATGAACAGGCAACCAAGATGTACTATATCTATATGATGGAATTCTACTCAGCAGTAAGAAAAAATGACACATTGAAATTTGTAGAAAAATAGTCAAATTTGGAGCAGATCATTCTAAGTAAACTCAAACAATCACATAAATACAACTGTTGCATGATCTCATTCATCGACAGCTCCTAGCCTGGATCAGCCTAAGTTGCTGACATAACTGAATAGCATATTGAGGCTTGGTCAATAGAGAGGGTAGGACTTGGGGAAATGGAAAGGGTGGGGTACAAAACTGAACACAAATTGAACTGATGCCATAGAATCCTATATCCTGGAAATCAGAATAAAATGTGGAACCTTCAAGCAGACCTTACAGGTAGCACCTGAATTGAAGGGCCCTGGAGAGAGTCAGATGAAACCTAACCTCAAATTTCTTCTGTTTCTGTTTCTTCTTTGATTTTTTTTTCTTTTCCCTTGGTGCTGGCCTGTATTTCCCTGTATCAGGATGTGGTCTACATCCACATTGAGCTGTCCATCAGAGAGACCTACTAGATAGCCCAAAACAAACAAGACAGACTTCTGTCAGAGCATTTGATTACTCACCAGAAGTTAATGGTAAGAGCCTACTGCTGAGAACACCATATGCTGTCTGCATGGACCACGGAGAGACCTGGTTGGAATCCAGACGAGAGACAGTCCCCAGACAATTAGCCCATCTAGTGCTGGAAGGCACTACATGAGCTACCGGGGGAAAGTGGCCAACATCTGTTGAAGCAACTCAAAGTCTAAATGACTCAGGGGAAGAATACTAGTATAATAGTGGCACACAGCCATGGTGGGTAACCAACTGCTCTTAGATTGGATAACAGATCCACTCAATGGAAAGGAAACCATATCTGAAACTGGGAAACAAGTCAGAACCATATTCAGATAATGATTCTGCTTTCCATTGTTAAGCTCCCACTAACCTTAGACCATAAGAATGTCTAAACCCTTGGAAATGAGCAAAACTCCTACTTTTGTAGTGAATCTTATATCAGCACAACAATGATGGAGAAAGATACTGAGGATAATCAACATCTACCAAACCAGAGATCCAGATGCTCCTAAATGCCCATCACTGAAATAAACTTAAAATGCTCCCAGCATTGCTCAGGGAATTTTGTGGAAAAAGTGGCTGAAATATTGTTAGGGCCCCACACTAGGACATTTTGCACAGAGACATTGCGTCCTCTCCCCCACCATAATGCATGACCCACAATCCCCTTGGGGTTGACCTTCATCCCCAATGAGCAAGGCCTCTTCAGAAAACCAACAGGGAGGAAGGAAAGGAGGGCATCAACATGTGTTGTTTACATGAAATATGTCCATATATAATAAAAAAATCAATCCCCCCAAAAGCTTTGGGAGTGAGAAATATATGTGATCATTAAAACCCTAGCACCTAGTGATATGATTGAGCTTATTTTAAGCAGATGAAACACAAAGACAGGAATTAAGCATGGTGAGCATTTAACCTATGAAGACATTTATCAGCTCAGGCATTTTGATGGGAGCTCTTATGTGAATAAATACATGCATGTTTGTGGCAGTATTGTACATAAAGCAGAAGGAGGAGAGAAGGGAAAGGAGGGGAGAGCAGGTGGAAGCACAAGGCTTCAGAATATTTTGCTGTTGATGCCACCGTCTCATTTTGGCCTTACAACGAACTACAGTGTGAAGAACAATTACTATTATCCTCATTTTAGAAATGATGAAAGAGAAGGAGAAGCCCTGTGGGGCTAAATAACTTTAATGAAGCCAAATAGTCACTACTGGAGGATTTGGGCTGTTTATTTCAGATCTTCTTCCAGCAAAGCCTTCTTAAGTTTTATCCCAATTCTCTGCTATAATGCAGTACTCATAAATAAATATTACATCTGAAAGATAACAATACAATTTCAATGAAAACACAGTTGAATATTTATTGCATCTACTCTGACAGATTCCACTCATGTCAATTATATCTGATGAAACTCCACTTTCCTTTTCTCAAAAGACTATTGATTTTTCTTTTCTCCCTCCATAAATTTGTCATATTATATTTATCAATTTGTGGAGTGGCTATGATATAGCTTGGCTAAAATCATCTTTCATGCTTCTGAAAATTCTTTTAAATTACTTCAACATCACATTAGGTGGCTGTGGGTATCTTCAAAGTGACTCAAAGCACATTTCTTCCTTTCACTTCCAACATGGAAAAGAAGAGAGCCAAGCACTGCTTTCCTTGTTTCCCTCACAGGAAGCTGTATTCAGGTGATGTATGTCTGGAACATATATAAAAGCTGAAAGACATATTGTTGGAATTTCTGCTTTTGGGGAAGTTTGGCTCTCCCCCAGAAAAGAGGGTTACCACTCTGGGCCTCACCCTTTCCTTTTTCTTGTTTTCAGCTTGGGAATCATCACTAAAGTTGGCAGCAGCAGTGCGATGACCTTTAGGGCAGGGGAATTCTGCCAGTGTCCTAGTCAGGGCAGGTGGCACTCTACGCACAGCATGGAGTTGCCAGAATAGACATCTGCCTTATTAGGGATCAGTGTAGAAGGGTGCTGACAGCTTGAACTGTTATTTAAAATCATTCAGTCATGGCATAGCCACACAATGGCTACTTGGTCCCTGAAACACTGAAAACTGCTTATAGAGTATAACACTTCAAAACGCACAAACCGACATCATTAGGCAATGTGAACACTCATCCTCTCTGCCTGAGGACCAGTGTGCTTCCTTCATCAAAGACTGCCTGGTGAGCCCACTCTGGCAGCACCATTCAGGGTCTGGCATTTCCATGGGATGAAGCATCCCATGCCTTTCAGGTGCTGGCACTTATACTGGCACCATGTGTTACCACCCAATGACCACTGGCTGAGTTAGGAGCACATTTTTCAGAATGTTCCCCAGTTTGTCTTCCTTATCTCTTCTCTGCCACTGAACCTCAATGCTTTTCCATCAACATCTGCTCTGTGGCTTTGCCTGTTGCTGTTTAAGTTTAATCTTTTTAATTTAATTTCAATAATGTTTCACATGCAGTCTTACCTATAACCTATATAAACTTTTCCTATTAATCATCGCCTTAGAAAAAATATAAGAGTTTATGTGGCATTAATATCATTTTATTGTTTTTATTCTAGTCTTCTCTCTTCTCTGCATATTCATAACCCTTGATCCTAAATGTCACTGAGTGCAAGAGCAAACAGTTGACATGGCATGACAGTCACAGTTACCAGGTTAGATGAGTCATGTCTCTATTTCTGACATTAATATTTCTCCCCAGAATACATACTTCTCAAGAATGTTAGCAGCCAACCAGGTGTGATGGCTAACACCTATAATCTAAGTACTGAGGCTAAGGCAGAAGGATTGTCATTAATTTGTGACCAACAAGTGCTACATAGTGAATTTTGGGAAACTCTGGATTAAAGAGTGACCCTTCCCAAGAAATAAAGGAAAATGAAGACCAAATATTCCAGAAGAATGTTAGTAGCCAAGAAGCTGAGTTTCCTAGAGTTTGGAAGTTCAGTCTTTATAATAAAGAAAGACCCTTTGATCTAGTATAAATATTTCCAAATTCCCTCTTCATAGTATACATACCTTTAGCACAAGCACAGTCTAAAATATTTACTATTTACAATTTTATCAAAAAGTGTCCAGGACTTATGTTGTATCCAGGTTGGCATTGCTTATAGAAATCACCCAACCAAGAGAAGCTTGTGGGAAAAAAGAGGATTATTTTGGCTTATAGGCTTGAGGGTGAAGCTCCACAATGGCAGGAGAAAAGGACAGCATGAGAAGAGGGTAGATATCATCCCTGGCCCACATAAGGTGGACAACAGGAACAGGAGAGTGTGACAAACACTGGCATGGGGAAACTGGGTATAACACCCATAAGTCCACCCCCAACAATACATTGCCTCCTGGAGGTGTTGATTTCCACTTACCATCAGCTGGAGAGACTAGCATTCAGAATTCCTAAATTTATGGGGGACACCGGAATCAAACCACCACATTCTTCCCCTGGCCTCCATAAACTGATAACCATCCATGATTTAAAATGCAATGCATTCATCCAACTTTAAATGTCCCAATAGTTTTTATCAATTCCAATGATGTTCCATATATCCCCATAGTCCAAGATCTTTTCTTTTCTTTTTTTTTTGTTGTTGCTTTTCGAGGTAGGGTCTCACTCTAGTTCAGGTGGCCTCAAACTCACGGCAATCCTCCTACCTCTGCCTCCCGAGTGCTGGGATTAAAGGCATGAGCCACCATGCTCAGTTAATCCAAGATCTTTTAACTGAGCCATAATACCAAAAAAAAAAAAAAAAATCCCCCCCCCAAACCCATAATGGCCCACAATAAACATTCACACTGCAAAAGATGGCATTGAGCATAGCAAAGAATATTGAGTCAATACAAGATTTAAAATAACCAGGGCAAACATCAAACTCTGCATCTTCAAGTCCAACAACTCTAGCCAGTGACAAGTCTCTAAATCCAATAATCCTAACCAGCAGCAAGTCTTTGGAATTCCAATTCCACCCCTCTAGGTAGGCTACTCACAGTCCTGGAAAACTTGATCTGGGGCTGGCACTTCTCCTTGACAGCCATCTCTTGGTCCCAGCATTGCCACTGGATCTCCACTGCAAGCCACGGTTCATCCTCACGGCTCCATTGGGTTTCCATACAGGCATCCAGCAAACCTGCTTCACACTGCCTATGGCCCATTTCCAAAACACAAGAGCACGCTGCAAACTCAATGACCCTCTCTTTCCTGCATTTCTTATATTCTATAATACCAGGTAGGGTGCCAATTTATTGATTCAGGGAAGAATAAAGCAAAGTTTGAAGAGGACACTCATTGAGCACTCAGCCCCCTTCAAAAGAGTCTACATATTTTCATGTTGCCCCAGTGCAGGTCAGCTGGCCCAATCTCAATGGTTGTAATCTCTCAATTGCAGCTGAATGGGCAGCATATTCGGCCCAAAGATTTCTTTCTGTGTCATGTCCTCTGCTCACACCAGTTCATTTCTACCCAAAGAAACCTTGCACAAATTTTCAGGACATGGGCATAATAGCAAGCTTCTCATACAAACTAGCCCAGTCCAGCCAAAGTTCCTTATTGCCCTCATACACCGAACCCCACAGTCCATAGTTCTTACTGCATTCAGGTCTCTCAACTCTGACCAGAATAGTCCATCAAGCTGTACTTACAGCACTGCAAGTCATCTCTTAGGCCAAGGTTTCAAATCTTCCCACATTCTTCTTGAAAATCAGCTCCAAAACCCAAAGCCACACAGTCAGGTGTCTACCAGCAACTCCACTCTTGGTACCACTTTACTGTTGAAGTCAGGTTCACATTGCTGATAGAAATCACCCAACCACGAGCAGCATGTGGGCAAAAACAAGGTTTATTTTGGCTTACAGGCTCATGGGGGAAGCTCCACAATGGAAGGGGGAAACAATGGCATGATCCATCACCCCCTGGCCCAGATAAGTTGAACAACAGGAACAGGAGATTGTGCCAAATACTGGCATGGGGAAACTGGCTATAACACACATAAGCCCACCCCCAACAATACACTGCCTCCAGGAGGCTTTAATTTCCACTTGCCATCAGCTGGGGAAACTAGCATTCAGAATATCTAAGTTTATGGGGGGCACCTGAATCAAACCATCACACCTTATTATGACAAGTTAAAAAATCAATATCCTTCCCTATGTACAGGGAAGAAGCACACAGAACTTTTTGGAGCCTCTGACCCACTGTGCATTGCCAATCACCATGTTACTATCATGAGTTCCCAAAATTCTTTTAGGTCAAATTGGTTTAGATAAAATAGTACAAAGCAATTGATATCATCTTTCCAGCCCAGTTTAGCAATGTTCATGTAAATGTAATATAGATTTTGATGAAATGAATTGTATTTATTCCTTCCAATGATTATTCTTGTCTTATATTTGACTTTCTGTGACTGCTCTTATTGATGTAAGAGTTTTCATCTGAAACATTGACTAAAACCATTCAGGATACACTTCTTTCTAAGGAGAAAGGGCTAACTTTAGATTCCTCAAGGCTAATGTGAGAGTATGCTTTATGTAATAAACATCAGAGAAGGTAATGATCTGAGTGCTATGGATAATTAATACATAGGTAGTAGTAATGTACCTGAGGGAAGAAGCTACGGTCTGGGACATACTTAACAGACTTAATGAAGGCAGGAAAACCAGGGAGATACACACACACACACACACACACACACACACACACTGTGTTAAAGATCTCATCATTATAAATCCAGTAAGGTGTAGAATTAACTTTTTGAATTTTATTATCATTCTTTAATGACTATTAGTCACAGCCACAACATGTTTACTTAGAATATAGTTGATTTAGTCTATTCAACTTGAATAAATGTTAATATATGGATTTTGTATTGTTAGATAGTTTTCATATATCTGTGCATTCATCAGAAAATTGGAATAATTTTAAAGCATTTCATATGATTATCTGCATGAAAAATTTATCTGGACTATATTATTAAATTGGAATTGTAATTTAAATGTGCTTATAATAGGAATAAACTTATTGATGTACAGTTTCATATGTACTCACACAAGGGGAAAGAAAGAGTTTCATCTTTGACATTTGGAGAAGATTGGTAACCGAATTTATGATAACTGAAAGAAAGCTTTCAAGTCTTTATTTTTCAAAATTTTATGAATCCCTCTACTGAACTGCATTCTCATTGATATGCCTTCATTTATTTACATTTAATCAGCAACTCATGTATAGTGATTGACTATTTGGGATTTTAAAAGTTTTGAAAAATTAACTTTAAAATTTTTTATTGTTAGTTTACAAATTACAGTTTTACATATTCATGGAAAATGTAGTGATGTAGTGATTTTGTAATACAAGGGATAAGTGATCATATCAAGTAAATAAAATACAAATCAACTGACATGTTGAAAATGCTTGTGATGAGAACCTCTGAAGTTCTTCTCTGTGATTTTAAAAGCACTGGATTCAATTGCCTAAATCTACCATACCATGCAATACATATCTAGAGAAAAAATAATCAAGCTTATTCACACTAACCAAAATTATTAAAGATAATGAAATAGGAAACTGCTTTTTATTGTATTTATAATTACATTTCAGAAATATGCATTGTATGATAATTTAAATTTAATATTTAAGGACCCTGGGAAATACCATCTTCATGGAGAGTGGGCTATGTCACAATATTGTAACATTTCTGGAAGTTAACAGGTGGATGATAGCAAGGAATCTGTCCTTCTGCAATCCAAAACAGTGTGAGACATGTGAAGACATCTGGTCCTCTATCTGACTTGATTTATAATTATTGTGGTAAATTGTAAAAGTATTCGCATACTTATGGATGGCTTATTTTTGGAAATATTATGCTGTAGGCTTAAGTAACCTGTTTACTTATGAAATTCAATTATTTTTACTATTCTCTTTCTACAACTACTTCCATAAGTCTTTCTCTCTGGTGCTGTTTCCATTCATTTAAATTATTATTATAGAAGGAGAATGTTTCTCCTCACATAAATTGATGTTAATCTTGGTCAGAAGTTGTGTTAATTCATATTTTGTTATTCCAAAGTTATAAAGCCTTTTCTTTTGCAAACAAAGTATATAACTCATTTCACAACCTCATAAAAATGATTTTTATTCGCAAATGTCAAACTTCTGCCCATAACACTCAGTTATGGTTTTCTAAAGCAGATAAGTTCAAAGACTGTCATTGACCTGAAGGCTATTTGACACACAATGATGGACACAAGGTTTCTGTGGCATTAGAGCCAGAATGTTCTCTCAGAGACGAGCCAGTCAATGGAGAATGATACATCTAAATCAAGGAGAAGTTTTGCTTAAGTGTTCTAAAGGAGAACTGTTATTTCACTTTTTTTTTTTCTTTTGGTTTTCCGAGGTAGGATCTCACTCTAGCCCCGGCTGACCTGGAATTCACTGTGGAATCTCAGGGTGGCCTCAAACTCACGGCGATCCTCCTACCTCTGCCTCCCAAGTGCTGGGATTAAAGGGGTGCGCCACCACACCAAGCTGTTATTTCACTTTTTTGCAGAAAGATTAACTCTTTTCACTCTTGGCTTATATGCATTATGTATAAGAAAGTCTGCTCAAAGAATTAGAGCAAGGCTCAGAAATTAAATTCCATGCAAAGTGAACAGATTTAATGTAAAGAACAAGTACTGCATTCCTTTTAAGGAAAAGGAAAACATACAATTTGTTACAACTTTAAGGATAAGATATTATGCTTACAACTTCAAGGGAAAATTGCCACTGCTCACTATGCTGCCTTGCCTTCCACCCCTGGCTGGCTGTGGAGTCAACATTGTCTGTGAAAAAATGTCTCCATCCTAAGGAATACAATTAACTTGTCAGGATCACAAAGAATACAAATCCTTTAAGTGCATAATATTTTATTACACATTTAACCCATCTGAGGTAAATTAGATCAAATTAATAGACACATATCCAGCAATCTTAAAGTGAAAAGACTGCACATAGAACGAGTATTACTGATTTAAAAGTTGGCCCTCAGCAAACTTATTATCATTGGTGCTTGGGGTGTATATCTATTTAGGAAATGAAAAATTACTTCCACTTACATCTCTTTATATGAGGAGAGTCTGCCATTTACTACGTTCCTAATTTGAAAGCAGAAAATAAAATCTCCTTAAATGCAACTTCAAGGCATGTTGTTTAAGATATAGCAAACAGATTCAAGCAAAGTATTTATACCTTTCAAAGTTACCTTTGAGGATGTGGATCTAACTAACACACATGGAGGACTCCGGGTTCAATCTCCAGAACCACCCAATTACTACTGAGGCTATTTAATCATTTAATCTTTTGATTAAAACTTTTGTTTTATGCCATTATTACCTTAGTGTCAAAAGTTCTCTACATTATTTGAGGAGAAACAAATAATGTTACAATGCAGCAGTCCCAAATGAAGACACTAGTATCATTTGTATCAGATTTCGATTTCAATATCCTCAAATCAGAGCACATATTGTAACTAATCATATATACATATCAGAAATCACAACAGAAATGGATAGAATTGTCTGTATTTGGTTTCAAATAAGTAACCTTGAATCCTTATAGATTATATTGTACAAGTGTACTTATGGAATATGGAATAAAATGTGTATTTCCTTCTCACAAACAAACTTCATGATAAATGAGTGGAAACAATTATAAATGTTTCAGGATGGGATTCTAAAATTAGATATATTAACAATAAAATATTAAATATTTTAAAATTTCAATTTTTGAAAATATTCTTCATGAATATATAAGGATATCCATAATAACGAAAATTTAGGAATGAAAGTGTGTTTTAAGCCAATAGTGATAACTAAATATCACAAAGAAAAAGAGGACAGTATCTTTAATTTTTAAAGCAACAGAATCAGTATTTTTTTTTTACAATTAATTAAGTTTAAAACTTATAAAGCAGATCAGGTCTGCATGTGTATCTCAGGGATATAGCAAATGCTTATTATGAACAAGGCTATAGGATCAATCCCTAGCATGTTGTCTCCCGAACCCGCCAAATGACAATAGAGACTTGTAAGTCAAATCATGAATGAGTTTAAGAGAACTTTCAGACATTTTATCCTACACTGACCACCTCCACACCCTGCCTCCAACCCACTGTGGCCTACTGGTTGTGGTCTGTGAAACTCTAAGTCTCCACAGAACATATTTGAAAATTTCTTCTATGGATGATTCTTTAGTATACTTTAATGATAACAGATATGAGAACATAATGTGGTAGGGAATCAAATAAAATTAAACTTTGTAATTGCTTGAAAAAATAGTCATAACAGAAAAAAGTTACTATAGTGAACTCCTGCCTTTAATGAGTTTTGTTTAGCACTGGATGCTAGAAAGAATTAGACTTCCCCACAGTTCTGTTCATTTCTAGTCAGTGCTGGAATCTCAGTGAGTACTATTCTAAGCAAGCAATTTTTGCACTGTTCTTCATTTCTATTTGGAAAAACAGTGGAGCAAATATTCATTATTTCTGAGTACTGAATTTATAGTTTTGAAAATACAGCAAAATGCTATAAGATTATTTAACTAAAACCTAGGGCATTTAATTACTTCAAGTTAGGGGAGAGGTGACAAATGAATGAGTATTTTGTAAAATATTGTGCATACTTATACACACACACACACACACACACATATATATGCAAAAAATAAATTTCACATGATTCTACAAACTATTTGCTGACAAAACAAAGAACAAATAATTAATTAAAATTCACTTTCTTGGGCTGGAGAGATGGTTTAGTAATTAAGGCACTTGCCTGCAAAGCCCAAGGACCCATGTTCGATTCTCCAGGACCCACGTAGGCCAGATGTACAAGGTGATAAATGTGTCTGGAGTTTGTTTGCAGTGGCTGGAGGCGCTGGTGCACCCATTCTTTCTATCTGCTTCTCTCTTTCTCCAATAAATAAATAAAGAAATATTTAAAATACTTTCTGAATATTTCTGTTACATAAACTGAATATTAACAGTAATAGTAATCAAGGCTGATATAGAAAGCCTTAGATTTTGGCTGGAGAGATGGCTTAGCAGTTAAGGCACTTGCCTGCAAAGCCAAAGGACCAAGGTTCAATTTCCCAGAACCTACATAAGCCAGATACACAAAGGGGTGCATGTGTCTGGAGTTCGTTTGTAGAAGCTGAAGGCCCTGGCATGCCCATTCTCTTTCTCTCCTCCCTCTTTCTATCTTTCTCTCAAATATACAAATAAATAATATAGAAAGCCTTAGATTTTGCTAAGTGTCATGATTTTCAAAAATTGGGAGGTATAATCAAGGTCATATCTTAAAATTTGTACCAAGTTCTGGAGTATTTCACATACTATGGTCACATTAAATACAAAAGAATTGCTTTTCTAGATTGATATTTGAATATACTCCTATAGAATTCTTTTGAACACCAAAAATAAAAGCAAGCTCTATTTAATTGTTCTGGATTGCTTCACTATTAAGTAAAATTGATTTAAAATATACAACTTCCTTCAGTTCTTTTTTTTTTAATTTTTATTTATTTATTTGAAAGTGACAGACACAGAGAGAGAAACAGGCAGATAGACACACAGAGAGAATGGACATGCCAGGGCTTCCAGCCACTGCAAACGAACTCCAGATTTGTGTGCCCCCTTGTGCATCTGGCTAACGTGGGTCCTGGGGAAACGAGCCTCAAACCGTGGTCCTTAGGCTTCACAGGCAAATGCTTAACCTCTAAGACATCTCTCCAGCCCCCTTCAGTTCTTTGGAAAGATAAAGAAGTCAAACTTGTAATAGGTTCACTTTCTAAGAGTATTTGCTTTGTACATATTCATGATTAATTCCTCACATGTAGTGATACAGCTCTTAGGCAATACTATATATTTTGTCTATTTTTCAGTGCTTTATAAATTTAACTAAATGTACAATGGTCAACAGAAGTTTGATGTTGTCTTATTGGCCAACCACTGCCCCTATCACAGTACCTTAATTCTGGGGTAGTTTGAGATTTATCATATTAGAAGACTGTCAACTTCATAAAAAGAAATATTGGTCTCCAGAAATGTTATCAACAAGAGGGAGTTATTCTGATTTGTGCATCCATAATTAAAGATAAGAACTCTAAATAAATAAAAAAATGAAATTTTGTGGTGTGTTTCTATTTAAGTGTAGGGATGGTAGTATGCCTATGTGTAGTTACTTGTTAATTATTAGAACAGTTTAGTAAAACAAGCAATTGGTGTGAAGGAAAAATCATGGAAAAGATGATGCCACTAATTGAGTTCAGATTAATGATATCAAATTAATATCATTGAAATAAAAGTTAGATTTATTTTTTGTAATTAAATATTACCAACTATTGCTTGATAATCATTTCATAGCGATCCTCCTACCTCTGCCTCCCGAGTGCTGGGATTAAAGGCCTGCGCCACCACACCATAGTGAGCATATAACTGTATGTGTCAGATTATGTGATGCGTTATTTAATTAAATATATTGATGAAGGAAATGTGAAGTCTATGCACAGTAGCTGACATGCAGGAAAGGCATAGAGAGAACCAGATGTTTTATCATAGGATTTGCAATTTATGATTTGAAAATATTAAAAGGTTGAGTTGATGAGTGGATAGAAGATATTTCACCTCTCTGATTTTACAGAAGAAAAAAGACAATAGGAAAGAAAAGCCTGAGGTGGTGAGCTCTGGGGCAAGTACACAGATGCAGGAGCAGAGCCGTGGTCCTCTTGTTGGATCCCAGGACACTCCATTTCCTGACTTTCCCACACTTTTCTAGGCTGTCAATTTGACTGATTTATTTGTTTGTTTGTTTATTTATTTTGTTTTTCAAGGTAGGGTTTCAAGCTAGCCCAGGCTGACCTGGAATTCACTATGTAGTCTCAGGGTGGCCTCCAATTTTTCTCTATCATCTCTTCCACTCCTACCTCATGGAATACCTACTGTTTCTACCCATAATCATATCTTTGCAAGTTCGACACAGCCTTTTGTGAGCATGCATGTGTGTGCATATTTGTGTGCATGTGAGTGAGTGAGTGTGGTTGTGTGTGAATGCGTATTTCCATGTTCAAGATATGTCTCAAAATTCCTAGTGACACACATGTTACTTTTCTTGCCGTCACCCGCACAAGTATATTTACCTTCATGCATTCTCTGCCTTTTGAGGGCTTTATAAAAATAAGATGGAGTGTTAAAATGGAAGGGCCTTAGGTTATTTTTGTTGTTGTTGTTGTTTTGTTTTCTTCTTAATAAACAGAAGGACAGAAAGGAGGGGCACTATAACTCTGGTTTTTGACATTTGAAAAATATCTTTAACTATAATCTAAGTTACTAGTTTCTACTGGTGGGGTGTTGATATATTTTCAACATGCTGTACTCTTTTACATAAAGCCAGGAGGACTAGAATGAAGAAAGGATAGAGGAAATAAGGAAGGAAGGAAGGAAGGAAGGAAGGAAGGAAGGAAGGAAGGAAGGAAGGAACGAATGGAGGGAGGGAGGGAGGGAGAGAGGGAGGGAAGGAAGGAAGGGTTAGAAACATCAGAAGACTTTCTTAAATAACACTTTAATTTTTCAGAAGTAATCAACTCTGCTTTACTTGAAATTGATTTCATAGTCAGCTACCTTTATGTAAATCTAGAGACTGAGTATCGTGTTGTCTTTTTAAAAAATATTTATTTGTATGGAGACAGAGAGAAAAAGAGAGAGAGAGAATATGGATATACTGGACCCTTTCCCCACTGCAAACCCCAGGTGCATCGGCCACTTTGTGTATCTGGATTTATACATATAAGGGGAAATTAAATCCAGTTCATTGGGCATTGCAAGCAAGTGCCTTAACCGCAGAGCCATCTTTCCAGTCCTTGTGTTGTCTTCTTCCTTCCTTCCTTCCTTTCCTACTTTCTTCCTTTTCCTTTGAAAATACATTTTAGGGCTGGAGAGATGGCTTAGCAGTTAAGCGCTTGCCTGTAAGCCTAAGGACCCCGGTTCAAGGCTCCATTCCCCAGGACCCACGTTAGCCAGATGCACAAGGGGGCGCATGCGTCTGGAGTTCGTTTGTAGTGGCTGGAAGCCCTGGCACACCCATTCTCTCTCTCTCTCTCTCTCTCTCTCTGCCTCTCGCTCTCAAATAAATAAATAAAAATAAACAAAAAATTAAAAATACATTTTATTTATATTTTGAGACAAAGACAGACAGAGAGAGAGAGAGAGAGAGAGAGAGAGAGAATGGGAGAATGGGTACATCAGGGTTCTTCAGCCATTGCAAACAAATTACCGTCACATGAACCACATTGTGCATCTGGCTTATGTGGGTGTCTTGAGGAATAGAAACTGCGTCCTTTGGCTTTATGGGTAAGCACCTTAACCACTAAGCCATCTCTCCAGCCCCTTTGTTGTCTTTCTAAGGGTATCTATCACTTTCCAGTAATTTAAATGATATAAAATATGTAATGTCAACTAGAACACACTTGTATTTTTAGAAAAAAATGCCAGAAATATTGGCAATTTCCCCAAACAAAAATTATATTTTTGTGTGTGAAAAATAATTGTTAGCTGTTGTAATTAGACACAGTCATTTCCACATCCAATCTACTCATGTAATCATGCTGTCATAGCACTTTCTTTTACGATGAAAGAACAAGAAAATAATGTGCAAGTGATAGCATGATTTTGATTTTTAAAATAGTTTAAATTTAGTAAAAGATCAGTTATGAAACTGTAAAAATAGCTTTTATGAGAACAGAGATTTTTTGCCTGACCAAAGTGATGAATGTATGACTTTCTGTACTTTGCCTAACAAGATGTTCAATGAATGGCCACTTTAGAGCATTTGGATATTATAAATCATTATAATAACAGTTTGAAATCTAAAAGGCCTTCTAATGCTCAGCATGGGACAATATCTACACAAGATTATTTTCATCACAGTTCAAGAGCATGCATCTTGTCATTAGTTTATCCTGCTGAGAGAGCTCACACAGAATGCACATTCTTAAATTATGTCTAGTAGAATATTTATGGTATTGTTAGAATATAACAAAATTCCAAGGTGCAATAGAGAGAGATGGGTCTATGCATGTTAAAACAAGATGATGATTTAAATATATGCTTCCATTAAAGAAATGTTTCCTTGGGTTTGCCTCTGTTCCAGAATCTTAATTTATTTTTTGTTTATAGTCTTCATTAAAAGCACACCATGTTAAAGAGTAAAAATTGCTTCTTAAATTGTAACAACCTTTGCTATACAAAAGTCTACAGGAAAGATTTGTCCTGTACAAATGCAAACAAAAGGATTTCTTTCTACTTAATATAATCTTAGGGAAAACAAAAGTATTATTTTTCTTTTTTTTTCTTTTTTTTTTTTTTTGGTTTTCCGAGGTAGGGTCTCATTCTAGCCCAGGCTGACCTGGAATTCACTATGGAGTCTCAGGATGGCCTCGAACTCACGGCGATCCTCCTACCTCTGCCTCCCGAGTGCTGGGATTAAAGGCGTGCGCCACCACGCCCGGCTATTTTTCTTAATTTATACAGATAAAACAGTTGTTAAGGAGTAAGGGAACCCTGAGAATGGTAGTGGACCATCCAGCTAGATAAGACTAAAACGCACGTCATTTTATTCTTTTTTTTTTTTCCTGGCAGAAGGCTTTTAGAATTAGAAACTCAAACGTTCTCCAAACATGAAGTTACTTATATTTAGGCTTCAAGGAGGAATACTGGAATTTTAGCAATTGTTCCAAGTGAGATATTTTATGTTTAGCTATTTAAAAACAAAACAAGACAAAAACAGCACTGATAACAAGTAAATAAAAATAACTACAAAATTAAATTTAACTTTAAAATGAGAATTTGTGTTTAGATCCTACCTCTCTATATCTACTCTTCACATACATGCCTGTACATCCACAAACACATATACACACACATTCATAAACATATGTACACACTCAGGGTCATACTTTCATGTACATACACAGTCACATGCACACACTCATAGTGCACACTCACATGTACCTACATGCTCATTCACACATTGCTATAATATGCACATACAGTATGATTATGATCAATGACATAAACTCTGAGATTAGTCTGACTGGAGTTGATTCTTGGCACTGGCAAGAATGGATGTACAGCTGGGCAGGTTTCTAACCTCACTGACATTGCTTTCCTTATGCCTAACCAGATGTATAAAACAGACTCAATCCCATGTCAGAATTCAATTAATGTATACATATAAATCACACTTAGCGAGTTGTAAACACAGTGGTTATTAAATGACTTTCTCAGCACCACTGTTGTAACACAGAGGGACAGAATGTATGTGTGGAGTGGATATCAGGAAACCTGTGGGGTTACTGGGAGAGAGGAAAAGATTTCCCTCTAGGATTTTAGAAATGATCCATTATCAGGGAGACCTAATGGCAAAGCATACTAGACAGTGAGTTAAAGAATGAATGGCAGGTGATTTTGACGACCATAAAACCAAAGTGATTCTATGGTCTGTCTCCAGCCATATGAGCAGAAACAGTGAGTCCATAGGAATGCCGAGACCTGTCTAGAACTGCTAAGTGCAGATGCCTTTCTCAGTCTCTTATCAATGATTTTCTTCAATGTCCAAGTGCACATGTATATGTGAACATTTCTTGGTAAATAAACAAACATCTATTCACCCCAGAGAGGGTAGAAAAGACAAACCAAACAAATAATTTTACCCAAGCCTAGTTTTGTGAACCTGAGTTACATAGGGTTACTTACAGGAACATGGAGCATGTAGGAACAGCTATCCCAATAATGGAAATGTCTAGTTTTCTTCCAGAAACCAACCATTAACTGCCTATATAAGCTCACACAGGGGCAATGCCTCATAATCCCTTCTCAATGATAAATTATAATGGGTTCAATCATGGGTTCAATCTTGTGTAGCTGTCCTTGGAGTAATAACTAGTACTCAAAGTTCAAGAGAACAATAGCCATGTTAAGTCAAGATGATGGGAGTTCACCATACACACACACACACACACACACACACACACACACACACACACATATATATATATAGGTTTATTGTTCAGAGAAGACAGTTAATTGTGGAATTCATGTCATTTATTCAATGACAAAAATCTAATCAGTAAGTCGGGCATGGTGGTGCATGCCTTTAATCCCAGCACTCGGGAGGCAGAGGTAGGAGGATCTCTGTGAGTTTGAGGCTACCCTGATACTACATAGTGAATTCCAGGTTAGCCTGGACTAGAGTGAGATCTTACCTCAAAAAACAAAACAAAAAAAAAATCAAATCAGTGAGAATTAGTACATTTTAAATATTTGCACACATCATTTATCATTATGAATGTCCCACATTAAAGATCACGATGTGATATAAAATATAGCACATATATGCACACGGTTTATTGAGACAGGCTCTTGAGAGCTAGGATTACAGGTTTATATCATCAGGCCTAATTTAGGGCTATGGTGAGAATCAAACTCATGGTCTTGTAGAGGATAGGCAGTCATAATCCCAAATAAACAACACAATCAGCTCTGAATCTTGATATACGCTGCAAATAACCATTGACTTCCTGCTGCGGTAAAGCATCCCTGTATTTGGCAAAGAATTCCTGCTGTGGTAAGGCATCCCTGTATCTGGCAGAGACTTCCTGCTGTGGTAAGGCATCCCTGTATCAGGCAGAGACTTCCTGCTGTGGTAAAGCATCCCTGTATCAGGCAGAGACTTCCTGCTGTGGTAAGGCATCCCTGTATCTGGCAGAGACTTCCTGCTGTGGTAAGGCATCCCTGTATCAGGCAGAGACTTCCTGCTGTGGTAAGGCATCCCTGTATCAGGCAGAGACTTCCTGCTGTGGTAAGGCATCCCTGTATCTGGCAGAGACTTCCTGCTGTGGTAAGGCATCCCTGTATCAGGCAGAGACTTCCTGCTGTGGTAAGGCATCCCTGTATCAGGCAGAGACTTCCTGCTGTGGTAAGGCATCCCTGTATCTGGCAGAGACTTCCTGCTGTGGTAAGGCATCCCTGTATCAGGCAGAGACTTCCTGCTGTGGTAAGGCATCCCTGTATCTGGCAGAGACTTCCTGCTGTGGTAAGGCATCCCTGTATCTGGCACAGACTTCCTGCTGTGGTAAGGCATCCCTGTATCTGGCAGAGACTTCCTGCTGTGGTAAAGCATCCCTGTATCTGGTAAAGACTTCCTGCTGTGGTAAGGCATCCCTGTATCTGGCAGAGACTTCCTGCTGTGGTAAGGCATCCCTGTATCTGGCAGAGACCTCCTGCTGTGGTAAGGCATCCCTGTATCTGGTAAAGACTTCCTGCTGTGGTAACGCATCCCTGTATCTTGTAAAGAATTCCTGCTGTGGTGAAGCATTCCTGTATCAGGCAGAGACTTACTGATGAGGTAAAGCATCCCTGTATCTGGCAGAGACTTCTTGATGTGGAAAGCATCCCTGTATTTGGTAAAGACTTCCTGCTGTCCTGAAGCGTCCCTGTATCAAGAATGCACACATATTCTACACAGGCTTAGTTTATTCAGTTTCCCAGCATCACTTTTGTTCAGCCTTTGTTTCAGATTTTCTGTTTTTTTATTAAAATGCTGTCATTTATAATTACAACAAAACAAGATAAATACATAAACAAAATATTGTAAGTTTTACAATGGAGTTCTATTCAAACCCAAAGAATGTAATGATATTTATTAAAGTAAATAAAATTACAAAACATCATATTAAGTGAAAAAGCCAGACTGAAAAAGATAAATATTATGTTTCTCTCAAATATGGAGTCTAGATTTATGAGAGTGTGTGTGTGTGTAGCATGAAAAAAGAGGGTTATTTATGAGTCAGCAGATCAGTAAGAGGGAAGAGTAGAGGTGTGGGGTAATGGAGAGTGAATATAAGTAAAGGACAATGGCTATATGGTATTTTCATTAGAATTCTAATTTCAAAAATATTTGGAAACTAAGGTTGTTTTGGTATGTTCTTATACTGTGCCTGCATTGTGGCCATATAATTACCTTTTCATGTTAACTTTGCTAAATTGGTTATAATATATTTAGCTGTGTTCTTGACCCTATCTAGAACTATCTGCTACCAGTTTTTTTTTTTTTTTTTTTAATAGCTTGGGAATGTGCCTCTTGGCTGTTCAAAGGAGTTGAGGTAAAAAATAACCAAAGCAGTTACTCAGTCTCAGGGAAAGGACCCAAGAAGGTAGATGTAATAATCAAGGGGCTTTACTGTTAATGTGCATATCTGTGTGGAAGTCCTGGAAAAGCTAAAAATTAAGTAGATGTGCAATTTAAAAAAATGAACACAAAACCCAGGAGATAACAGAGAACTAGAGAAAGCCCCATAAGTGTAACCTGGACCTGATGTGTGTTAATGCTTCCAAGAAGGGACTTTCTACAGCATTTCTCTGATTTAGGGTTAAGTTTTTTATTGCTGTAGAATTGACCTTTAAAGATTCTTTACTATTTGTACTTATAAGAAAACAGTCTGTTTTAGCAAATGCATGCAGAATATATCAAAGGTTAGGAAAGTAACATTAATTAAAATTTTACTATGCTTCTATTTCTGTCAACAGTTCATTTTTCTTATACCAAGTATTCAGTGTAAAGGCATAAGAATTACAGATATATTTTGCTAATTCCATAGGGAAAAAACATACAATCAGATCATAACTTAAATGAACATACATTTTACTTTAACAGATCATTGCTATGTCTCTACTGGAGTTAAGGAACTATTTATGTTAATGTGTTTAGCTAGCCTCTGCACATTTCCTCATTTTGCATAGCTACTATAAAATAGTCATTTCCCCAGGTATATACATCATCTTGACACCATTTTTAAAGTTTTATAAGATCTGTTTTTAACAAAGTTATGGTCCTTCAGTGCTTTTATTTCTACCTTTTAACTCAGTAGTCTTTCTGATTTCCTCATTGTCTTTCCTAAATAAAATAATTAGCTAATTTTCTCATTCATTTCTCTGCTCCTGCTGAGTTTTCAAATTTTATTATACTATTTATTAGAGAGAGAGACATATGAGGAGAATGGCATGCCAGGACACTTAGTCACTGTAAATAAACTCAAGACACATGTGTGACCTTGTGCATCTGGCTTATGTGGGCACTGGGGAATTGAACTTGGGTCCTTAGGCTTCGCAGGCAAGCACCTTCACTGCTAAGCCATCACTCCAGCCCTCCTGCTGAAATTTTGGGGCCATTTTACATTCAACCACATTACTGCCTAAAGAAGTTTTCAGTTCACTCAACTTCCCAGCATCTTAGTTATTCAGGGTATGGGATGATGGTTTCACACTATAAACAACAACATAGAAATAGGATTCGTCATGTAAGATTAAGTCATTTACATTATTGCTAGGTATGGGCTATTGTATCTACTAATATGTCATTATGGTGAATATTAATTTGATGCCAAATGAAAAACATGAATGAGGGAGACAATGGTTGTTTCATGAGAGGAGCTACATGTGTATAGCTAAAAGTTTAATATCATCTGTGCTCTTTTTGGAGTTACAACTTAACTTTGAACCCACCTGCACAATTCATAGTATTTTATCACTTACCAATAGAAACATTTCCAGCAAAGCACTACCTACGATTTTAATGTTCAGAAAAATCTTTCCTATATGCTGTGTGTAGCCAGAAAATGAACATGTCACATGTGCCAGCAGCACACATCCATCCCAACACTGCAATAAATGTCAGGTATTTTGATAAATTAGCTACTTAATTTAAAGCATAAAGAAAATGAAGAGAAAAAATGAGGAATATTAAGATTCTGGCCCCAATGTTCCTTCATTTTATGAATGTTTAGGTGGTGAAATTTCTTCTCATATTCTTATAGAAGACAATTAGACTAGTTTCCAATTGACTATGTTATAAATAAAACAGCCATGACTATTTTTCATGGTTATGTCCTCTTCCTCTTGGGCATCTGTGCACTATGGGTGCAAGTACTAGCTTTTAGTTTGGGTATAGGATTAGCTTTAGTAGATACAGATAAAGTTTTCATGACACTTGAATAAAGTAACAATTCTTAATATCAAAGTCCGAGATTTCACCCATGCTTGACCAGACTTGTTACTGTTTTTGGTCTTCAAACATTGTTTCCTTCTTTCATTAAAAGTGTCCTAGGATCATTAACGTCCCTGCTTTACAGATAAGAACATGATACTCTGAACTAAAAAGCAAGTTAATACAATTTGGTAAAAGTTTATATAGGAGGGGCCTATAGAGATGGCTTAGCAGTTAAGGCACTTGCCTGCAAAGCGTAAGGACCCAGGTTTAAATCCTTAGTACCCACGTGAGCCAGATGTACAAGGCGGCGCATGCATATGGAGCCCTGGGGCATCCGTTCTCCCTCTCTGACTCTCTGTCTATATATCTATCTATGTATATAGAATCTCTCTCAAATAAATGAATAAATGACTTATTATATTTTAATGAAAAGATTTAAATAGGACAAACTACACAGAACTCTTATAAATCTCATAGAGCTCAATAGTTCTGGATAGGGGAAAGTTTTATAAAGGACCATCAGATAACTTTTATTAATGTGACTGACTTGTTAGCAGAAAATGCTTATTACTTGTAGTATTAATAAGCTATGAAGAAACTGTAAATGATGAAGACAGAGAAGACATTATTATTGTACACTTATTTTTGAAAATTGGGGAATTGAATTCATGGTCTCATGCATGCAAGTAATATAGCCTTGGCCACTTCCATAGATTTTTGAAAGGGTTATTTTTGTATGTTTCTGCATATATATGTATATGTACATGTATATGTATGTATGTAAATATAATGATCTTATGTGTGTTGTGTATGACTTAAAATAACAAAAATTCAAACATTAAATTACATAAAGCCATATACAAGATGGTTATATTTGCAAGAGTTTCACGAACAGAAATATCTATCTATGAGGATAGCAGTCAGAATAGTTTTTTTTTTTTTTTTTTTTACTTATTGCAAATATAGTCAGTCTTTAGAATTTCATTATAGGCATTAAAGGAGTAATTAAAATCCATTCCACTATTCTCCTATGAGCTGGAACACACTATGTAACCCAGGCAACCGTTGTGCTCATGGTGATCCGCCTACCTCAGCCTCCTAAGTGCTAGGATTATAGGCATAGACCATCACATCTAACTTCCTATTTTTTTCTCAATTTTGACTAACATTTTCCATGATTATAAAAAATATCCCATGGTAATACCCTCCCTCCTCCCACTTTCCCCTTTGAAATTCCATTCTCTTTCATATCCCCTCCCAACATCAATCAGTCTCTCTTTTACTTTGTTGCCATGATCTTTTCCTCTTATGTTGGTCTTGTGTAGGTAGTGACAGGCACTATGAGGTCATGGATATCCAGGCCATTTTATGTCTGGCGGAAGCACGTTGTAAGGAGTCCTACCCTTCCTTTGGCTCTTACATTCTTTCTGCCACCTCTTCTGCATTAGACCCTGAGCCTTGGAAGGTGTGATCGAGATGTTACTCAGTACTCCAGTCACTTCTTTCCAGCACTATGATACCTTCTGAGTCATCACAAGGTCACTGCCATCTGAAAAGAAAAGATTCTCTACCCAAAGTGAGAGTAGCATTAATATAAGGGTATGAACATCAAGAAAAGTGCTTACTGGGCAGTTTGATAAGCATAGTATATACATTTATCCAGACATCAGCAGAGGTTATATCCCTGGGGCTCATGACTACCCCTGTTTTAAGTTTTCAGTATCAGGGATGTATTCCCTCCCATGGAGTGGGCCTCCAGTCCAACTGGAGGGCAGTTGGTTTCCACCATGATAGATGTGCCACTATTGCACCAGTTGGCTGGCCAGTTATAAGCCTTGCAGTGTCCACTGTATCTTCACAGGTGGTATCTCATTCTCCCATTGAACTGCATATAGAAGGGCTTCTTCCAGCTTTCTGTCAGCTGGTTTACATGGAGGAGGTTATCATCTCAGTTCCAGCAGGATTTCTCAGTGGCCTTGCAGCCCAAGTATGTGGAGTCCTCAGCAATTGGGTCTTACCATCTATCCCTGGTGGGAAACCAAGGGCCTCGGTAATGGCCTATAATGTTTTGGGGGCATCAGGGACCTCCCTGGCCAACAACTCACTGGAAGATACCCCATCACTGGCACTGAAAAATTTCTAGCAATGATCTATGTCTCCTGAGTGTTCCATTGTCCAAAAAAGTAGGCTTCCATATGATTTATCCATATCCTCTTAGATTTTGATTAGCCCTCCCTCCACCTTTCCTTTACTCAATCTCTTCCCCTGACTTCACTTTGGGCCTTTTTACCCCCGTTAATCTATTCCTCTACTTACATTTATACAATACCAACCTATTAAGTACCCTCATCCCTTCCTTTCTCTTCCCTTTATATCTCTGTTTTAGCTTACTGGCCTCTGCTACTGAGTTTTTTCCTTCTCACACAGAAGCCCAATCATCTGTAGCTAGGATCCACATACGAGAGAGAACATGTGGTGCTTGGCTTTCTGGGCCTGAGTTACCTCACTTAGTATAATCCTTTCCAAATCCATCCATTTTCCTGCAAATTTCACAACTTCATTTTTCTTTACCACTGAGTAGAAGTCCATTGTATAAATGTGCCATATCTTCATTATCCATTCATCAGTTGAGGGACATCTAGGCTGGTTCCATTTCCCTGCTATTATGAATTGAGCAGGCAATAAACATGGTTGAGCACGTACTTCTAAGGAAATGAGATGAATCCTTAGGATATATGCCTAGTAGTGCTATAGCTGGGTCATATGGTAGATCAATATTTAGCTGTTTTAGGAACCTCCACACTAATTTCTACAATGGCTGGACCAGATTGCATTCCCACCAACAGTGTAGAAGGGTTACTCTTTTTCCACATCCCTACCACCATTTATGATCATTTCTTTTCATAATGGTAGCCAATCTGACAGGAATAAGACGGAATCTCAATGTAGTTTTAATCTGCATTTCCCTGATGACTAGGGATGTAGAACATTTTTTAGATACTTATACACCATCCATATTTCTGCTTTTGAGGACTATCTATTTATCTCCATAGCCCATTTTTTAAATTTTTTGTTGCTCATTTTTATTTATTTATTTGAGAATGACAGGACAGAAAGAGGCAGATAGATAGATAGAGATAGAGATGGATAGAGAGAGAGATGGATAGAGAGAGAGAGAGAGAGAGAGAGAGAGAGAATGGGCACGCCAGGGCTTCCAGCCACTGCAAATGAACTCCAGACACGTGTGCCCCTTGTGCATCTGGCTAACATGGGTCCCGGAGAATCAAGCCTCGAACCAGGGTCCTTAGGTTTCACAGGCAAGAATTTAACTGCTAAGCCATCTCTCCAGCCCAATAGCCCTTTTTCTTTCTTTTTTTTTTCTTTTTTCTTTATTAGTCAGTTCTGTATTCAGCAAATACAGTCAGTTTGGTACCATTATTAGGCTCATCCATGACCTACCCCCTCCCTTTGGCCCCTCCTTGTTGAGGTATACAGGTCATGCATTGTGGAGTTAGCCCACAGTTATGGGTAAGCTAAATGTCTCTACATATCATGACCCAACATGTGACTCTGACATTCTTTCCGCCCCCTCTTCCGCAAAATTTCCCTGAGCCATGTTGGGTTCATTTTTGGTCTGCTTCAGTGATGAGGTGTTGGGGCATTTTTTAATTGGCTTGTTTGATTTCTTATTACTTGACTTTTTGAGTTCTTTGTATATCCTAGATATTAATCCTCTATCAAATATACAGCTAGCAAAGTTTTTTTCTTCCTGTCTGAAGCTAAGGTCTTTAATCCATTTGGACTTAATTCTTGTGCACGGAGAGAGAGAAGAATCTATTTTTATCTTTCTACAGATACATATCCAGTTTTCCCAACACCATTTGCTGAAGAGGCCGTCTTCTCTCCAATGAATATTTTTGGCATTTTTATCGAATATCAGATGGCTATAGTTACTTGGACTTACATCTGGGTCCTCTATTCTGTTCCATTGATCTACATGTCTGCTATTGTGCCAGTACCATGCTGTTTTTGTTACTATGGCTCTGTAATATAGGTTAAAATCAGTAATGGTGATACCACCAGCCTTATTTTTGTTGCTCAGTATTATTTTAGATATTCGAGATTTTTTTGTGATTCCAAATGAATTTTTGGATTGTTTGTTCTATTTCAATGAAGAATGTCATTGTAATTTTGATGGGGATTGCATTGAATGTGTCGATTTCTTTTGGTAAGATTGCTATTTCACAATATTGATTCTTCCGATTCAGGAACAAGGGATGTTTTTCCATTTCCTAATGTCTTCTGCTATTTCTCACTTGAGCATTTTATAGTTTTCATTGTAGAGATCCTTTATTTCCTTGGTTAGGTTTATTCCAAGGTACTTCATTTTCTTTGATGCAATTGTGAATGGGAGTAATTCTCTGATCTCATCTTCTGTGCATTTGTTATTAGCATATAGGAAGGCTACTGATTTCTATGTATTTATTTTGTATCCTGCTACATTGGTAAAAGTGTTTATCAGCTCTAACAGTTTGCTGGAAGGGTCTTTAGGGTCCTTTATATACAGAATCATGTCATCTGCAAATAATGATAACTTGATCTCTTCCTTTCCAATTTGTATCCCTTTTATGCATGTCTCTTGCCTTATTGCTATGGCTAAGACCTCCAGTACTATATTAAATAAAAGTGGGGACGGTGGACACCCTTGTCTTGTTCCTGATTTCAGTGGAGAAGCTTCCAGTTTTCCCCCATTTAGTAATATGTTGGCTGTAGGCTTGTCACAAATAGCCTTTATTATATTGAGATATGTTCCTTCTATTCCCAGTCTCTGTAGGATTTTTATCATGAAGGGATGTTGGATTTTGTCAAATGTTTTCTCTGCGTCTAATGAGATGATCATGTGATTTCTGTCCTTCAGTCCATTTATATAATGCATTATATTTATCATTTTGCATATGTTGAACCATCTTTGCATCTCTGGGATAAAGCCTACTTGGTCAGGATGAATGATCTTTCTGATATATTCTTGTATTCTGTTTGCCAATATTTTGTTGAGAATTTTTGCATCTATGTTCATGAGGGAGATTGGTCTGTAATTTTCTTTTTTTGTTCTATCTTTGCCTGGTTTTGGTATCAGGGTGATGCTGGCTTCATAGAAGGAGTTTGGTAGGATTCCTTCTTTTTCTATTTTATGGAAAAGCTTAAGAAGCAATGGTGTTAGTTCTTCCCTGAAGGTCTGGTAAAATTCAGCAGTGAATCCATCTGGGCCTGGGCTTTTTTAAGTTGGGAGATTTTTGATAACTGCTTGGATCTCCATGTTTGTTATACGTCTATTTAAGTGATTAGTCTCATCTTAATTTAATTTAGGTGGGTCATATAGATCAAGGAAATCATCCATTTCTTTCAGATTTTCATACTTTGTGGAGTGTATGCTTTTATAGTATGTCCCTATGATTTTTTTTTAATTTCTCTGGCATCTGTTATAATGTTACCATTTTCATCTCTAATTTTATTAATTTGTGTCTCTTCTCTCTTTCTTTTGGTCAGATTTGCTAAGGGTTTACCAATCTTGTTTATCTTTCCAAAGAATGAACTCTTTGTTTCATTGATTCTTTGGATTTTTTTTTTTTTTTGGTTTCTATTTCTTTAATTTCTGCCCTAATCTTTATTATTTCTTCCTGACTACTGATTTTTGGTTTGCCTTGTTCTTCTTTTTCCAAGACTTTAAGGGGAAGCATTAGGTTGTTGACTTGTGACCCTTCTAATTTCTTAATATAGGCACTTAAAGCTATAAATTTACCTCTTAGTACTGCCTTCATTGTGTCCACGGAAATTTTGGTATGTTGTGTTCTCATTATTGTTTGATTTCATAAATTTTTTTATTTCCTTCTTGATTTCTTCATTGACCCATTCATCATTTAGTAGTGTGTTGTTTAATTTCCATGATTTTGTGTATGCTCTATAGCCTTTCTTGCTATTGATTTATAGTTTGATTCCATTGTGGTCAGATAGAATGCAAGGAATTATTTCATTTTTTCCTGTATTTGTTAAGATTTGCTTCGTGTCCTATTATATGGTCTATTTTAGAGAATGTTCCATGTGCTGCTGAAAAGAATGTACATTCTGCAGCATTTGGATGAAATGTCCTGTATATATCTGTTAGGTCCATTCCTTCTAGGACCTCATTTAGTCCAGATGCCTCTCTGTTTATTTTTTCCAGGGATGACCTGTCAATTGATGAGAGCAGGGTGTTGAAGTCACCCACTACCACTGTGTTTGGTGTTATCTGTGACCTTAGTTCTAACAGTGTTTGTTTGATGAATTTGGGAGCTCCCATGTTAGGTGCATATATGTTTAGGATTGCAATGTCTCCTGTTGGAGGGTGCCTTTAATCAATATAAAGTGACCTTCCTTATCTTTCCTAACTAATGTTGGACTGAAGTCTACCTTGTCAGATATTAGGATAGCAGCCCCTGCTTGTTTTCTAGGTCCATTTGCTTGAAACACTGTTTTCCAACCTTTCACCCTAAGATAGTGTCCATCCTTTGTAGAATGTTGGGTTTCTTGGAGGCAGCAAATTGAAGGATCCTGATTTTTAACCGAGTCTCCAAACCTATGTCTTTTGGTTGGGGCATTGAGGCCGTTGATATTAAGAGATATTATTGAAAGGTGTGTATTTATGTTTGACATTTCTTTTGTACTTCTTCTGGTTCTACCCTTGCTCTCTTGGGTTAACTAGTACTTGAGTATTGTTTGCTTTTTCCAGATTCCTTATATGTGTGCTTTTCCTTCTCTTCGGCATGGAGGATTCTTTTAAGTATTTTCTGTAGAGCTTGTTTTGTCTTCACATACTCCTTTAGCCTGCTTTTGTCATGGAATTATTTCTCTGTCTATTTGAATGGATAGCTTTGCAGGATAAAGTAACCTTGGTTGACAGTTGTTATCTTTTAGAACTTGGAATACATAACTCCAAGCCCTTCTGGTTGTTAAAGTTTGTGTTGAGTAATCTGCTGTAATCCTGATAGTCTTGCCTTTGTAGGTAACTTGATTTTTCTCTCTGACTGCTTTCAATATTTTTGGTTTGGTATGTCTGTTTGGTCGTTTGATTATAATATGGCAAGGAGAGGTTCTTTTCAGGTTTTGTGTGGCTGGTGTTCTAAAGGATTCCTTTATCTGTATTGGTACCTCTTTCCCAATTTGGGGGAAGTTTTCTTCTATGATTTTGTTGAAGATGCCTACTATGCCTTTGGAGTGAAATTCTTCTCCTTCTAGTATGCCCTGAATTCTTATGTTTGACCTTTTCATAGTATCCCAAATATCTTGAAATTCCCACTCATACTTTTCTATTAGTTTGTCTTTCTTTTTTGTTGGACTGTATTAGATCTGCCACCTGGTCTTCTTGCTTAGATATTCTGTCCTCTCCTTCATCCATTCTACTGGTGAAATTTTCTACAGTTTTTTTTATTTCATTAACTGTGTTCTTTATTGCTAGTGATTCTAACTGGTTTTCCTTTATTATTTCTACTTTCTTATTTATGTCTAGTATTGACCTCTTTATTTCATTAAATTGGCATTCTGTATCTTCTTTGCTTCCTTTGATTTCTTCTTTGAGTTCTTTGAACATATTTATGATCATTCTTTTGAAATCTTTCTTAGGCATTTCCTCTAACTTGTTCTCACTGGAGGTCATTTCTGATGCATTAATACTTTATTGTCTTGATTTTTGGTGTTTCTTGTGTTATAATGTATATATTTTTGCATCCTGGATTATTTAATGATTGGATTTTCTAGTTAGCTGGGTATTATTACATGTGTCAATCAATCTGATGTTATATATCTTCAGGGTAGGAATTTAAGGCACTAGGTGTGGCTCTCAAGACTCTCAGAGTATCTACAAAAGTGACTCTAGGTGTTGGGTTTGCCTACTATGAGAGTATTCAAGTAGGCTGAGTGGAACCAAATACAGATAGTTTCTAAAATTTAACTAAACAATATACACTTTCAATGAAAAACAGCACAGAGTGTTTATTCAAGAGTAGGTATTATGACAACCACATCCTCTGTCTGTCCCTTAGGCTGTGTGGTGCCACACCCACTCCCTTAATCCTGACAACAAGGAGGTTAAGATTTCTGGTCTGTAGAGGGTTCCAAGTCAGCTTGTGACCAGGTGAGACCCTTCCCTAATGTATAATAGAAGAGGAAACAAAGCCACTATAAATCAAGAAGCAACAAATAATAAGCCCAAAATACAGCTCATTTATGAATGGCAAATCTGACCATCCATCAGATTTAACACATAATTTATCCTGATATGGAAGGTGTAATTAGCACTTCTAATTCAGGCCTATATACCAGGTTTATTAGGTGGGTATTGACCTGGTTACCTTTTGGGATGATTTTGCTCTCAGTTATTCTGCTTCTGCTTGGGTCCCACTGTTGGTTGAAGTAGGTGTGGCCAGGTCCCTGGACCACTGCTCTGTTCGCTGGAGCTGGGCACTGGTGGTAGGGGAGGGGAGGCAGCTAATGCTGTTTTAGTTCTCTCGCTGTTCCACCTGTTCTTCTACCTTGTGATCTGCTCCTCCGTTGTTCTCTGCCGTTCTCCCTTCATGTTTCTTGAGTTTGTGGAGAGCTCTGGTGTGAGTGGAAAATCCCCTCACCTGGCTTTTCCTGAGGTTCAAACTGAGCATGGCGGCTGGCTGGCATGCCACCGCTGAGGTCCCACGTGCAGACCTGCCTGAGCTGCTTCTGCTGGCCTGTGTGGGCTCTGGATGCTCTGGATCTCTCCTACTTCTCCACTGCTGTTTGAATTTCCTGTACACCTCATTTTTTAGTAGAAGTGTGTATTTTGTTGGTTTTGTTTTGACTTTTCCCCCACTAGGCTGCTTTGGCATGGTACCTACACCGCCATCTTACTAGTTTTTTTGTTTGGTTTTGTTTTTTGGTTTTTTTTTTTTTTTTTTTTTTTTTTTTTTTTTAGTTTTCTGAGGTAAGGTCTTGCTCTAGCTCAGGTTGATCTGGAATTCACTGTGTAGTCTCAGGGTGGCCTCGAACTCATGGCAATCCTCTTACCTCTGCCTCCTGAGTGCTGGGATTAAAGGTGTGCACCACCATACCTGGCTCAGAATATTTTTTAATTAGTTTTGTACGCAGTGTGTATACAGTCAAGTTGATACCATCGTTAGCCTCCCCCCTGTCCTGCCCCTTCCTCAGGGACCCTCTTTGTTGGGGAATATGGGTTGTGCATTATGGAATAAGCCATCAGTTATGGGTAGGAGGCAATGTCTCTGTGTATCAAGACCCAGCCTGTGGCTCTGAGTATTGGATATTTGGATATTGACTATGGAGTCTTGAAAAAAGTAGATCACAGAAACATTAATAGCTTGACTAAGTATTTTGTTAAGAGAGAATGTACATTAAAAAGCCTCAAATCCATATTCTAGATTAACACACACACACACACACACACACACACACACACACATTGTGATATAACTCTATGGTAATTTCCTAGCACATAAGAGTTCCTGGGTTCCATGTTAGCCATAAAGAAAATAAATTAAATTATATATAATGTATTAATACAGAACTTGCATAAAATTAATGAATGTTCAGGAAAGCTATTCTATAGATCATAATGAGTGTTATCTAGGTCTTTATGTATTTCCGAGTAGGTATTTAAACTGGTAACATGAAAAACTCTATAATCATTAATTTGATTAACAATACTTTGTACTCAAAATGAGCATCAGAATAAGCATCATAAATATGTCCTTAGGAAAACAATTGAAGATTAATAAAATGTGTAACAATTTAGTTTTTAAATTTTATTTTTTTATTTGAGTGTGTGAGCGAGGGAGGGAGAAAGATCGAGAGAGAGAGAGAAAGAGACAGACAGAGAGAGAATGCCAGGGCCTCTAGGCACTGCAAATGAACTCCAGACACATGTCCCCCCTTGTGCATCTGGCTTGCGTTGGTCCTAGGGAATCGTACCTAGGTCCTAACGCTTTGCAGGCAAGCACCTTAGCTGCTAAGCCATCCCTCCAGCCTCAATTTACTTTTATAAAAAAATTATTTATGAAATAAGGAGAGAATGAGAGAGAGACAGAAAGAGAGAGAGAGAAAGAATTGCCATGCCAGGGCCTCTAGCCACTGCAAATGAACTCCAGACACATGCACCACCTTGTGCCTATGGGTTATGTGGGTACTGGGCAATTGAACCTGGGTCCTTAGCCTTCACAGGCAAGCATCTTAAGCACTAAGCCATCTCTACAGCCCCCAAATTTATTTTTGATGGTAGGAAATACCCACATAAGAAAATATTAGGGCTGGATAGATGGCTTAGTGGTTGCCTGTGAAGTCTAAGAACCCTGGTTTGACTCCCCAGTACTCACATTATCCAGGTACACAAGATGGTATATACATCTGCAGTGGCTAGAGGCCCTGGAATGCCCGCCCCCCTCCTTCTTTCTCTCTCTCTTAACTAACTAACTAACTAACTAACCAATTAACTAACTAGGTACATAAATAAATAAACAAATAAAGTTTTTAAAAAAGAAAAATTTGAGGTCAGGTGTGGTGGCACACATCTTTAATCCCAACACTCGATAGGCTATGAGTTTGAGGCCAATCTGAGACTACATAGTGAATTCCATGTTAGTCTTGACTAGAGCCAGACTCTACCTCAAAAACAAACAAACAAACAAACAAACAAACAAACAAACAAAAACAGAATTAAAGCCAAAAAAATTATGATAATTAATGAAAGTGTTAAGAAATGTAGTGGAACTTTAGCAGCCTATCACCTTAACCACTCATTCAGCAACCTCATCATAATAAAACTTTAAATGCTTAAAACATGTTTAATATGGTCATTAGTATTTTTTCATTATTCTTTATCAAATAGTTGATCCACTTATAAAATCAAATTTCTGATTAATTTTTACTTTAGTGGAAATAAAGTTCACATGCTGTTTGTTGTTTAACACACATCTTATAAACACATCTTGACAGATATCTTGCATAGCCATTTTCTCTATAAAACATCACACACAATTTTTCAATTGAAATAATAACACAGATATGATACACATTTCATTTTGTTCATGTAGCCTTATGTAGAACATCTCAGATATTAAACAATGTGACTTTTCAGTCATTAATGAACATGATGCTATCTATCATTTATACATTTTTTATAGTTTCAGTTTCCTATGTTGGGAAACTGAAAAATAGGAAAGAAGATGGAAAGAAGAGAATCGTGCATTTCTTGTCCTTTCTTCAGAAATGTGCAACTGTCCAAGAGTCATGTATAAAGGATCAATTCGTCAATAAGGCAAGGGAACTGTTTTCCTTTCTGTAATTTACTCAGCCCATGGATATTCATTTTAGTATCTGGGAAAGTGATGAAACATTAGGGAAGAATAGTCCCCCCTTCCATAACTTGTTTGTCCCATTCAGCACGCCTATGTTTAAATCCCTATGTCTCCACAGCGGATGAAAACTTCTCAGTAATTTTTCCTCCATCTCTTCCATGCACATGCCACTGGGGAGACAATCACACTCACCTTCACCATATGTTTTATGTTATGATAGTGTTTCAAAAAGAAAGAGATTGATACTTCCAGGAAAAAAAAAATGAAATGACAATGGTCTACAAGAAAAAAAAATATCATATACCCTAGACTGGCTTCTGTTTGAAGGAGTGATTCCTCTCAAGAAATGTTTATTAAGTATGAAAAATGTAGAACATTTCACAGTAGTATGTGTTATTTTCTGGGTTACTTATTTCATTAATACTATCTTTAATTTTGATAAAATTTGCTTGCCAGTATTTCTAATATTGAAATGTGGGTGTTTCAAAGATAACAATGAAATCATGCTACAGTGCATAATTAATCTTGTTATTTGGGACTTCCTGCCTGGACTGCATTTTAACATTTTTCTTGATTTATTCCGCTAGACATTTTCTTAGGTAAAATCAAAAGAAATCAAATCTGCATCCCATGATGGATGTTTATTTTCATTTCTACATACATATATATTTATAATTTATAAACACACAATATATGCACACAGACATAGATCATATATAACAAACACACATACAAAGGCTCACATATGTATATTTATAAAATGATGCATGTCTGCATACTATATTTGTTTAAATGCAAGCATATTTTCATGTAATATGAGTCAAAATACAGATATAAAATTAGAAATAAGGGGCTGGAGAGATGGCTTAGCAGTTAAGCACTGGCCTGTGATGCCTAAGGACCTTGGTTCGAGGCTTGATTCCCCAGGACCCATATAAGCCAGATGTACAAGGTGGCACATGCATCTGGTGTTCGTTTGCAGTGGCTGGAGGCCTTGGCGTGCCCGTTCTCTCTCTATATATCTGGCTCTTTCTCTTTGTCTGCTGTTATCAAATAAATAAATAACAATAAACAAAAAAATTAAAAAATAAGTATAAAGCATTATTGAATAAATGAATTTCATTTAGCTTAACAAACGAATACATTATTTTAAATAACTGCAAAACTTACAAAGAAAAGAGAATTTTTCCTGGAGGGGTAAGTTCTTACAAGTCTATTTGCTGTTTTTTGTTACAGAGAGTGCTTCATCCTGACTGCTGTTTTATACATGGCAGAGTGAAATTTTAATATGGCATGTCAGCCTTCTCTCTCTCATAGTTAATGTCAGGCCTTATAATGTG